>CM075186.1:23794501-23949501 GCA_037577475.1 Chaunax sp. Z400
TGTGTCAGGTTATGTAGCTGTTAAGCAGCTGGACCTGGCCAAGAAATAGTCTGAGCCCCCATTAAATGAGGAGAGGTCGTTTTCACACTTTTGTTGGGTTTGAATATGGATGAAATAATTGAGGGTCACTGAGGGAGCTTCAGTTGTTCTGGTAGTTGTGTTACCTTTGGAAAGAGCCATGCTAGCTGTTTACCCTTGTTTCCAGTCGCTAAGCTAAGCTAAGCAGTTTATAGACATGTTTGGTGTCGATCTTCACATCTAACCTTGTAAGAAAACAAAAATGTCAGAAGTAGTTAAGTATGACTAATATATGTTTGTTTGTTTTTCTCCAGGCTACCCGACCTATAAAGAGAAGGTGAAGCGGCGTCCAGGCGGTCGTCCGGAGGTCATCTACAACTACGTCCAGCGTCCCTTCATCCGCATGTCCTGGGAGAAGGAGGAAGGCAAGAGCCGCCACGTGGACTTCCAGTGCGTCAAGTCCAAGTCCATCACCAACCTGGCCGCGGCCGCCGCAGACATTCCCCAGGACCAGCTGGTGGTCATGCAGCCTCCGGGGCCGCAGGTGGACGAGCTGGACACTCTACCGCAGCCGCCGGGGGTCAACGACCCCTACCAGCTGCCAACTGGGCAAGGGCTGGAGAACAACGTGGGCCCTCAACTGGCGCAAGGCTACGAGGGCCCGAACCAGCAGGCTCAGGAGAGTCTGAGCCAGGCAGGGAACAGCCTGCCCCACAGCAACCAGCAGACCGCCAGCAGCCAGGCTCAGCCCTTGTACCACTACGAGCCGGACCCAGACACACCTTCACCCCCTGCACACTGAGCCCCTCCCTCCACTGCTGTGTTCACGCTAACGGCAACAAGGGCTCCTATTCACATCGTCACACCCAGATCAGTCCACAGCTAGCAGATGCTAACAAGCACAGGAAACCTGATCGGCCTTCTACGGCCAATAAGCACACAGTTTAAGCTGTCAGTAGAAATCAAAGCACCTCTGGCCACTTGTTGCTCTCAGTGTGAACGCAGACTTTTACTCCCCCACCTCCTCCCCCTTCTCCTGAGTGGCAAAACACCACTTTGCCTTCTGTTGCACCTCAGCTGCAGCCTCTCAGTCAGCACAGCGATCTGCGGCTGAGGATGGATGACGCGCATCAGCAGGCCTCCTCACCCACTTTAGTCCACCCGGTTTTTTTTACATGACCAAAGGAGTTTAGGTTCATCCTGAATGCATGTGAGTGTTGTGTTACATTATAATGAAGCGTGTGTGTGCGTGTGGTGTGTGTGTGTGTGTGTGTGTGTTGCTGCTGGGATACTGTACCTCACAGGCAAAGTGGATTTCAGTGCCTCTTCATAGTTCATGTGTGTTCGTAAGTTGGCAGTGAAGATCCACTTTTTCTAGCACATGTGAGGGCCTCGATGAAAGGTTTGTGTTTTTACACAGCGTGCAGAAGGTTTTCAGAAAAATGTTCCACTCCCTTTGTTTCTCAACCAGTTGATTCGGTTCCCAGTTTACGTCAAGTCATCGTTTTTACTTGTTTACGGCTGAGCTGCTCTGCACAGGTTCATCACCACTGCTGTGAGCACACAGGAAGTCAGAAGACATGTTGAACACTTTTTTTTTCTTTCTTTTTTTAAAAATAAATGGTATTCACAACACTGGTCTTGACTGACTCATTTTAATCAAGTTTAAAAGCTGAGAAGCTGTAGTGTCTGCCTCTAACTCCATAAATACATGTATTAATAGATAAATGATTATTTGATAAAGGATTGACAGCCCTGTACTGAGTCCAGTTACAAAAAACGTTTTTACAGTATATATAAATATGTTGAATATAATAGTTCTAAATTCACAATATGGTCAACGCTGATCAATTTTTCATGGTAATACTAACATAACTATCTTTCCACCGACGTGTGCAGGGGTGTTCGCTATCCAGGTTTTTTTTGCATTTGTGCGGCAACAACTTAAACCTATTCCTAAAAGAGCGAGGTTCATTTTTGAAGCACATCTTGGAAGCTATAGTTTTTCTTTTTTCAAATAATTTGTGTGTAGCAGGAAAGATGCCAAATCTCTTGTTTTAGTTTTCATTTGCACGATTTTAATGTCATGTCCTGATGGCTCCGATCTTTGTGGTATGAGTTTGAACTACTTTTTTTTTGTTGCATTTACTACTTCCATCTATCAGGTGCCATTTTTTTTAATCTTGGTCTTGATTCTGTGATACACTTTTAATCAGATGTCTGATGGTGGAGCTCTGCATGCAAATGTAGGGGCTGATGGAATGACTCGGCTCTGAATCTCCAGCTGAATGTTCTGGTTCTGTCACTCAAAATATCACCACAGGATATATTTATGCAGAACAATAAAGTAACCAGATGTAGGAATACACACACAAGCAGGAGGGAGTCCTACTCTTGGTCCTCCAACAACTGAAGCTACAATTTAATGTCATTGTCTGCCAATAAAATGTACCAACTATAGCTGAGCAGGAACACGTGGAAATAAAAAGACAAGTTCTCCGAGATGCTGAAAGAAAAGGGGCCACCCTTCAGCTTCAGGAGACAAACCAGGTAAACATTCCTGCCCCGAGCCACTCGTGCTGAGGATGATCTCAGGAATGAGGATTGGACATTAAATATGAACAGCTTCCATGTTGTGATTATTTAATGCATGATTTCAAAGTCTATGCTCATGCATTCAACAACCAAAGATGCCATAAAAAGAATCGTCTTCCAGGTGGAAGTTACTCTCTTTTGGACACAATAGCCGTGCAGAGTTTTAATGAAGAGGCTTGTGAAAGCGGCAGCAGCAGCAGCAGCAGCATCCACTCCTGCGTTTCTCTCCGTGTGCAGACCTTCCAGCAGCTGGATGGCAACATCATGTAAAAATACCACCGGGCTGCACTGATTGGCTGAGACGAGAGATCGGACTCATGAATGAACACACGGAGAAAGTAGTCTTGTGTGTGATTGACAGGTAGTAAGTAGTGTGCCGACAGAGAACAAGTCCATGATGACAGAAACAGATAATTTTATTTTAAAAATATTTCACTGCTGATACAATACACTCATCATACTCATATATATTTGCATAAAGTATACTCTTAACATGATAATATTTAAAGATTTGATACATTATTGTCAGGTGGGGAGGGGTATATGAACAAGGGGGGTTCTGTATTGTAGTGTGTAGCGTAAAACCATTGAAACAGAAACCACTAGAACAGATACAGAGGGGACCTCACCAGCTGCTGCCTGATTGGACGAGGACAGGCCTGAGCGCCGCAGCGACCGTAATGTCCTGTAAACAGTCCTGATTCAACATCTGCACACATTTTGCATCCACTCATTTTAGGGGGCTGAAAAATGCTCAGCCACAACTAGTGGAATCAGAGAAACAGAACGTTCTGCCTGTATGGAAAGAAAAGAAGTTTGCCCAGTTTGTGTCTCTCATGATGAATTAACTTTGGGATGTTTGGACGCCCTGTTGACCTTCGACAGGAAAGTCTTTTCACTAGAGGGGGGGGGAAATGCCCCGTTTTTCGCTGAATTAACGAGATTATTATCACAGAATTGACAGAAAACGTTTCACAGAAAAATTCTACTTTTCTGAATTAAAGAGATGCCTAAAAATCCTGTGAGATGCTCATACCTGCATGGAGTAGAGTACCCTCCATCAGTGCTACATGAGTTCATGTACACAGTCAGTGCAGGTAAGATAACATAAGGATTAGTGACATGTCACCAAACTGTTTTGCTTAACATGTAACTCCTGTTGCATGTAACAGAAGAGAGCAAATGAAATGAGCATTGGCTGGAGAAATACTGCAGTGGATCAGAATGGCTTTTCTGCCTGAACAACCGCAAACTCCTGAGGTGCCTGCGCCAGTAGACCAACGAAAAAACAATACCATCTTTATTACTTAAAGACAGGAGTGTATCCCAATGCCTGAAACCAAAACCAAAATAAAACTGGACTAAACTGAACAGGTGAGACATGTTTGGCTCCATGAAATCCAGACATCGAGTAAAAATGAGCTTCTCTTGGGATTTTGAGAGATCGCATTGATTTCACAATAACACCTTGAAAACCTTTCTCAGAATTCCGAGATAATCATCTTGGTAAGTCAGAAAAACAGGGCAAACACTATTCATTACACTTTCATAGATCAAACAACCCACCGACTCTAAACAGATTCTGAATCAGACGTTGCCAAATCCTGATTGGTGCACGGAAGTATGTAACGTGAACTTTCTCCAGCTGAACCCCGCCCACTTCAAACAAATGGGGAAAGCAAGAAAAAGGCTAAAAAGTTGTAACTTTGACACAAAATTCTCATTGTTTTCCATGTAAAATAGTTTTTGTTTTTGTACGTAAACAAAAACGAGCAGATCAATTCTTTTCAGATTCCTGGATTAGGAAATATTAGCGATCTGCATACTGAGCTCTTTTTAAAAGAAGCTTTAAATTTTTTTTTTTTTTTAAGTGAGTTATTCATCCAGAGTCTTTCTGGAAACCCCTTCAGGAGAGTGGTGAGTGATTTGGTTTTCAGATCATCTCATGCTTAGCTCTGTGACATAAAACATGAAAGGCACAAACAAGGAATCAACTTCTGTTTGTATTTCAGAAAGTGCTGAAAATCACATACAATATGTAAAAGCTGGCCACTTCAGTTTACTACACCATGTGAAGCGTATGTACACTGCATTTAAAATGCATCTGCAGCTCATTTCAGATATATAATGTATAATAATTTATATTCTCTTTAGATTTCTGTGTATTTCAGACCACATATAAACATTTTCAATATTTTCAGTGAAATTCCTCTCAGGTGGAGTCCCAATACTTTTCGGAGATGTACATTCTGGCTTTAGTTAAAGTTACTTTAACAGATACAATCAGGGCGTTAAATGTACTTGAAATGTGTTGTTAATTCAGTTTCTTTCCATCCAGGCAGGCAGCAGGACTGTTGAGCCACCTCTGATCAAACTGACAACAAAAGGTCTGTGAGCAGCGGAGGGCTGGTGAGGTGAGGTCGTTATGAGATATCATTATCATGGAGGAAAAAGGGACACTGAAACGAAGAATTCAAGTCAGACGTTCCTGGCCGTCCCTCTTTTCTTTTTTTTGTCACAGGACACGATTAGAGGACGTCCCGTTGTCCCTGTTACAAAGTTCTACTCTGCTGGATCACCGTCGACTCCTTCTCTATGACGTCTGGTTCTATACTCGGCCCTGTCCATATTAAAGCCCTCTCTGCTGTTAAGGTAGCTTGCATTGGCAGGTGTGCGCAGCCACAGTAAATCCGTCTTTAGGTGATAAACAGACCAAATTTGAGTAACTGCAGGATAAAAAAAAACAAAAACAAACAAACAACCTGACCGTAAATCTGTCATATTTGCAGCAGAATTTTACTCAGAGGTATTTTTTTTTAACTTCTCCCAACTCCAGCAAAATAATTGGGGGGGGGGGGGTGCTCCTAAGTTCAAGCACAGGTACTGTTAGCGGACATGCTGGGTCCGTTGTTAAATACTCAGATCACAAAGGCAGAGACGGACGTTCTCAGGACTGATCAGAATACTGATCCAGAGCCAGCCTTAATGTTTAGGGTAAAAGTTAAGTGACTGACGGTCTAACTGAATCTCAAGTGTTTCACATGGATATTGCGTCAAGGGAAGATGAGCGGGTGGAGACCCTATGACCCAGACCACCAGGCTGTAACTAATTACAGGCCTCAGTAAAATGGCAGTGAAGAAGGTTTTCTTGTGGAGGAGCACTTAAAACCGTCTCAGGCTGCAGCTGAATTGCTTCTCTTTTGAGACTGGAAAATGTCTGCAGGGACATAAAGCGTGTCGTGGCCTGCTGCTCCCACCACCGTCAGCTAAAGTCCTTTTCTCCGTTACAGTCCGATTCTTTGTCGTAACAGTCGTCGGGGATTCACTCCAGCTCCTGCCGAGTGTTCCCCATCAACACTCTGAAGACTTGGAGCTAAAATGTGCAAGAGAACAAAACAATAGAGGTCTTCGCGGTCCAGATGGTTTCTAATCCCACAACTGGACCTGAATTACACTGAAATTATATTGTTTTACTTTTCAGAATGTGAACTGTGACGTCCATCTATCCACAGGGCGGCTGCAGCCTAATCCCAGCATGCACTGGGTGAGATCTCTGCTACACTCCTGACAGGTTGCAGGTCTATTTGGTCACTTTTCCAAAGTGATCGGACTACATAGTGAAAACCTGCTTAGAATTAGTATGACGTGAGGGACTGGGACACAGACCTCTGGGTGAGCTGGCTGCAGTCAGAAGTGCAGGTCACATGACTAAACTGGCCCAGTTTGATGTGTGGCGCCTCATACTGCTCCCAGTGTTGATCTTCTGTCTCCATTTTGGTGTGTTTGGGTCAGAATTTTGAAACCTTTATTATTACAATGTACTTCTGACAGAAGTACTGTAGGTAGTTTTAGGCAGACATTCATATGAAAAACGGTTTTAAACTCAAGAAAAATACCGAAGCTCTCCTCCTCTGGGAAAATATAACTTAGTGAGGATGAGCTTTAAAGTAGCTTGGAGGAAAATTTGTTAATGTTCATGTTAGTTAAGGAAACAGCAGCTAGGTGACGTTTTCATTATTAAATGAACTGAAATACATCTGCTTGTGAAAACTTCTGGCTTGGGAACAAAGAACCTCTAAGAACCTTCCAAGCAAGTCTCCAGAGGATAACTGCTGTATGTTCATATCCAGTGTTGGAGATCAGCTTGGCTAAAAAAAAAGCCAATCAGCGTCCTACGAGCAGACTTGAACGTACAGTTAGCGATGATGAGAGGGCCGCGACAGCAGGCCGATGCCAAGCGCTCCCCACCCCACCTCAAACTCAACCCACTTGTCCCGTGTCTCAGGGGTCCCGTGTTGGTTTGGCTGTTGACCAATGACAGGGCCCAGAGCCACGGTTTGACAGAGTTCAGTCCATCAGCAGACACGTTAGCTCCGCAATCCTTTCCATTTGCTGGAATGTTGTTAGAGTATCTCGGCATGTTAGGAAACGCCTCATCTGCAGGCAACTAACACTGCAAAAATGATGATCTTAAAAACGATTTTTTTTTTTTAAATAAAAAAATCCTTCTGTCGGCTCCAATAAAACTCAGGGTCACTTGTCCACCTACAGGGAATGATGAATCAAAAAGTAGGAGTGTAATCTTTCTTCAGATGGACATTTTTTGCAGTGTAGTTGTGTATGGAGGCCTGAATTCGACCTGACTGAACTCTCTCCATCAGTGGCTCTGGTGCTAAGAATGAGGGGTGGGGGTGGGGGGGTCCTCCCCGTCTCCCTCTGCTTCTCCCCTTCCAGCGTTCTCACAAAGGCCAGGGCAGGTCGCTGAAATCGACGGGGCCGCCCAGGCCAGCGTCCGCCTCCAGCAGGGACATGATGACCGCCATGGCCGCCTCGTCGTTGCTGGGGCTGCTGGAGCCGGGGTCGTCCATGATGTCTATGCTCAGGTGGGAGTTATCACCTGGAAGGGAAGACGAGCCATTCAGAATAAAGAAAAAAACGTCAGAATCTACACAAAGGCCGAGCAAGAAGGTGTGTTTCGTGTGTGTGACTCACTCATGATGGACTGGTTGGAGTAAGGGTAGCCTACGGAGTCGGGTCCAGGGATGATCCCTGTACTCGGCAGCTCAGGTGTCCCTCCGTTCTGAATCTGTAGACGTGACACACATATACTGTAAGTATCAGGTCACTGAACCCAGATCGGTCTCAACCTGAGCTGAAAATGTTTCCATTCTGTGTGTTTTTTTTCACTGAAGAACATGGGAAGCACATGTCAGCATCACATGGACATGAATCCAGTTCTCCTCAGTGATAATCAACACCTGTTGTTTTTAGATGATCAATCAGCTACTTTAAATAATAATTGAGGACTTTATTGATCCACAGGAGGATTTTCCCCAACACAGCACCCTGCTGTAGAAACACAACCAGTCATCTTGTTGTAAACTAGATACAAAGGGATCATTTGTGAGCCTTAGAGGTTTCGATTTTATTCTATTTGGACAGTTGAGTTGGGCGTTGGGAACCGGTTCTAAATTGGAGCCATAGTTTCCACCTCACAAGTTGGATGGGTACTCTGAGCCGGGCTCCGTCATGGACCACAGCAAGCAGCACTCCAAAGTGGGGCTTTATTTTGCCCTGAATAATGCTGAGTCGGCATAGTGCAACACCTGTGCCAAACTTTATTCATGCAAAGGGAGGACATGATAACATGACTAAATACCTTGGCCTACATGGTGTACAAATCAGGGAGTGTACCGTGTTTGACACGTAGCAACAGGCTGCAGCACCGCGTCGCAATCAGGTAAGTGAAAATTAAATAATGCTAGTCTTATTCTCAACAGGGAGACAGTAAACAAGTTATACTTGACCGAACTGCTATAAACTGTGTCAAATCCAAATACTGAAATACACAGACACAGCAAAACGATCCAGCTGGAGCTAAACTAAATTTCCGTGATATGCATTTAAGTCAGGAAAGCCAGTATTTGCAGCACAGCTTTCACGTGTGCAAAATAAGAAAGAAAGCTCCGCCTGTGTCAGCTACATATTTAGTGATCTCATACTGTAATGCCATTTTCTGTGAATATTAATTAGGCTGCCTGAAAACTAGATCAGATTTGATGAAATCTCCTGCCCTTATTAAGACAACAGAGTGTGTGTGTCTGTGTGTGTTACCTTCTTGCCCCCTGGTGAGCAGGTGTCAGGCGGAGGGGTGCTGGTGATGTTCAGAGGGCTGGAGCCACAGCTGGAGGGGGACGAGCCTCGGATCCTAATGGAGAGACACAGATGGTTGAAATACGCCTCACGTCTCCTAATCGTCCACCTGGACTGGAAAAACCTGCATCATTCAGATCCAGGCCCTAACTCATGTCACCTACATGCAACTTGATCTTGAGAGCGTTGCCATGAACCGTAAATTAATATGACTTCTATCAGTGGAGACAACTGGTATAATTTGAACACCACAGCAGATGTCTGAGTCAGTTAGCCTGGAGGGTTTAGAACTTGAGTTTGAGAGCCTGCAGTGAGAGAACACCGTCTCACTGTACACTGATAACAACGTCTGGTGCTTCTTCTTATATATTGTCTTGTGTTGTTTTTCTCCAAATGATCAGAAATGATTCGATACAAAGAACAGCCCACTTTACACAGAGATTGCATAATACCGCCACAATAAAGAGCCTCCTCTATGCCGCTTTAGTTTATTTACTATGTACAGGCTAACGTCAGCCTACACTTTGATAGCATGAAGGCGTTCCTCAAGCAAAAGATGCGAGACACACAAAACAGCTGCTGTGGCGTCTAGTGTGACGATGATCTCCAGTTGTCCTGGTTGATCTGGAGTTCGGAGTTTACTGTGAGGCGCTCCCGGATCTCACGTCGTCCGACAATTTGCAGAAAGTTTTAGTTGATCTTTTTCTTCTTTGAGTTAGCTGCTAACTGCTACTAGCTCCTTTTTAAGTCTCCTGGTTGTGGGTTGCACAGATTTATCAAAACGTGACAAAACCCTGTCCTGTCCTGCCACCTCATCAGCTCACTTCTTTTATACGGATGTGGAGCCATCACTCCCGGCGCTGCCAGCTCAGAGGCAGAACAATGACCGCCCCATCACGCCTCTGTAGCTCATATACAGAACAGCACAAGTCCTAGTTTTTGCCAAACTCATATAGCTGGCCTCTGGTACAATCCTACCATAACATCTCCACCTCCATCATCTGCATTCAAAACTAGACCAGAGAGGTTTTCCAGTCACCGATCAACACATTTCCTCATCCTCACCGGTTTTCAGATAGAAATATTCCATCTGCTCTCACCTCTGGATCTCCATCACTTCCTCTGCTATCATGCGTCCAATCTTGCCGGCTCCCGCTCTCGTGCCACCGGGGATGCCGGGCACCGTTTGCAGTGCCCGCCTTCCTCCACCTACCAATCAACAGCAACCAGGAAGAGATTTTATTCATCGTGAAGAAGAAATGGTTCGTGGCAGGAAGGTGAATGGCAGTGGTTTTGGGGTTTGGATGTGCATTTTATGAAGCGGTGTTTTACCTTCTGAGGTGAGAACACTGTCCATGCTCTGTGGTGAGACCGCAGACTGAGGGTAGTCTGACCCCTCCATCATAGGACACCTGGACAGATTGACACACACATGTAGAAATGTTCTGATATCTGTCAGCGGTGTGTCATCCGTGTGTCATCGGTGTCCTCGGCTACTTACGAGACAACGGTGTTGGTGGAGACGATGTATTCCACCTCCTTGGTCCAGGGGTTCATGAAGCTGAACCATCGGCTCCTCAGCGTGATGAAGGAGCCATCTTTGATCTTGAATTTGTAACAGTTGGTGTTGATCTTCTCTCTCATCTGCAGCACTGTGGACATCGACATGGTAAGTACAAACAGGCAGACATACTGAAGACTTCAGTGTCCCACTTTGTCCAGCCCTCAGCAGGTACCTTGTCTGTGGCACTCTGCCAGGTGGCCGATGTCGTCCTGATGGAAATACTCATAGAAGGAGGTTCCCAGGAGCTCCTGGGGCAGGTAGGCTAGGATGGCTGTGGCTCTGGAGCAACACACAGATAAGACAGAGAAAGGAAATTAAAAACATGCTGATCCACAGCCCAAACAACGGTTAGTTAGTTTGTTCCAAGGCCAGCATTAAAACACAACCAATCACATAGATGTGGACAGTATTCATTGAAAGATTTTAACACTTCAATATGTGCCCCAGCACATGGTTCCTGCATAGGGAACTTAACGGCAACCACCTTTAACCAATCAGGACAAACCTGTTGGTATAACTAAAAAACTAGGGATGTTCCTAATGACTGATTCCCCCTGAAACTTAAACTAGTTGATTATTCTAAAAGTAAGAAAAAGAAAACACACAAAAAAACCCAAAGAATTTAGCTAAACTGAACCCTCACTCTTCAACAAACTCATCTTTTTTAAATGCTGCTGCACTGTGTGGACAGGCCGAGATGAAAGGATACGGGGGGGAGAGAGAGAGAGAGAGAGAGAGAGGAGACAACATGCAGCACGTGTTACCATAGAACAGGGAACGCGGTAATGAGGACACAGCCTTCGCTCATGGAGCGCCTTAACGACCACATGCCAATGCTGAGTGAGGTCACACGCTGCTCCGGTCAGGTGGTTAAATGTCAGTTTATTCTGACTGTTTCATTTTCTAGAGTACTGATGTCATATTTGTTCTATTTTCCACCTCACTGCTTTAACTTCTAGGCATTTGCACGGGCTGCAGCACCAACTAGTGGCAGATGGCTGCGTAACGTTTTTGACACAATCGTTAACGGCATTGTTAACATTAGTAATGGATGCATGTCACAGTTAGAAAGCAAAATTGGACGAGGAAGACATGACAATAAAAAGGAGGACATTAATTAAACACTAATAAGTTTAACCTAATGGTATTTCTGGTTTGGACTAGTGATGGTGGCAAAGTTTAATGGACTGGTTGACTAATTACACTCTTCCCTACTAGCACTCAAAAGTGGCACATGGTGAAAAGTCAAAATACCTTGCTGTTAAAAACACATGTAGAAAGACACAATTCCAACAACAGGTGATGCATTTGTTCCATTTGTAGAGGTGGAACTAGACAAATTACTGCAGTGAAATATATGACATCCTAAAAAAAGAGACAATGTGCATCAGGAGCAGTGAAACTAGTTTTAATACAATCTAAATCTAATGAGCAGCAGCCTGAAGATATAAACGAATGTCATCTATTAACAATTAACGATCAGGGGTCTCTACTGCAGCGGTAAAGCTTGTTTTCTTTGTTAGAAGCCTATCAATAATCGATTTGTGTGGAGATTGAATCTCAGGTCTGTGGTCTATTGTTCTGATGAAGTCCCTCTAAATACGTCTTTGCTCTTTTTAGACTCAGCTAACAGTTTAATTTCTGTGTCAATGCAGTTTTATGTTTCTGCGACAGACAAGTTACTTCAGGCTTTTATTTAGGAGACTCCTCCAGAAACAACAGTGAAACTTAAAAAGGCAGAGGGGGGGGATCAATAAGGAGTGTGATGTGATCTTCTGCCGGATCAGCAGAAATGATGATGGAGGGCAGAGACACAGAAGTCCTCAGATAATAATGGATCAAAGTGCCTGAATCTGTCTTTGGTGCTTCGCTGTTGATATTTCTAAATATAACCATCTTAAATTTAGATGGGAGTCAAACCTGTGGCACCAACAAAGAGCAGTGGTACTATTTAATATTTAATTTAATGCTATTTAATCTAAAGGCTCCAGACCAGTTCACCACTAAACAGCTTCTAGCGGTAATAATGTAAATATCATCTCCTTGATGCCACTCGATCCAACTTCACCTCCACAGATCACCTCTTTCCTGCTTTCTGCTCTTTTACATGGACGAAGCAAAATGTTATAAAATGTTAACAACTCCACTGGACACTCCAACATGACAACAGACACTAACTAAAGGATTTTAACTGCTCATGACTTGACACATGATGGACTTCATATTGCTGACATAAAAACAAATCAAGGTTCAGTAGGTCACAGATGAAGTACAAACATAGTTGGATCCCTGCTGGATGCTTCTCCACCCTCCTTTCCGTCTCACCTCTGGTCAACGAAGACGAATTTGCCGTCGATGGCGTGCCGGGACACGTACTCTGTGGGCTTCACCCTGATGTCTGCCAGGCTGGGTTGGGGGACGATGTGCGGGTGCAGCCGGCCGATGGCCACCAGGCAGCTCAGGTTGCAGCCCTCGTTGTCGGGCTCGTTGTCCTCATCGAGGCCCATCTTGGTAGGCGGCCAGCTCTTCAGGTAGCCCGTGCTGTGGATGGTGCAGAAGCTCTTGCGGTCTGCTGTAATGAGAGGAGGAATGGGGGAGAGACTCAGTGAACACGGACAATCTGAATGGGATGCCATCCCCATGCTGTGAGGATGATTTGGAGATTATTACAGTTCAGTGAACTGAATCTGACAGTGGTCTGAGTTATGATTATTAAACCTGATCCGATTACAAAACAGGAGAGATTGAGATTTTTTAATGTTGTTTTAATAACTTTTAATACAGTAAACATTTTCCATTTATAATTATAAAACAGATGAAATGAAAAAACTGCACACTAATTTAAAAAAATATGTATGACATTCTAGTTGTTTGCTTCATATTACCAATACTTTGAAATATACTGTGTTACGATTTACTACGATATCATTTTGTCAGCATAACAACAACATAATAAAATATATATCTACAATTATTACTTTAGATATAAAAACAATACAAGAAACCATTGAACGCTTTTTCTAGACATTCATTTAAAAGTGACTGGTCCAAATAAGAAAAGCATGAACCTCTTCACAACAATGTTTAGCTCCTTTAAAAACTCTGTTGCTTCTCTGGATGAACTAATAAACCATGACAGTGTGTTGTGGACAATGCTGGGTCTAGGCTGAACTCCAGCGCTCGATTAAATGAGTCACCGGTCCAAGGTTTATGTTAGGACACTAAACAATCAAGGCTAATAGACGCTGCATAAAGGGCCTTTTATGCATGGAACATTAATCTCCTTCCAGTAACTACAGAGTTTGCCCTTCCTTGGCTTGTCTACAACATATTTCAGCCACATTTTCAGCTGTAAAATCAGCACAGCTGACTACGCAGGCTGTGTATTATTACTCAAAGAGTGTAACTACAACCCGCTTCACGTTTATTTGACTCTGTTTGAAGCGTAAAACTACAGTGATTGTGTATTAAGCTCTCGGGGTTGCTGAAACACGGATGACCTACGCCCAGCAGCAGGCCTGAACGCATCCTGTGTAGACACTAAGTGAGGACTGAAGCTGCTGCTGCACTGCTGTCCAGCAGCTTTCACCACACCGCCTGCGTGAACGGCTGGTATGACTCACAGGAAGAAGGCTGCTGGAGTAAGCCTGCCGCCGACCGACTGGAATAGACGAAAACTTGTCTGAGATGCAGAACTTATCTGCGCACCCAAGGCTGGATGAGGTTTGGGACTGGAGTTTCGCCACCGTCTCAAACGCAGTTCTACGTGTTCACATTGTGGGTGGTCCTGCAGGGCTCAAGTATCACAGCTAACCAGGATGGGGCTCATGCAGTTTTACATTTTTTTTTTTGGTCTAACTTTGAGAACTGGACATCTCTCACAACAGATGGCTTTTTTTTTAATCAATGATTTTGGAAATTTATACTATATGTTTGTAGGTGTATGAATCTATGAGAATGTTTTGACATATGTTCTAGAAGTTGAATAAAAGATTGCGCAAGAGACTCAACGCTAAAACAATAAAAGTCGTCACCGTTAGCCTCTGAGGAGCTCAGCCAGTTTATTACATGACAGAACTCCTTTTCTTTCCGTCGGGAAACACAAACCATGACACCAGAGGAAGAACAAAGTTGGCCTCAATGAAATATTCAGCTGAACGCTAAAACTTCATTCAACATGAATGGCGACACAGCCAATCTGGGTTGCATGACTGAGCTCGAATGGCCTGCAAATGTTCTTCTGACTATAAAGACACTTAGTTTACACTCCAGTTCCTCCCATCAGCGACCGAGCAGAGCGACGTGCAGGCAGCCTATGTTTCATCTGCTCTCAGGCCACCGTGGCGCAGATGATGCAATGAGCTGGGCGGAGAGCGGGAGTGTGTTTGAAGACTTACAGTTTGACAAAAGCTCGAGTGTCGCCAGTAGACGATTAATTCATGTTAATCTGCAGAACGCAGGATTATGAGCATTATGGCTCGACAGACAGCTTTCTTCTTTCTTATATGTAAATTCCGAATTCCTGTAATGCCAGTGTCAGGACAGCATGTAAATGCATTAAGGATGACTGAGACTTTTCTAAGCATTGGCCCCACCTCCATATGTACCATTACCGTTCTGCTACATTCATCACTGCATGCAACGTTGACTCAGGCGTGCGTTCACTCCCTTAACTTTAAACAAAGCCTGGTGCATTTTCTTGTTTACTGCATCACATTTGGGCTGGCATGAAAGCAGTGACTTGAGTGCTTGTGTCAGCTACAGGCCCACACTGAGACTGCCTTCCACCCTGGTGGGTTTCATTTGTGTTCTGAAGGCAAAGCAGACCAACCACAGTGTTTAGTGATATGTGAGATTTCAGGATGAATTCAAAAGCTTTTTCTACTACTGATGGTGAACCGCCAAGGAAGCAATATTATATGTATTCTGTGTAAATATTTATTCAGGGATAATTTTGTAACCATGGTAACGTGTGTGCGTGTCAGCAAGCGAGTGTCTAATCGATCTGAAAGTGAAAAGGACTTGGAACAGATGTATGTTGTGCTTGAATCACACTCTTTTTTTTAGCATTTCCTTATAAAAAAGGAGTGAAACAAAAACCACCACTCTCACCATCTCCCCTTTATTTTATAGCACAGAACATGTCTATGTCTACTGTTCATAATTATTAACATTATAATGGTTATACTCTTTCTGACACCAGAGAGGACAATGAATCATTTTCTGAACCCAACTGTAGGTATCAAAGCTCCCTCATTTCCCATAATCTGCCAGCTCCTATCAGTGTCACCACTGCTGCGAGTCCTGCTCACACTGGAGCAGAAACACTACTGTTTTACGTCACTTTGGGCAGGATATAATTACCTTTTAAACTCTCCGCAGAAAGGGAAAAAACAGTCCAACAGCTTGGGAGATATAGAAGTGTTGCTGTAGCGTGCATGATTTTGTATTTGTTTAAATTAGGGTGAAGTTAATATATGAATAAATACAATCACTTAAAGAAGCAAACTTCCTGGGTTGTGTAATGGAAATGCTCTCATGCTAACTGGGGTGTGATTCCTGGTTATAATAAGGATGTGCTTTTATTAATAGAAAAGGAGTAACACCAGGAAATCAGGGTTTTGCTTTTCATAAGAAGGGACCTGAAGGCTGAGAAAACTGTACATTGAGTACGAGAGGCAAAGCCTGACAATGAAAAGTGATGAGGAGATGCTTCCATGGATGCTGCTGGCAGAGGCAGCACTACATGTTAGGGCAGGAGGAGGATTGCTGTTACCTTTTTTCTTGGAGCAGGTGGAGGGAAAGTCTTTATCCTCTACTTTGACGGAGGGCCTGTTGCACTTCATCCTGCAGAAAAACGACCGTCTGGCTCCAGAACAGAGTCTAGATGGACCGGGGGTGATGTCTGTCTTCACCGGAAGGCCAGCTGCAAATGTAAAAAGTTAAGAAAGCAGCAGGTTACAGACCAACATTTCATTTGTTTAATTTAAAAAAAATTTATAATTCATGTCCAGCAAGAAGCTTTCAAAACATCATTTGCTCTGTCTGCATCAATATTACCCAAAAACACACAAAAGTAAAAAGTGAAAAAACACAAAGGGGAAATGCATTTTAATAATGCATCCATGAGTGTGTAGACTTTCTTTCTACTTTACTTTGTACTATACTTTATGTCTTGAAAGACGTCTCCAATGTCAGTCAATTTTCTCCAACTGTGTTTGCAAATTTTACACAATGCTGGCTTTTCCATTCAGAAAACATATTCAACTATTTCTTCTTTTTAAAACTCCTTTTGCAATATTACAACGCTTTCAGCTCATGTATGTGAGCGGAACAAATCATGCAACTGCTTATGATGCAAAATCTCTGGTACGAGAAGCGGAGGTACTTGTGTTGTGCTAACATATGAATGCTCCATCATTGTGCTACGATTACTTTAATTTAAAAACACAAATAAATGATTTTATTATGTAACAAAGAATTTTTGTACATTTTGAAATGACTACCTATAGACAATAAAACTACTAATTTACTAGAAATATTTTTCAGATGTCAGAAGGCAGCCTTGAGATTGAAAACTACAGTTTTCACTGGTGTTGTAAGGACACAACGAATAAAGATGTTAGCTCAGGGTCAGCATGGTACGGATGTGTATTTGGACTCACTTTTGGCATCAATGAGCCTTTCTCGTGGAGCCGTATCGGAGGAGGACAGCTGCTCTTTGACTTTGGCGATGTCCTTGGGGTGAAGGTAGTCGAACAGACTCTGACCAATTAGATCGTTCTGGAGACGACAGGAGAAAAAAAGGAACGAAATGAGAGCAGAAAAGAGACCCAACACGGACAAATACAGAGCAACCAGCTAAACCCTTGGACTCAAACATTGTCTTCTCTCCTGCTACGATTACTATTTCTTCAATTATTTGATGTGGCGTCTTTTCTGAGGTAACTTCAACCTTTAAAACTGGACTGCTGGGACACAGAATAACTAACTCAAGTGAGAAAGTTGTGATGATCTGATGCTTGAGTTAATTATTCATGGAGAGGATTTATAGGAATCCTTTTTTATTATCTTTTAAGCAAATAAAAGGTCACTGCTATGCCCTGCTGTGTAAATTGCAACATGACTGACAAACAGCATAAAAGTTCTAAATATGAAACACATCACAGGTCATTTTACAGTAACGGAATAGACCAGCCTTTTGAGTAAAAACTCCCGTCAGCATACCTGACTGTAGTTGAGAATCTTATACACGGATTCGGATACGAAGAGGATCTTTCCACGGTCACACCCAACCACGAACAGGAAACCATCAGCAGCCTGCATTACCAAACACAGAAACACCGGAATAAATACGGAGGATTTCACAAATATATATTCTTCATAAAGAAAACGACTATTGTAATAAAACAATCATAGTATGATTTAGCTCTATAATATATAGCTTCATCTTTTAAGTGTCATCATCAGTGGACAGGCCTGGTAAGTAATGATAAATGAAGGAGAAGTGACAGAAATGATGAATGGAGCTGCCCCGTCTGACTCTGTGTATCCGTGAATGTTTTATGCCCAACCATTTGTGCTGCACTCACCCTTAGAATCAAGTGCTTCAGTTCATCATCTGAGAGGAAGGAGGGCTTGTAGTTGGCCTCTGTGTAAGGATTGGCTGCACCTGCACACAGCAGTAAACATCTGTATATGACACGCTATCGTATGATTGGTCCTCCCTCCCGAGGCTCATCCTTCGAGCACTTCCTCCATTCACCACAAAGCATTTTGTTTTTGTAGTGCTTTGTTATAACACATCCTCCCTTAACCAGCCTGACCTGATCGATCTCTGATCAGAGCTCTAATCAAAGATTATGTCTACTATTGATTAATCTGTTGTTTTCTCTATTTATCAGTGTGTCATTTTAATCTTGTATCATACTGAAACTATTTTCCAGAGGTGAAGACACATTCACGTTTAAAAATGACTTGGTTTTGTTGATTGACTATCTGATTACTAATCTAACCATTGCAACTCTATCTTTGATCCCTTCTCTACTGTGAAACTTTCACTTTCATCATCCCAATAATGAATAATTAGATGCACCACAGAGCTGTCACTATCGATGCAATGATTACTAAGAAATGTTCCTCTTGGCTCATTTAACACTGGCAATGTGAACACAGTCTGATTGTTAGCAGTATCACTTTAAGGCAATCCCCATCCATGTATTTCCAGGAATATTAGCTTGCCGACAGACCCGTGCTTCTGTTTTGCAGATCCAATTTCACTTCTCGATCGGGTCTGAGGGATACGTAGTAGTCTTTTTCAGTACCAACCACATCTTCCCATTACCTCCACACACTGAGCCATCTCACAGTATTCAACAGTTGCTAACCTCTGAGTGTCTTCATATGCTGGACAGCCATGCGCAGGACCGTCAGCTTGTCCAGCTTGCGGGACATGGCGTTACAGGTGGGCACCAGTGACGCAAGCTCGTCGATGAAGCTGTTCATTTTGTCCCTGCGCCGCTTCTCGATCTGGCTGTGAGCCTCTCTGTGGAGGAAGAAGAACCAGACATTAATAGACGATCTCAGGGATCATTCTTCTCTTTTTCCCCCCAACTTGCTCCCATAAATCCAAATTAAAAAAAATATAGAAAATCATTCTGGTTGCATTAATCAAAAAGACTCCTAAAACTGTGCACAGCTGGAACATAAGATCGGGTAAGTTATTAATCAATAGGCTACAATTGATCCATAACCTCAGACTTGTCTAATGTGATATACATCAGCTAACACCAAGAACGCTGCTCTCCAAAGATGAAATGCTATTTTTGTTGGCAAGTCTGCAAGAACACATCCAGCTCGTCTGTCCTGCCTTCACTAGCAACTACTGAAGGGAAACTACTTTCCACACAAGAGGAAAAAGGGCTTGCCATTAGCCACTGGGTAAGCTCTTACAGTCCCTTAGTTCCAGATAATGCTTGGATCTATGTACTTGAATGTATAATGTTTCGTATGATCCACTTACACAAAGCTCTCTCTGTCCCTAATCACGCAGTGACATTTAATTCACGTAAGAGAGACTAGAAGTCAGGGGGAATGAGAGAGAGAGAGAGAGAGAGAGAGAGAGAGAGAGAGAGAGAGAGAGAGAGAGAGAGAGAGAACAGAAAGAAGTTTTTTATACCTGGCATTCTTAATCCGGCCCTGTTGGTCACTGAAAACACAAACAAAGGAATATTAGAGAGGGCAAGCTGACAAAAAGGAAGGAACAATGTTGAATTAATGGGACACGGTGTGTTATGAAGAGTGAGAGAGGCAGGGAATGGGCTATTAAAGATTATTATTAATCTTACGCAACAATTAAATACTTAAATCTGTTGACTGGTTTAAAACAAGTATAATATAGTTTTGATTCAACCTCTCTCACACAGGTACGTGTAAAGTGTACCAATGGAAAGACTCCCTGTTATTTCTCATCAGAGCAGATCAAAAGAAGGACATTTAGGATGATTTAAGGATTGAAATTGACATTTTAAGCTATCGCGTTTCACTTTTAAACCAGTTAAACTGAGCTTCAAGGGTCAGAAACACCATTTTACCTCTAGCAATATCTCGTTATGCAGACAGTTTCATTTGCTGAGACTTTGAGATATCCATCTCTTGAGAGTTCTACCGCCAGACACATACAAACAAGGTGAATTCAATATCACCTGTGGTACTAAGAGCACAAGCAAATCATTCAGTTGGTTTTCCCAGTGTTGTTGGTGCAGCCCACACCGTCCTTTGTGTGACAAGTTCTCTTTGAATTACTTGAACAAATGTGTTTGCGTGAGTGCTTCCTGCATGAAGACCATTACACTTTTCATACCGTCAGGAGAAAGTAGGTCCGGTGAAAACTGCTGACTGTGAGGTCTGTAAATTATTCAGAGTAACCAGGGGAGAGACTTTCTGAAAAAAGATGCTGCAGCTGAAATGTTTAAATGTTGCTTTCCAGTCACGTGAGCACTGAAAACTAGATACCACGTGGCTTCAGACATCTTAAGAAACTGATCTTTGACAAGTTAAACCAAATCTGTCCGCTTTGTCAGATGCTGCTCGAGGTGGGTAAGAAAATCTGTTTCGAATGCTTTGGGTGAAACAACCATTCAAGTTGGGTTTAACTTATTTAAAGGGAAATTTGAGAAGCATGGCATTGGATAAAACTAAAGCAAATACAACAATACTGAAGGTTTATGGTAATGATGGCTTCTTACCTCCCCAGTTTATCTTTGTCTGGGTCCATGTCACTGATGAGGAGATGACAGGAGAGTTCATTAACAAGAACAGCAGAGAACATTCAAATAACTGCAACGCTTAAACAATGTTTAAGGCTTTTAAGGGTTCACCAGGTTTGTCTTGTAGCCTATTTAATATTTAATGGTGCAAAAATCAATTTGGGTCATTGATATTTCAAAGTTTGATCAATTAAACTTGCTACTGTGCTGAATCTATTACCACTGAGTCATTTTTGAACTTACTCAAAAGAGAAGCCATCAATCCTGCAAAGAAACACAAATTTGATAATTAGTTCATGACATCAAGGTACTAAGAAATGTGATTATTTACAGTGGGTGAGTTGCCTGTATGGTAACACACACACACACACACACACACATATACATATATATATATATATATATATATATATATATATATATATATATATATATATATATATATATATATATATATATATTCATTAGGGTCTGCACCCTTGCAAAGTCAAAGAAATTACAAGAGTGACTGCACAAACAGTCTATGACACAAACTATTTAATATCTATAATAATCTATTTCCATTGTTTCATCTTCATATTATCTCTTCTCTATCTCCTTGTATCCTTACTGGTAGTCGGTGGTGCTGCCCTTCCTCTTGCGGGTGTAGTCCATGCCAGGTGTACTGATGGAGCTGGAGATGAGGTCGGTAGAACCGGGGGACATGAAGTCAGTCATTGTAGACGAGATGTCCATCCGTTGGTCTGCCATCAGGTCATCTGCAGAGCAAAGACAAAAATGTTCCTCTCTGATGTTTCTGAGTAGAGTCGGTAAGAAATGGGCGAGGTGCAACTGCCAATTGTTATCTGACTGTGGGCAGATAAGCGCTACTACAGAAATAATTCTGTGTCATATTCTTGGAAAACTTTTTGTTTTTTTAAAAACTTTTGTTTATACAAAACTTGAGGTCATCAGATAAGGGAAACTCTAAAAGTGTAGACTGTTTCCAGGGATATTAATTCAATGAAGAAGAAGAAAATGAGGACAGTCACTCTGAATACAGCATATACTGTATAAGAGATCCGTATCCAAAAGAACGAGTACTTGTCATTGGGGGCAGTTGATAGTAATGGCTGTGTGTTCAAATATGCAAATACACTGCCTAGGAATAACCGAGGCAAGTGCAGGATGAGTCAGGTTGAATTCCCTGACTGCAGAACTTGGTGGCAAGGAGTCCATGTTAAAGGTAAAGGTCAAGATCAAACTGAACTCTGTGGAAACAGACTGTTCCTGATTAAAGGCCAAATATTAACGTCACTCACCACAGATGTTCATCACAGCCTCTGTGTTAAAATCATCTCCTTCCATCCACTCTTGAGCCCTCAACTGTGAACACACAAAAACATCATGTTTGGAAAGAACTGACAGTTCCAGCAGAGGAAGGGGTCATTCTGTAACTGTGCAAAGACTTAAAAAAACAAAACAAGCATGAAATACTCAGGATCCCCCACCTTGAGAGCATTTCAATGAAGAAAGACAGAAAGAAGTTATTTAAATCATTCCTGTTAATTGCAATTCTTGTTGCATATCTGATTTTTTTTTAAAAGATCCAATTCTAAAAAATTACATGAACAAATAAAATGCTTAAAATTCCCAAAATATGAAGAGGCATCTCTCCAGTAAATGGAGATGTGTACACAGTTTTGTGAAAAAATATTGAATGGTTTTTGAGTTGGGAGATTAGCCTCACTGAGTTAGGTTAATTGGATAGCCTAGCTAGCTTACACTGAACAATTGTACTAGGCAGATTTGCATGCATTTGTTTCCTTGGTGCTTTATTTCAGAAACTAGACAATTATGAAGCACTGTGTTCCATTAGTGCAACATCCACTATTTTCATTCTGTAAACAAAGAGCTTAGAACCAGCTGAAAACTGTGCTCTCTGACAGGAACCCTGTGGGGGTCAATTTTCCAATAAACCAGTGTCAGGGGTCCATCTCAAACATGCTATTTACCAAATTTATGTGCACTCCCACTGCTCTGTGTGGGTTTCACAGAGGGTGGGGCTAGTCATGACCTGTTACAGCTGTTAGAACCCCCTCCCACCGGCCCATCCTTCCTCAAAACAGTCAACTTTGAGGAAACTTTAGTGTGTTTTACACATCCTGTTGAAGGCAGGCCTGCTGCGCCTTTTTTCCACCCGCCCTGATACTTCTGAAGTCATAATGAGGGGTCTGCTTTGTTCCACCTCTGTGACGGCCATGGAGGTAGTAACAGGTAGTGGTAGGTCTGTATAAACTTGAGGCGGAAAGGCAGGACGGGGGTGTGACATTTTGATTACATATGATGTGTGCTGCCCAAACTGGAAGATTCAGAAAGCAGCTAGTAGCAGTTAGCAGCTAACTCAAAGAAGGAGAAAATCAACTGAAAAATGTCTTCAAAGTCGGGAGACATGGCAACTTTTAGGAGTTCCTTACCCTCCAAGCAGATCACAAGCCGCAATGTCACAGGGAAGCAAATTATTGTTTTTTGCCATGTTAGTCCATTCATTTCAAAGTGTTGCTTGAGACATATGTGAGATGTCACACTAGGCACCAATGCTGCTGTGTTACGCCTCTTTTGCTCACAGCACGCCTGCTCGCTGTTTTAAAAAAATCACACACCGGAGCAGCGTTGTTCCACCGTTGTGTTGTTCAGTGTAAACAACAATAGGCGTCGTACAGAAGGGCCCTCGTTGCGACACTCCTGCGCAATCTCTGTGTAAAAAGGTCAAATGAAACAGCATGCCATCTAGGTCAAATGTGGAAGCAGAACAAACCAAAAGCCTCCATTGTCACAGAAACTGAAGAAAATAATGTATGTCACGGTTATTATTTTGAAAAGACATTTAGGTCATACCATATCAGTTACAGGAAAGACAAACCTCTGTAATAGTCATGTGACGTGTTTTACTGTTAAAGCTTCACAATACTGTAAAACATAGAGACTGCAATATTTTTCTTTTCTGCAATTCATCATGTGTTATGAAGAAACGCAAGAATTTTCACCAGATAACTTGAATAGCTTTATGTAAAAAAGAATGAATAATTGTCCAACTTTTAAGGTAGCAGATTTAAAACATATAAAAGGAGGAGGCCGTAAGTAAAAGCTACAGCTAACAATTATCCATTATAAAATAAAAACAAGCATGACCCGCCATGGGTTATTGAAGAAACTGAAGAAAGACAGAGAGAAGTTAAATAAGTTATTCCTCTTAATTGCAATTATTCACCGCATATCTGAGAAAAAGTTAAATTTTCAAAATGAAAAAATAACCAACTAAATAAATGAATAAACAAATTAAATGCAAAAAAATCCCAAAATGTCAACAGGCACCTCTGCAGTACATTGGAGGTGTAAACATAAAGTTTTGTGGAAAATACTGAGTAGTCTTTCTTTGAGTTACGGCCCGGAAACCATCATCTGAGACAAATCCCACCATGGAAACTATGGAAAGTAACCATGGAAATAAAAATATTTAAATAGTTCCCCACCAAAAGGCACCACTTCAGAACTTGGTTGCTGTGTGTAGAAAGTTTTATGGAAAAAGAATTAAACCGTTTGGAGTTGTGCTCCAGAAAAGCAACCTGACAGACGGACAGATCTCATTCCTTTATCCCCCTCCTTCATGGCTGGGGATAGAAATAGGATGGACAACCTGGAAACAACCTCTCAACCTCTGGCCACTTCTATCATGGGTGAAGAGGCATAACAGCAATGAACTTTGGTTGTTTTTCAGACTCGCATATGAATGGATGTATAATGGAGATGGAAATTTACTTACAAAGTCCCGAGTGGGCATTAGACTGCCAACTTGCAAACTGCAATCCAAGCCAGCTGCCCCCGTGTTATTTCCTTCTCCACTTGTGAGCAGAAAACTATCCAATATCACAAACATTTGGTTGCTTGGTAACAATTTCTTTTACGCCAGGAAGTCGATGGACATATTTACAAAAAGTCACCATTTTTAAAATCTTTACACTGACCATCAAGCTTTTGATATCAATTCCTCAGAATCAACAGACCAGAAGGAAATGGTGCCTGGGGACATTATTCATTTTCAGGAAAGGCTAGCTGTCATTATGTGACCCCAGAAGTTGGCAGGACATATAAGTACTCTCTGGCAATTCTCACACGAGTCAGACTGATGGATAAAATCAGTGTGCAGCCTTTCTTAGTTCAATGCACATGATAAACAGGGCTGCTTTAGTTACCTGTATAGGAAACTGGAACAGGTCTCCTGCACGGGCCTGGTATTGTCTGGATCAGTATGTTCTGCTATGATCTGCTCCGATCTGAGTCTGGTTGTATTCAGTCTGACCTAGTTTCATCCAGTTTGATGTGATCAGTCTGCCCTGATATGATCTGACCCTTAAGCGACCCGTCTACACCTGGAGAGAGACGAAAAGAAAAGTCAGTCAGGTACATACTTAAACTTTAAGAGATCTAAAATGTAAACCAAATGGAGTAATAAAAATATACACAAGAACACATACTGTATGTATTAAACGTCCTGATAAAAAGCAACACATGGAACATAAAAGACAAGAGAACCCCTTATGTTCACTCCTGCTGACCTGAAAAATGTTGTAATTTAACATGGGCTGATTGGATCATTTTCTGAAGCTCCATTAAATCTGATTTATCCATCATCTGTTTAAATTGTATGCAATAAAACAAAACAAACAACAACAACAACAACAACAAATTCAGGACAACCATTGTAAGGGGCGTGGACTCGTGGTTATGCAGTGTGTGACGCAGATGGTAAGGAGCCACAGACACAAAGAGAATGTCACCAACTGACCACAGCTCAGTGTAGTGGAAACAGCCAGCTGGTAGTCAGAGCTAAGCCGTCACGATCAGCTGCTTTCAGATCTCTGTGTCCATGCTGACACACAGAGTCCACCTCAGCTTTGACCACACTCATTGACCTTAGTAGAAGTTTCTATTTGGTAGCTGTGTTTTAGCTGAGCTAGTCTGAGCTTGTGGCTCACAGAGGCTAAAGGGCTGCCTCTGGTGTGTGTGCGTGAGTGTGTGTCCGTGGAGGAGCGTAGTCGAAGCTCAGCTGTTTAAATTGGAGTCCAGTGGTGCATCTACAGCAGTCAAAACCACAAGTCTGACTCTGAGCGATTGCACAAATTGTTTTGTTTTTTTAAAAAGCAGAGAAAAAGAAAAAAAAACAGTGTTTGAATTTAATTGAACATGAACAGTGTCACAGACTTTCACTAGAGGATGGGGAAGGTGGGCTGCCCTACTCTGATTAGAGAGTGTTAACAGCATTTTTTTTCTTCATGATGTAGATAAGTCATTAAAGGTTGACTCTATGCCTGCATTGACCCTGCAAAGTTCAGGATGGTTTGAAACTACACAGCCATTGAGCCATTTTCAAAATGCAAATTTATAAATATGTGGAAAGAAATGTCAATATTGGGGCGGCACGGTGGCACAGTGGGTAGCACTGATGCCTCACAGCAAGAAGGTCCTGGGTTCAAATCCACCTGAGGACCTGGGACTTTTCTGAGTGGAGTTCGCATGTTCTCCCCATGTCTGCGTGGGTTCCCTCCGGGTTCTCCCGCTTCCTCCCACCACCAAAAACATGTAATATAGGTGACTTGGTGACTCTAAATTGACCGTAGGTGTGAATGTGAGAGAGAATGGATGTTTGTCTTTCTATGAGGTGATGTGATGAACTGGTGACTTGTCCAGGGTGAACCCCACCTCCCGCCCATAGTCAGATGAGATAGGCTCCAGCCCCCCGCGAACCTACATAGGATAAGCGGTTACAGCAGATGAATGAATGAAATGTTAATATTATCTTCAGCAAAGAAGTGTTTCGAAAATGTACAGTCATGTAAATGACCTTACAGCAAAAAACATCTTTAGGTGTCCAGAAACCCTTTAAATAGCCTTATTACCAACAATGTGCAGACCCCAACTGAAACTCAGCTGAATCCCTTTCCCTTCTACTCTCCTTCTCGTTTCTGAAAGTTGCTCAGGTTAGAAGCCTGTATCCAGCTCCAACAGCCTCACAAGCACTGCTGCTGACAGTTCAGCTGGTTCTGACAACAGTGATGGCTACAGCCTTCCATTCTCTCACAGCACATGCAGTTTTCTTAGTAATTCCTGACTCTCATTTATAGCCTGTGATTTTATCAGCTAAAACAACAACTGGCAGACTACTGTTGTTGCAGCTAGCTAATTTAGCTCCCTTCAGCGCCATGAGGTTGGTTGAAAAATCTGTTTTAGGTTAACTGTTTTAGGCATTTCATTTCACACCCTTAAAACGACTCTTAGTTGTGCACTTGATCACTGTGTTTATAACATGATGCTCAAAGACTGAGGCTGAAGCTGCATGTCCCACATATGACATCTTACCTTACCAATCCTTACCAATTGATGATCCATGTTGAAGACATGGAGAGAGCAGCATTTGTCTGGTGCTGCAGTGTATAATTAGTCTTTGAATCACAAATAATAATAATAATAATATCTTCACTCTTTTGTTTCACGAAAAAAGCAGAGCTCAACTGTAAAGACAGCACCTAGAAAGTCTACAGCATGGGTTTTTAAATTATTATTATTATTATTATTGTTATTATTAGGAGTTAGGGGCCTCAGACCTCAGAACTAAGCAGGAGAAGAAGGTTAACTTACTGAACCTCTTGCAATTTTAGTTTAATACTCTAGGTCTACAGCATGCAAACATTAGAGATATCTGGTAACTCATTGTCAAAACTTGCAGTGGTTGTATAATATCCCACTTAATCTAACATGCTTTACTTTCCCAAACGAAAACGGGTGCAACAGATCAATTTAACAAAAAGCTTTAAAAACGCCCCCAGATTACAGGACCCTTTCTCCTAGTTCTCTCTCTTTTTGTGTTTGTTTTACACATCGCAAAATAAAACTGTTCTGTGAATAACAAAACACTATGTGTAACAATTTGCAATACCTGAAAGGCCAACAGAAACAAGAAGGCATCTTGAGGTTGTTGTGTGTGACATGATGCTACACACTCTTGTACAGTAGGTGGCAGTAAGCACCTTATGCTGTTTGCAGTGCGGCAGGAAATTGAGAGAAGTTGAAGAAGGTTGTGTCAGCTTATAAAGGCCGAAGGCAGCTACTTGAACATAAATGGGAAGTTTTTCTTCACAAACAGAAGCATCTCTGCCTCATCACCAGATAGTTGGTTTCTTCTCTCATCTACCACATGTCCAGCCAAGCTAAACAAACTCCCAGTGTCAATGCTTGTACTGTATGACCCATCTTTCCTTCTGAAAGCAGTGCGCTTGAGGCTCGCTCTGTGCGGTCACCAGCTTTAGCCACTCTGCTAAAGGTAGCTTCTTGAATATGCTTTCTTTGATGTGACTACTTTAAGTGTCTGATTAAGTGTGTTACTAACATTTTCGGGGTTGTTCCTTCACGGCCCACTTTGGCTTTACACGTATTACAAATAGCAAGCTTTGTGTTTTCTTCAGTCACGGACAAACAAATCCCACACTGGTGATGACATTTTTGTAGCTGTTGTAGCTCATGCTTGTTGTGCGTGTGCTAGCAAAACACGCTCTGCATGCAAGGTGAACCAACATGCGCCGCATGCGTGTAACCAGCACCGAACCGGCCATACTGTGACTGCTTGGCCGGTCAGCAATCATAGCAAAATAAGCTTCCCGGTGTCAATTGATTGGTCGGTTTGATCGATTGTTCGGTGCACCAGTAGCCTCAAGCCAGTAATTCATGAATGTACCTGCAGAAATTTGATGCAACACAACAGATAAACATCAGCCATTGCTATTAGTAAATAACATCTTATTTGCTGCTAGCAGTCAATATTGACAGATAAATCTGTGCATCCCTACAATATATAATTCATAATAATACAAGACTGAACAACCTTTAACAAAAAATTCTGACAGAATAAAAGCCAGTCTGTAACTTTGGTGGGCTAGATAATGTTTAATGTGCATTTGCAACGAACTGCAAAGCTCAAGAAGCACTGCTGAAGTAGCGGCAGTAGGTAGGCAGTAGTTGGCAGCATAGCACTAGATCAGGACAGGCCCAGTAAGCTCTTTTACATGGACAAGGGGAAAACCACTGTCATGATTGAACACTGACAGGAACTGGTGCTGCAGTGGAAACTGGGTCAGCCAGTCTCTATGGTCTCAAAACTAGCCAGCCTCAATTTCCATCCACCACCTATTTCTACTTCATCAGTGAGTCAGCAAGCCATTCATTCAACTCTTTCCCAGTTCAACACTCTACACCCACTCATACAGTCAGGAAGGAGACAGCAAGCCTGTTCATGTACCAAGGAAGGATACTAATACTGATTAGTAGGAAGAGATGTTCAGTCAATTTAGTGTTCCATCAATCGCAAACAGCTTAATCAGACTAGGATATGAGCCTTCATCGTGAAAACAGAATTAGAAGAAAAAGTCACCATCATTTAATGGAAATCCATTTAATTTGTGTTTAGATATCCATTAAGAGCTGTGCAGCAGAGACCGATGCTGGCAGAGAGTTCACACATTTAGTCATGCTAGTTTGGCTCAGTGTACCTTCTTTGCCTGTAGGAGCTGTAACCTTTTTGAAATGACTGAGACTTCTGTGGACTCACACTACCGAACACTGAAGTTGACTGCAACTTTGGTCAAACACTAGAAACCTTCTAGCACTGTTCGCTCTACGGAGCTTTACCCTCACAGCTGTTCAAACAGTAATTAGTTTAAAAGGTGTTCAAATGAATTATTTTAAAAACACAAAGACTCAAACTCTGTCAGTAGCAAAAATATCCCAGCTTTAAATAGTTCAGCATATGCAGCACAGACCTTGTTAGAAAACTTTGCAGGCAATGTAAAAAAAAAAAAAGCAAAAGCAAAAATAATGATCATCCATTAATTGAAATGAAGGTGAAAGTTTGAAATAATCAGGATTATTATTCGAAGTTCTATTCTCCTAGCCCTATGAGAGAGCTGTCCTGCCTCTTGCTGTGCCATCTTTGATCAAAAAGCCTGGAACCGTCCCTATTAAGACCACATGCAGATTTGTTGATAGTGAGCTAAAAAAACACACGAGTGAAATGTTCCTCCTGACTGCAGAAGTTCTCAAAAAAGAAAAAAAAAGAAAAGATAATGGTCCCCTTCGACCCAGACCCAGAAAAGCGGAAGAAAATGCATGGATGGGTTTTTTTTTTTGCATATTTTTTACTAAGTACTCATTTGTTATCAAAACGTTAAGTTACAAGTATTTTGAATATAACATAGTGGAATATTACTTGGATTAGAAATGTTTCTTTCGAAATCAAAAATATGAGTTTTAATAGGCGAACACACCGACCACATGCTGCATCATATGGTTCACTGCAATGATATGAAGCATGTAAGCCTATAGTTTACTTTTTTGTGCAGTTTATATTATCATACTACTAAACAGACAATATGTTTATCTTTATTTTTAATAAACTTTTTTACTGTGGTTGGACAATACATATAGGAGATGACTAATCAATTTTATTCACATCACTGGCTATTTATAAAATGAACACCAAGTTGAAGAAGATGAAGATGATGATGAGGAAGATAATGAAGAAAAAGAAGATAGAAGCAATTAGATTTCATTTTAACTTAAATGTTCTCACTTAGGTTTGGGCACTATATATAAAAGTGTCTGATTGTGCTGAATAAGGATGTTTACCCATTAACCCAGTAGATTTTCACATGTCTTTGCAGTTCCCTTTAGCTCTAAAAAGCATTTGAGTCTGCTTTGAGCTTTTTGTTGTGTTTTTACACCTCTCTCATCACAGATGTTTTCAGCAGCAGTGGCAGGTGGTTTTAGTGATAAAGTTCTGATAAACCCACTGCACACCAACCTTACAAAAACAAATGCGTGGACTTATGTTTGTCAGGCGGTCAGCAACACGACTTCAAAAATGTTGTTAATCTTGTATCTTAGTATGAGGTCATCAACTTCATGAGAAAGGTGTTGCATGTTTACACACACTTAAACTAAGCACACCCTTAAGTGCAACATGCAATGCATTTCAGTTCACACTATGCGTGTGGTCACATGTGCCTGATCACCCACCACATTACCCACTGCATTCATGGCTGTATTTCAAGCCATCCACAAGCAATAAGATCACTCATTTGCTGTGTCAAATGTGTCCAACGCACTCAAGAGATTTACACTGAAAGCAGCCAAAGCAAAAAAACAAAGAAACACAATGAGCCACAACAGAAGTCTGATTTTTCATTACAATAAACCAACTCATCAGTTGATTTCAAATCCATTTGCTTCACACTTCATAGAACTCTCAAAATTCTCCATCAGTGTCTTTATAACAAGATGACTGTATAATGCACTTGAAATGTGAACTGAAATTACAGCTTCTGTACTAAGTAGGCAGGGTTGTCAATGACAGGGCAACTGACAATACCATTTGGATATTCTGCCAGTACTAAGCTGTGTCACAATACAAGCAATTCTGCAATATTTTGCAGACAGTCATGTTTAAAAACATCCTTTTAAAGTGCTCTCTTAACTGATGTGTGGACTTTAAAGCTGCTTTCAGGTAACAAGCAGTTACCCAGTGGCAAGCCTAGAGCGGCCCTTGTGAATGAGCACAGCTGCTTTCAGAATATATGCTGGCTCAATTTTTTTCTTCCACCACTGCTCACTGTGTAACTATAGCAACCACAGAAACTACAGCATGTAAAACAAAATAGGAGCCGATTAGAGATTAGAGCCGACATTAGAGTTCTCAGAGTTACGAAGTGAAGTGAAGAGAAACAGTATTAGATCAATATCAGCCTCAAAAGTTTGATTTATCCAGAGTGGGACAATAAACAATAGGAGTTTAACCATATGTGTTTTAACATTTCAGGACTTTATAGGTTGCGATGGCACCACCCACATGTGTCAATTAGCAGAATGACACAGAAACAGACTGGAAGACAAGTCCTGCAGATTTGAACAGAGGCAAAACAGGATTGGTACCGAGAACCAGGAATAAACCAGGAACCAGAAATAAATAAATAAATAAATTAGTTCCCGTTCTAAACACATTATTATATTGAAGTATCAATTAGCTATCAGTATTTAGGTAACATTAATTAATTCTAACACACCTGGAATTTGCAAATGGTTGGTGCTAAATTGAATTAGTGGGGGCTCGGATGGTTGGTCTGCTCCCTGTAACGAAAGTATGTATTTCAAATGCCAGGCAATCTATTCTGTACTCTTCACTCCAGTCATCATGGCAGACAGGGGGCAGTTCGCATGGGGCCACTTTATGAAACTGAATGAAAATGAAAGTCTATCCAAATGCAATACATGCAAAGAGGTTGTAGGTCTGTAAAATAACTCTGGACACAGTTAAAATCGGCTTGCTAACTAAATGTCATGCTGATCAAATAGTTAGCATGGCATACATCGCTAACATTAACTGCTAAGTATCCTCCTATGAGCCTTAAGTAGAGTTGGTGAGCAATGCACGTCAAAGTAAATGACTTGTTTTTGCCATTGACAGGCTCATAAATGTTTCAAGTGTAAATCATGTATTCGACAGTTCTTTGATAGACAAGGTAAAGAGAGGAAACTCAGCAGGTAATGTAACATCACAAAGCACAATGCCATTGGGCCAAACATATACAAGACAGAGATAATAACTTTAAAAACAAGAGGATAAAAAGAAACAAGATGCACAACGGATGATAAAAACAAGAAGATAGAGACGTGACAAAGTTAAATTAACAGTCAATAAATACATAAAGAGAATGAAGACAGTAAAGACTTAAGAAGACAACATCACAACAATAAAACAAAAGCGATAAAACAGAAGGAATAAAACTATAAAAGATGGCATCCTACACTAAAAGCAATAAAACAAAAGAATCAAAGCATAAAAAGAGAATAATTCTGTTATAGCTTGGAGCCAGACCCAGACGTGCCTTAAAAGTGATCAGTCAAATCTTAAAATAAATTGTAAAATCAACAGGAAGCCAATGTAACAAAGTCAGGATAGGGGTGATGCGATGTCATCTGTTTATAACAGTCAGATATGAAAAGCTTCTGGAATCAGCTGTCAACGACAGGCCTAAACCAGCACAAAAACGACGCATCGATCATGTCGACTACTTAAATATGTCGACTTGCGTAGAATGTGTCGACTCCTCGGTCTGTTTATGTTCCACCTTAATGAGGACGGCTGCTCCCGCTCCCGAGTGTGCAGAAAATAAAACTATAAAGATATCGTGCAACGCTAAGACTGCCTCATGTGTTCTCCAGCGTCATTACGTGTGTGTGTGTGTGTGTGTGTGTGTGTGTGTGTCGGGTTGAATGGAGTGAATGATCTTGTCCTTCCTACAACTCTTTGCTCAACACTGTGGTTCTCTGATTATGTCAACAAACTGGACAGGTAGCTGAGTCCACTGCGACACAGGTGACTACAGATTTGAACTAGTTAACTGCTGGTAGTTCAATTACATTCTTCTCCAGACATCAGCTGACAAATAGCTCCTGTGAGGTCGCACTACATTACACAGCCCCCGTCAGTCCTGATGCCGGCTGGTTCATGTGAGTTAATTAACGAGCTCGATAACCAACATGAATTACTCCGTACGTCAAACTTTAAACAAAAGTTTAAATGCTTTTCTTTTAATTCAGTTTTTGTAAAGGGTTTAAATGCATGTTAAAATGAGGCATCTATATTTATTTTTATGTTAACTGCAGGATTAACTTAGTGGAGGCAGTAACATTTACATATAAATATCAACTGACCCCGTGTTTACTTTGTGCACTGACAGACTAAAATGAAGAGAAAAAAAAGCAGCTGTCATAGCTCAGCTTTGGGAAAAGATGTGACACTGTTGTACTGTTTGAGACACATTTCTACAATTCAAACCCAAAATGATGCAAACTCAAACACAGGGATGAAATAAATTAGGTGTATACAATTTCACTTAATTTTGAATCTGCTTTGACAGGAGAGATAAGTGAGGAGTCACAGATGAAGGGAGAGGCGGTGAATACAGAAGGAGAGAGAACAAATCAGAACTGCGACATTTAACCTGATTCTCAAGCAATACTGCTTAATTCATGCCACTGACATGTTATAAGTTATTACTATCTGATTTTTTTCCCTCCTAATGTCTTAAAATGCAAATCAGGGAAATACATTTTTTTCAGGGGGCATGCCCCCGAACCCCCCCACAAAGTGCAGTTTTTGGACCCCAGTATTTCTATTTCTCTTCGGTTTGGGTGTAAGCAACCTTTTACAGATAAAAAATATTTATGTGCATTTCATATTGAAATTGGCACTAGCCTTTGAGGTAAATCATATTTGGCACCATCTACGGCAATTAATGTAAAAAATAATCAATTGATTAATTGAATAAATAATCGATAGATTAATCGACTAATCGAAAAAAGTAATCGTTAGTTGTAGACCTACTATAATACTTCAGTTTTAAGTACATATATAATACATATTTTCCTTAAACATGTTTCCATTGATAACATTAGGAGGCAATGATCAATATTCTATTATCAAGAGTGAGCTAGCAAAATTGAATAATTCTATTAACACATTTTGACAAAATCCCTGCAAATATCAAGATATCATTTTTTGGCAATATTGCTAACCCCTAGTTGTTAATATTTTCTACTATAGGAAGAGGACCAGAGCTCTTCCCTCTAGTCACCAATCATTCATCAATCACTTCTTTTCATGTCATGTCTTTATTTTTTGGACCAAATTCTGGAGAAAAGTATAGAAAAAAAACAGCCTCTTTTCGAGCGGTGTGCTGCAGCATCCTGGGGTGCTGTCTGGTTTTATCAACGGTGCTGCCAAAAAATACATTTCAGCCTGTACAGAATACCTATAATTCTCAGGCTGCTTTCATTCAATCAGGAGTGGGTCCACCATTTTTTCACGGCACTGTATTTGAGGCCAGCTGAAAATGTCATAAAAGAAGGCCTTGAGTTGGTGATGGTCAGCTCTGATGCAGGAGGCGACACGGGTTCGACTCCTGCAAACCCAGGAGTATGAAAAACACTCCAAAGGATGTGTTTTTCTATCAAGTTGTGCCACTTTTAGGATTTAATTCAAACATGTGTGCAGGCATTTTTTTTCTTACAGATTTCAGGAAAACCTGAGTATTTTCAATACAAGTGTTAGAGGGGAGCATCCAATGAGGTTGATGTATGATGTATGACATTGTCATGTTGCTGACATCATAAGATTAATTAAAATTAAAATTAAAAATGCCATGTCAGTTTTTCTTTTATGCACGATGCATTACAACAGGTAGTCTTTGAAAATAAAAAAAAGGCTCCAGAATCAGATAACTCTGAATATGAGCCATCAACTTCACGTTCAAGTGGTAATTTAGCACCGAGGGTAGTATACGTCAGCAACAAGACAAAGAAAAGATGTCATATGGATTCTTCTTTACTGAGGATCCATCATGCCCTCTCCCAACACTTTGTATCTTGTTTGTTTAATCTGTACAAAAAAGCGACATGCAAAATCGATAATCTGCTGTTTTACACGTGTGCAAATTTGTAGTGAAACTATTCTGTATTTCACTGCCAAGACCAATTGGCAGGCCAGCGGAGCCTCCAGAAAGTCACTGATCCCAGTCATCTTCCCATCTAACTCTGGGCAAGAAAGCGAATGAGAGCGTTTCCCAAAATATCAAACTTTTCCTTTGAGACTATTCTCATGAGATTGTCGCTGCCCATTTTATTTTTCAAAAACATGAACATATTTATAGGCATTAGCCCTTTTTAATGATACAAGATGATGCCAGGTTTTGGCCCTGCATATTACGTCTCAAATAATTTATGTTCTATCTTCCAAATTTATTTGCGCTATTTAGTGAACATGGTGATAATACAATCCATAATACTCTATGACACGTGTTTTGCCCTAATTAACTTGATGTGACTTCCTCTCAGGAACTTGAGAACATTTACAAACTGTGCTAATTCGATTGGTTTAGATTGTTCTGTTGGAACAGGACGATTTGAACCTGAATTTCCACTTTGTTTTTTATGTTGTTAGCCAGCTACCCATGACAGCTCCTGCAGATTAACCCTACCCATTTCTTATCCTTACTGCTTCTCACATTATTATGTAGTTATATTTTCGCATACAAAATCTGGTCTGACCGTAATATAATGACCTTGGTTACCTTACAAAACTCTAGAGTTGGTCGATAAAGCTGAAAAACTCATCAAAAGGGAATGTTTCATTTCAGTAGATATTGATAATTATTCACAAAAACAGCCAACATAAAAATGATAGGGGGATATAGTCATCGATATGTCGGTCTGTTTGGTCATCCATCAGTCTGTCCGTCTGTCATCATAATCATTCCTTGCACTTATCTCACAAACTATACATTCTAGCTTCACCAAACTGTATCCATATACATTTTGAACTTTATACAAATAATTGTTCATCAAACATGACAAAAGTGCATCGTTTTCACATGCAGGTAGGCATCAAAACAGACAGAGACAAAGATCATTAGTAGGACAGTGAACTTTGGTGGGGAGTGTTGTATAGCTAGCTGTGTAGTCAATGTATATTGGAAAAGTAATTTAAGCATTTTATGTATTTTTTTTTTTATAACTATGTGAATTATTTTCAACTCCTGAAATCTATTCCAACAGCCCTAATGTGTCCTAGTGTATACCATTGGTACATATTGTGGCTGATTTATCACTAGGACTTTGTAAAAAATCCAAGCACAGCTCTTCTACATCAACTGGTGCAAGTCGAGGTCAGCAAGAATCATTGAAAACACCTGCAAGGACATGCAGAGTCATGCACCTGCCTTAATATATATAAATAAATGATTTGAATACCTAATTTATTGGGGGGTTCTCTGAAAATAGCAAATGCTGACTTTGAATAATGCTTTTGTTAAAAATGCATATCATATTTTTGATAATAAGTCAACCATTGATTATTAACATGGCTGAAAGCCCCTTTAGAAAATTGCTAAAGATTTGCATCTCCTGTGGCAGTTACTGAGCAGAGTGGCAATAGTTACACAAATGCCTCAATATCCACAAAACTCTGAGAAACAACTGTTAGTAACAACACATGAATAGGACAGGAAGAGGCATTTATTTCATTTCATTTCATTCAACATGTCTGCTCAGTACAGAAAATAGCTTCTTTCATCCCAAATGAAGCAAGAAAACATTTACAATACATCACATGAAGATAACCACAAATCACCCAGCTCTACCATCACCCAACATCCGACGTGGCCAATTATTAACACCCGAATATTATAAGAATATAATATTCTAATATAGTTTCTAGAAGAACAATAGGGTCCTCGCACGCTTAGTGCTCGGGCCCTAATAATATAAGAATATTATGTACCAGAAGTTTGTTTAACAGGAATCAACAAAATATGTGCTTCAATTGCTTTTCTGCATCACCCACTCAGAGTTTCCAAATTGGGTACATTATGATTCATGATTAAGTGGACCAGTCAAGAAGTTCTTAAAAGAGATCAAAATTCACAAGTCAACAAACTTTTTCCACATATTTCTGCTTTATCTTTCTAATGTCAAGCCTCTGAATTAGTTTTATTTTTTCATTGACACTTGGTGGCTTTCATATTTGTCACTCCAGCTTCATGATCAACAGGACTGTTAACAGCGTTCCTACTAATTCATTACAACAAACTTGACTGTTATCAAAATGCCTTCGTGGCAACAGCGGTCAGTGGAGATAAGCAGTAAAATGGGTTGCTACCTGTCTAAGAATAAAAATAACAACACTTCTCAGTCCAAGTCTGAAGTTCAAAGTGGATGTCTTTCCTGTCATGTAAAGGTTAATGCATTAACTACTGATAACACTGTGGTTGAAGGAAATTTATGAGGATGATTGATGTAGGAATGAGACAACACAAATTGCAAAACACAAGCTACACATTTAAAATTCAAGTCAATCTAAAAGAAAATTCAAATCTCTACTAATAAACATGAATACAAACGCCACTGTAGACTGTTAATCAACACTTTTTTCACAAGGATCCTGAAATATACCCACATCAAAGCACGGATGCAGCCCTCTAGGAACCTTCCTCATGTTAACCATTTGCTTCATGAGCCTAAGTTGGGGAATAGCTGGTGCAGAATGTAACCAAATCCGAACATCATGCCCATCTTATACAAACACTGCGGACACTGCAGAAACGGAGCCCTCGTCACATTTCCACTGTCAATGCCAACACCGTGTCACGATATTTCGTAACCAAATATTAGCCTTCTGTTTCGAATCAGCTACGGTCTGAATGGGTGGAAACCACACGTTACTGTGTTACTCAAGCAAACGTGCTATGAGTGCCTTGGAGTTATCACAGCAGGATAGATGCTATCGAAGAAACAGTGTGCCAGATATCCTGGGCCTGTTTACATCGCTAGCGTGCTAGCATTGGATAGCATTACTCACTTAGGTAACGTTTAGTTAACATTTAACAAGCCAACGGATGGGCACTTACCTATGTACGACCCGACCCCGGTAATTGCTGACAACACTTAAAGCTAAATTGTCACATCGGGGACGGTTTCCTCACATTTTGTCCATAACAGCATTTAGTCTCGTTGACTAATATTAGCACCTAGTAGCTAGCTAGAAAACGCTAACTGTCAAGTTTAGCTAGCGAGCTAGCGTCCCTCCTTCTGCTCTAGAAAACCACACTGACATGACCACATCGCTGGGAAAACATCGACGATATCCATCACGAATTAAATCCAAGCAACATCTCTAACATGTAATATCAATAACCTATAGGCTTGGTTTCGTTGTATACTTACAGAAGGCCCAATGAGATTTGTATATCCATTGAAAGTCGCTTGTAATATGTAATACGAACCCACAGAACTGTGACATAAACGATTTTCGATCGGTGACCCAGTTTCTCTTCACCGTCATGCCTGTCGGACCACTAACCTAGTTTTTTAACCAATAGCGTTTGTGCTACCGCTGTAGGTACCCCTCTAACCAATCAGGCACAGGTTCACCATGGGAAAATATGACGGGCGTGCTGGTAAACCAATGGCAGCAGGAGCAGAACGGAATGCGGTGGCTACTTAAGTGTGAGAGTACGTATAAAAAAAACACTGCATCACAAGTCATGTACATAGTGGGCGTACAGCACGGGCTGGCCCTGAGCCCAAATGCCCATACTGCATTTTAATACATTAAATTTGACACCCCAAGTTTTTTACATTCTGAACAACATGAGGTGTAGAACATGAGGTGGAGATATTGGCCCCTTGTTATGAAATATTTAAATTGTACTGTTTACTGTTGATCAGTGTAACCATTTGGTTATATGTTTATTTTATATGTTTCTTCACTCCGTTAGGATGTTTTTTTTACTTGTCACCTGCAGAAGGATAAACAAGCAAATGAAAGTGAACTTTTCAATGCAAAACTGATTTGTTGGAATTTTAGTTTTATAATAGTGTCTGGATCAAGTTCCAGAGTTGCCTGCAGCTTGCAGGATGACGCCTCCTGCTGGTCATGCTTTTACTGATTCTGCTGTCCGAACACAACTGTAAATATTGTATTCTGACAGTGTATTTTAAAAGGTTAAATATACACATATGTGATTAATCTGATAATTTTTATACGAGGAGTTCCATACATTGTTTTAATGCCAGTGAAACTAAAGCTTGAGAATATGCATTTAGACTTTTTCTTACTTTGAATTCATAGTACTCATAATAAAAGGTATAAAACATAGGTTTTATACTTTTTAGGTTAAGGTTACATTACTAAAGCAGACAAATCTTACTTCTCTCTTGTGATGTAGCATGGCTAGGTAGTTATAATGTATCATAAGCCCCATCAGTCAACCTAGTTTATAATAATTCAGGAGCATCTATAAGATTCTATAAGATTCATTACTTAAAATGAACTTGACTGAATCATAAACCACATGTTTAATATGTTCTGACTGTTGATGTAGTGTGCCAGAAAGCACTATTAGTGTTAATGAGCATAGTCCTTATGAATACCTCCATAACACACGTGGTCTTTCATTGACATTGTTACAAAAATGATGATTTTTGTAAATGCTACTGTAAGTACAAATAGTACTACATTACAATTAGAGTATATAAATATCAAAAAGTACTATATATCAACATCAGTTCTCCCTGATAATATTAAGAATTATATGTTTTGGGGACATTATTTATGCATTTTGCATCATGTCTCATAGCAACTCTCTATTTAGTTATTATTGTATCATCTTCTCTAAATGGTTTCTGCCACCACATCATCTTGAATACAATGATAGTTTTCATCAACAATTATAGTTTTCATCTGATCAAACTTCCAGAACTCTACAGATCAATCTGACTTTAATGATATACTGAGATATCAAGGAGATAAACTAGCTTATCTGAAGGTATACCTGAATCTGGCCGGACATTATACTTCATTCTTCTTATATGTGCCTTAGAGCATATTACACTAGTTCTGCCAGAGCATTTTAACCTGATTGTTTTAAAAGTTGTCTGGGTGCTCAGGCATAAATCAAGCAACCCTTTTCCACTTACAATTCATATGCCAAAAATGCATAAGTTCATTGAATAGTTAAAGTCACAATCACATTTTTGTTGTTCCATGTATTACAGGCATATGGTTGATTGCAACACATAGAAAAAACACTGCTCAACATCACAAACAATTATATCTGTTTTACAGGAGCACCTATTTCTAATTTTACATTTTACATTAAATATTTTAAACTAACATACATAAAATCAGTTACATCAGAAACATGCACTTGGCCAGCAAACGTCTTTACAGATGGATACAGGACAGCTGTATTTTGACGTTTGCAATTTGTCACTAGATGGCAGCGGTGAGTTATATTAAAACAACATAGACTGAAGACGCAAGGGCAATAAGTTGTTTTCTACTCCATTTGTTTGGTATTCTTAAAGTTCCCCTCTGTTTCCTGACGCACAGTAAATATATGGGAGGTTGAAAAGTAGGGCGCATTGAGGATTATTTGGTGGATGATTTTAAATTCAAATCATCCAGCAAATTATTAGGATTACCTCCAACACATTGCTGCCTTAAGGAACCGTCCGATATTTTCAAATAGTTTATTAAGCCTGTCAAGAGTTCTATATTGCCAACGTTAATGTCAGAATATGTGTATTATACTAATAATGACAACAGCACAAGTGGGTAATTTATATTTAAGTGTGGTATTTGAATATTGATTTGCATTATGTCTAAATGATCAACATTGTTGTTGAACCAGTGTTGAAAAATAGACATTGAATGCATGTAATTACTAGTAAAAGAATTGAACTACCTGAATGGCGCTTTGTTTTATTCACATATAGTCCTATTTTTTATAAGGCACTATACCCCAATTTTAACAAAAAAGTTTATTAGTTTAAACACAGGCACTTTGAGCGGATGGATTTTCCGAGCGGAGGGGCACGTGAAGGCATCGTCCCTATCACATGGCAGGTGATAGTTGAGGGAGCTCGCGCTACAGTACAGCGCAGAGTAAAGGCTGTGGACGACAGTCCAGAGGACCTCTAATGTGTGACAGTGTTTTATATGTATGTGAGGGGCGCATGTGTGTGTGTATGTGTGTACTTTATCTTCAAGTGTCGCCAGGAAACTAAATTAAAGGATTTAGTTGGATAAATCCTCAGAGGAGCCGCGTGTCGTAAGTAAAATAACTGCATGAGGCAAATTACAGTAGTGTGTTGAACATTGTAAGGTCAGCGTGTTGTGAAGCTGCAAGTTAATGTGCAGTATTTGGGGATTTCACATGACTATAATGGTGATTATGTATGAGATAAGTTAACATTTGAGCGTACCAAACAACAGATAAGTCCATGAAGCTGGATTTAAGGGACTGTCGTTGGACTGCTCGTCTGCATTTTTAAAAGAATTGTCTGGTTTTAACATGACAGAGTTTTAAGCTTTTTTCTCTCCTTTTTTTTTGCTGAAATTTTACTTGAAATTGTGTTCAAGTAAAAACTGATTATATACCTATAATAATAATAATAATAATAGTAATAATAATAACAATAATAATAATAATTGCATCTGTACTTAAATATCTAACTTTACAGCAGTGGCAATCCTAGACTTTTTGGGGTCCCAAGCAAAGAAGCCCATGCCTCCCCCTTTATACATTTATTATAAATGTATATTAAGCATTTGAATTTTTTTTTTTATCCACATGTAAACTTGCCTTCTAAAAAGTGAATTGCTAGTTAACCTTAGAAATGTTTTGTTTGTTTGCTAGTTAATTGCATATCACATGGATACAGTTAATACCTAAATTTACCTGTGACTTGTTTGTTCATAGCCTATATCTGTGTGACATTTTGCAAATAGCAAATAACACTTACTATGCAACACTGCCACATGCTGTGACTCGTTAGAACAGTATGCATAATAATGAGATGAACTGATACGTTACCTTACCCAGCAACCTAGCTAGCATTAGCACATTTGCCTGCACAGAGTGAAAGTAAAATTAATCTAATTCTGGTGTATTTATTTATTATTCCTTAATCCACTTACCACTATCCTGGTGTTGTTTTTCCTCGTCCTCCCGTTTCTTTCTTCAAATCACTGGGCAGGCTGTTATAGAGGTATCCAAACTTAACAGTATCCAGTTGTCATTATGGTGGTTCGATGGGGCCCCACTTGGTTTGATGACAGGTTGATGTTGGGACCTGCAAGTCATTTTATTTTATTTTGGGGCTTTTTGGGTACCCCCTTTCCCACATTTGTTGTGGGGCCCCAAACATTTGCCTGGTTTGCCTCGCCTGACAGTGCGCCCCTGCATTACTTTGATATAGCACACCTTTTACACCTTGTTAACATTAGAGGAACTAGAATATGCTAATGCTAATACTAAAATATTCCTTTGATAATGCTGCAGTTTTTTATCCCTACATCATAAATATTTTAAATTGCTCATGTTATTATTCCTGCAACAGTATTGTACTGTAGTGTATAGGGAAGGTATACTGTGGAATATTTAATATGCACTTTCATTTTATCCGACGGACTTTTTTCTCGTCGCAGCAAATTTGGCCTGTGTGAAAGCAGCATGCTTCAGGAAAGAAAACATGGTACTTTTATGGTGACACTGCTGGTGCCTCTCCCTTTGCTCAGTCATGCACTGCCAGCTTTGAGCTATTAAATGATGTTTAGTTGCCCTGACACATGCTGTGTAATTGCCGATCATCAATTTCTGACAGCGTGAGTAAAGGAGGGAGGGAGGGAGAAAAAGAGTGGGCGCTGAAATGCTAATGGAATAATATCAAGGCTGATGTGTGGCTCCCCTCTGCTGAAGCATCTGCTGCATCTAAGACTGGAGACCGTGCACACATACACACACACACATGCATATGCACACGCACAGAGATCATAGACAGTCGACTTGAGAGGGCTTGAGAGAGCCTTCTGCCAGTGAATACAGCAGGACGGTAGCTCTTTCTATTGCAAATCTCATTAAAAGGGTGAAACAGTTGAAAGGCGTCATTGCTGCTGCCAACAGTGAATTAATTAAGACTGCTTTGGTTAGCACTTGGGTGGCATTAGTGCTTAGAAACAACAGAGGAGTAGTGGTGACAAACAAACGCCCTAAATCTACAACGTCATTATTATAACAGTTTTGACAGTGTTATTAGCCTACTTTGGAGAAGGTTTTAGACTTATGTCTGTGCACACATGCATGCATAGTGCTCACACCGGATCAGCAGATGATGGCACTCATCCCTGTGATCAAAGCCGCTTGTGTAAGACTAAGCACGGAGGTTTTCTCTGCAGCCTTATAGGTTCAGATGATTGCTCTGTCATCTTAACCACTGCTCCTAATCACACCACCAGTATAGTTCACTAGAGGAAATCTGCTGTTCCCTGAGGTGCAGAAAAAGAGAGAGATGAATGAGAGAAGAAGGAGAGATATAGGCAGAGGAACGGCAAGAAAAGAGAGATGAGAGAGGAGGAGCAAGAAGAGACCAAGGAGACAAAGTCGGACTGTTAATCTACAAGGAATAATCCTGTGCTTGCAGAGGGAGGAGAAGAAAAGATAGTGGCAGAGAAAGAAAAAAATGAAACGACTGTAGTATATTAGAGGTTATCTTTGGTTTTCTGTCAAGGGAGGGAAAAGGGCAGGAAAGGAAATGAGAAAAGGGTAGCAGGGAAGAGCAGAGCATAGATGGCTTTAAGTCATATTCCTGTCCCAGAGAAAAAGAAATTCAAAGAGTGGCTCTCGGATATCTGGAAAAGAAACAAGAATAGAGTGAGTAGAAGAATGGATTAGGATTTATTTTTACATTTCTTTGCTTATTTGACAGTCCGCATTACACAACATAACTGTGGGTGAGGGATGGATCAAGGTTTTAATATGCGATGAGTGGGGGGAGTTTTGATAATCTATGGAGAAAAATGACAATATTTTGCCTTAAAAAGATTATCCAATATCTAAATCATCAGTGTGAAAAGGTGTTCGCCCACTTATAAATGACAATATTTTGTATCATCATGGAGTGTCTTGGAACTTCACAACAACTTTAATCCCCTCATTGAGTGGTAACTGTGCAGTCTGTGATGTCTGTATGTGGGCTTAGGCATGCTTTAATAGACTCTAGACTTTATTAGTAGGTAGAATAGAGAAGGTTTGAGATGACTCACTGGAAGGTGTTTGACTCAGTTTTTAGAAAACCAAACGTCATTTTATTTATGGGGCCATTATCATCTTGGCAAGAAGGGAACCACTTTTTAACCTATAGAGTGTCCTTGTTTTTTTGTGTGTTTTTTTTTCAAATAACCCTATATTGTCTGTTAAATGGTAATACTCAAGTAAAATACAAGTACCTCAAAATTGTACTTAAATATACACTAGTACTTGAGTAAATTCTACTCAGTTACTCTGAATTACAGGACTTGTTTGATACTGAGGTTTTTATTTCTATAGCAAATTAGGGCTGCACGATATTGGGGAAAAAAACGACATTGCTTTTGCTCTTTATTTTCTCCTTATATTGCTAAGGACAGATAATTTAATCAGTACATGCAGTGTGTTATTCTTGTAAGACACACAGTTATTTATAAGTCTCATCATGGGTTAGGGGTTATGGTTCTGTGTCCTGGGTGTCCTAGCGGCTGGGCTATCTGGCCTCTGTTGGACTTTGAGGGGGGACCCTTTGCGCTGGTAGGGTTCTTGCTGCTTGAGCCTGGCCCAACACTCTAGTAACCACTAAGACCCGATCTTCAGTGTTGATCAATTGGGCCCACCAGTGGCTGCTGAGCCAGTGTTTGTGGCCAACATCACCGCTCGGTGATTGGTTCTTGGGACTCGTTAGGTTCTGGGCTGGCTGGGGGTGTTTGGAATATAAACCACTATCATTAGTGCATGTCTTTTCAGTACTGCCTGTCCCTTTTGTCCTTGTCTGTCTTGTTTTGTCTATGTGTTTCACACATGGTGGATCAACACCCTCTTTGATGAGAGATAGGTATTAGCTCCAAATAAAATGTAATAGGCTACTTTTACCAATTCTGGCATAAACCATAAATATTTATGCAGACAGATTTAAAAAGTAAAAAAAAAGAAGAAAAAAGTCATCCCTCCCGATTTCTTCCATATTTGTGTGTATCTCATTTCTCATATCTCATCTCATCTCACTAAACTGTGTTGGATCAGCAAACAAAATTTAATATAAAACAGAGGCAGCCTTAAAAAGATGATCCAATATCTAAATCAGTGTGAAAAGGTCTCCGCCCACATATAAACTAAGTCCAAAGAACCACCAAACTGTATTAATAACTGGTTGCAGCCGGACTAGGCACACCCAGGCCTGATTACAACCAGCCTTATTCAATCAAATCATCACTTAAATAGATTATTTTCAGATGCATGAAGTTGGCTAGCAGGTCCCATCAGTAGCACACTATGGCAAAATCAAAAGACATTCCACAAGAAATGAGGGAGAAGGTGATTGAAATTCAGTGGTCTGGGAAGGGTTACAAAGGCTCTAAGGCTCTGGGACTCCACAGATCCACAGTGAGACACATCATCTACTAATGGAGAACACTTAGTATAATAGTGAACCTTCCCAGAAGTGACCAACCTTCCATAATGCTTCCAAAAGCATGGCGGAGGCTCGTTGAGGAAAGAACTTGACACCTTGCTCGCATCAATAAAAGTCAGTGTTTAGGGCTCCTCTGTTTGAGAGACACTGGGCAAAAATGGCATCCATAGCCCCATTCAGAGAGCGTTTTCATTCCATGCCTGTTGCGCCTTTATTCCGCTCCGATGTCTGTCTGAAGGCAATGAAGGCGTAATGGGGTGTCAGTTTGTTCCACCTCTGTGACGCTTTGGGAGGTACTAACAGCGCCGAAACAGGCGTCTGTCTGAAATGAGTGCCTTGGCGATGCGAAATGGGTGTGACGTTGTAGCAATATGTTCAGGTGTGTGACCCACCCCTGGGGATTTAACGATGCGGTAGCAACAGGAAGTCCGTTATTTGAAGAACAAGCACAGAAGATGACCGCTAAACTGGGGAGAGAGTGAAATATATCAGCTTTTATGTTCTCTGCGTCGTATGTCACGCCTCTTAACATTGTAGAACGCCGGCATACACTGTGAACGCACACACCGAGGTGGCGTTGTGACGCCTTGGGCTGGTCCAGTTTGAACCCACCAAAGGGTCCACAGAGAAGGGAAGTCATGTCAAGTCAAGTCATCAGCGCTGTTGTGCAATGCCTGTGTGAAAGTGGCTCATGTGTGGCGAGGTGAAAGCCACTGCTAAAAGGCTGATCTGAATTTTGGCACACATACAGCACCTTGATGACCCTCAGAGCGCTTGGTGTAAACCAAACACAGCATTCCACTAAAAGAACATTGTACCTACGGTCAAGCATGGAGGTGGCAGTGTGATGTTGCAGGGATGCTTTGCTGCCTCAGGGCCAGGACGACCTGCCGTAATTGAGGGAAACATTAATTCTGCTCTCTACCAGAAAGTTCAGAAGGAAAATCATCAGTCTGTGAGTTGAAGCGCAACGGGGTCATACAGCAAGACAATAATCCCAAGCATAAGAGTAAGTCCACCTCTGAACGGCTCAAAAGGAATGAAATTAAAGTTTTGCAGTGGTCTAGTCAAAGTCTGGACTTGAACCCCATTGAGATGCTGTGGCGGGACCTGGAAAGAGCAGTTCATGCCTACAAACCCTCCAATGTAGCTGCACTAAAATAGAGTGGGACAAAATTCCACCACTGCGTTTTCAGAGACTGATCTCCAGTTATCAGAGGCGTTTGGTTGCAGTTGTTGCTGCTAAAGATGGAACAACTAAAAAATCAGTCAGACTTTATAGAGTATTTACGTTTTCTTCCACAGTATACGTCCACTCCACTACATTTTGGAGTCAAACATTTACTTTTCCCTCCACTTCATTTATTTCACCACATCAGTTGGTTACTGCAGATTCTATTCAGTTGATAGGTTATTGCACGTAACATCTGACCAATCAGATAGTGGTTCGTGTGACAGACAGAGATTAGATGCTGCATGAGGAGCCCGCAGATACTGATAATCTGGAAAAGCACTGATTTTGGACCCAATAATCGACAAGAAAATACCGCCTTGATAAGACCAGTCATTAGAACTAAAGTAAATTTGAATGTTTAATGTGTGGGTTTGGGTACAGACAGTAAGTAACTGGCAATGTGGTCATAAACAACAATTTTTTATGATAATTTTTAGTTTAAACTGTGATGAATCCGTAGTAATGGCTAACTTTTTTTTGTGTAACTTTTGCTTAGTGATGCCATGAGTTTATGTCTTATTTGGTCTTTTTGGATCTTGGTTAGGTGCTTTAAAATCTGATGAACAAAACCAACTGCCTCGAAGAATTCTTGTTGAAGTTTAACAGGTTTTTAATCTTTTTACTGCTAAATATGATTTGTTTTCTTCTGTATCCTGCAGTCCTGTTTTTTGTCACTTTAATGCAGCTCCACACTTTTCTTATTTCATGTTCATTCATTTGTTTGTAATGTTGAAAGAGGGGAATTAGCGGTGATGTTAACAAATGAGAGAAGGATAAAAGCTTGTATTATTTGATTTTGTTTCCATCAGCTCTTACTCTGCTGTCTGAGAAAAACGGCTGACTGTGAGACTGTAGCACTCCTGGAGAAAAGCCAAACACACATCACAGTTAAATAGGGACCAATACTGGAATACCAATATTCATGTATTGAAGCTGCCAATAACTAATCATTGTACTAGTATTCAAGATGCAATATGTACAGTAAATGTGTCCAAGATCCATTTCACACAACACGTGACCCTTGCCTGAAAGTGGGACATGTGAGCATCACTGTATTCAAATCAATGTCTGTTTGACTTATCAGAAACATGATCAAACAGAGCAGCAGGCAAGCAGGGGAGAGTGGAGGTGAGGGAGGGAGAAAAGAATGAGGGAGGGATGGAAGGAGAGCAGCAGCAGAGGAGAGCATGCAGGGACAGTTTGAGGAAAAAAAAGAGGAGGAGAGTTTTGTTACATTTTTGATATTGAATGAGAAAATCAACATTTTGAGCGAAAGCTTCCCAGAGTTTACTATACTGAAAATTACAATATACAATGGAAGAGTTTGTCATAGATCATTTCAACAGACATGGTGACTAAACGTAAATACTAATCTCTGCAGAAGTCATGCAACAGCTTCACTAATTGTTGCTCTAATGCAGGCTGTAAACTGTTTCTTGGAGCCACATGGAGATTTTACATTTGAATAATTGCAAAAGATATGTTGTGTTTTTATTTTTGTTTTCCTGCAGCGTTAAATATCTGGCCTATAATATCTATAATAGCAAGAAAGACTTCTGTAGGGTAACGGTTTGCACATGGCTACGTAAATGTACAGGTTGTTGTTAATAACGTGTTATCCAAAAGTGTGCCTGCATTTATAAAAAAAAATAATCTGCATCTTTTTTAATAGATTAATCATGAAGGCAATTTTCAAGAGAAGATGCCAAACATTTTCTAGTTCCTGCTTCCCTGCAGGTCTGAATGTTTGAGGCCAGACAAAAGCAGTTGGATCAGGGCAACTTTGATTCATAGGTCCTGCAGATCCAGTAGACATCATCTCTCATCATTCTCGTCTTCTGTCATCTATTCATAATTCCCAGTTTATCTCCATTCACCATCTTCCTGAGCAAAAGAATGCGTGTACACTGTGCCTTTAAGAAGTTATGATAGACATTCTTACTATATTATTATAATAACTTATCAAGCAAAGTACTAATGAACTGATGAAAGAAATTACAAACATAAACAAAACATTTACAATCAAACAACGGAAGAATTAAAATAGTAGAATAAAAACAGATTTTAAGCAATAAAAGGGAACTCAAATAAAATCAGGATATGCTTTCCTATGAAAATAGGTTTTGAGACGAGCAAACATTCAAACAACTAATCCATCGATTGGGAAAATCATTGGCAGAATTAGCAGTTATTGGGACCTGTAGCAGCAGTCCACATGCAGAGACTGACAGACATGGATGTAATGATTATTTTAATACTTTCTCATTTTCTTTGTCAGTGTTTTTCCTGTTTCACCATCCGAGGATCCATGGGTTGTGTTTTTGTATTTGCCCTTTTGTATCCTAACTTGGACCAGTACTGATGATCCCCCCCAGGAGACAGATGTCAATATTTGATTTGATTTTGGTGTACTATCTGCCTTAACTGATGCATGCACTGTGCTGACCGTTCTCTATTGGGATCTCATTGTAGGGAAGTCTAGTGTTGTTTTTTTTATTATTAATGAGGCAGTGAAGGAGAGTTTGGAGAATTCAACAGGAGTAAAACGGACACAGAGGGAGAACAGATATCCAGAAAACCTTAGTGAGTTAATTACCAGAACCTGGTCATTCTCCTGCCTCAAAACAAAATGCAAAGGAAACTTTCAGTCCTCTCTGAACAGGTGGAGTAGCAGCATTCGTCAGTTCCTCTTTACTATGGAGTATAAGGAAAATGCAGACGAGGTCATATCCTTGAAACTTGAATATTTGGATCTTGGTTATAAGCTGGAATGAAGTGTGTTTGTGTGCGACTGTGCACCTGTTCCTTGATGACATTTATCTGAGACCGTTCAAAAGACAGGGTCACGCAGCCTGTGCCAATGTGGCTGTAACACTATCCTGTAAAGTGATCCGCCTCTGCTCGTGTCTCGTAAACAGGTTGTGTGTCTGTAGCCAAGGTGCTAGCCTTTCAGGTGTATCGCTCTCTTTTGACCTCCTCTACAAGCTGCCATTGTGCTGAGTGGTTTTTTTTTTATGTAGGCGGAAAATCTTTGTCTTTAGACATGATGTGGGTGGAGGCTAATGAGGATGCTGATCGACTGCACTCACAAGACTGTTTGTTGGCCAGAACGTTTGAGCTCCAAGTGAGTCAGCTGGCAGAGCACAAACAGTCCAGCTGAGTGTCGGTCGGTTTACACCGATGGGGCTCCGACAGGAGGTGGCTCTGGTATTTACCATTATTGTAACTTTTGCATGCAGTTTGTGGTGTGATTTCTTTAGTTGTGTGGTCTTTATGATCACCATGCTCAAGATATTTACCTCAGCATCTTGCACTCTTGTGTAAAATTTGCGAGAGGGGATTCATCAGGGTTTTTTTTTTGGCATATTGGTCTCATGATGAAGAAGGTGTTTTGTTTGTTTTCATCTTAAAGTACCATTCCATAATCCCACATGTTCCCAATCATATGTCTAAAGGTCACTTGTCATCAGGAGTGCTTCTCAGTCAGGTGATGTCATCAGCATGTAGGACGCAAGGGTTTTGGAGAGAAGTTCCCGTTTTTATTGAACAAAACATAAAACATTAGCAGTGTTGCAGTAACACGTTTGCTTTGGTAAAGATGAAATGAAAATGTTAATGAACTCAGACAGGCAAAAATACAGTGCCTGCACAGATACAGTAGAAATACACAGTTTGCTTTTTAAACACATTCCTCTCAGTCCATAAAAAACATGACACCCTCAAAGAAAAACTGCAAGTAAATAACATTTTCTCTTAGGCTGAAGTCAGCTTCAATATCACTTAAAGATGGAAGCACAAACTTCTTAGCTTAAAAAAAAAATCATCCACATGCAAAGTCTCTCTCCTTGAAAAAAAAACAACAACTGGAAAACTCCACACTGCTCTCTCAATGCTACATTTCCTTATAGATCAATCAGCTCCATCTGTAGAGATCTGCCCACTTGTGTTCAGCCTACTGTGGAAAAAGTGGTGACATTTCTGACCAGACAGGTGATCCTGAATGAAAGGAAGAGAGCTGATCTCCCAGCCGGAAGGTGTCAAAAAATGATCCCGGACGTTTCCAATCAGTTCATGTATGAACTCAAGATTCTCATGAAGTAGAATGGGCCTTTTCAGACAATTTATACATGATCTGGTACATTAAATGTAAAAAAGCATTGTAAGCTGGTCTGGTAATGCTAAACCAGTACACTACAGTACGTACAGCCATCAGACAAATGTCATTTCCCTGTAAAATTAGATTTAGATGAAGTGTATTATAGTAGACTAAATTCATGAACCAGTACTCTTAGAAATGAAATATAATCTTTTATTTAAAGAAATACTACTTACATAGTCTACTACCAACTCATCAATGTGAATGGAAACCTTATTGTTGCTTTGTCTCATTAAAACACACAACCTGCATGGTCCTGGTTTGCATCATTTAGGTTCCCCTTGGAGGAAATGAATTTCACTCATAATGAAATAACTATCGATGACATTTTAGCTCTAAAATTTGAATTTGCACTCAGATTTTCTCGATGCACTGATTCGTGATCTGAACTGCCTCCGTAGCGTTTTGTGTGCCTGCTGTCCCTCCCATGATGCTTTGCTTTGTCATCTCATCAGCTTCAGCACATGGCAGAATGAGTCCACTATATCTAACTGTCCAGTTCATTACCCTCAGTGGCTCCCAATGGCTTTTTCCGTTCCCAGCTAACTGCTGATTGGTTAGTTCCAGCTGTCACATGAGGTTGTGACTGTCTTTAATGTGTATGTATTAAGTGGTGTTGACATGTTGTTTTTACAGCACCGGCTTGCTGACACTGGTCTTTGAGCTCTGCTGCTGGTTTCTAAGCCCCAGGCCATGTCAGGGCATCAAAATGATCTGGAAAGAAAGATCTGTCCTCTCTGCACAGCTGCACCTCCTACTCCAGGTGTTCCTCCGAACCAACTCATAGTTTCTTTTATTCGTTTTTTTCTGTGCCAACAGTTTGAAAGTGGGAGGGGGGAACAAAAACAGGACTCACACGAGAGATTTAAAAAAAAAAAAGAAGGCCGTTTTAGTTTTGGAATGAAGCTAATAAAGTACTGTTTCTTCAGGGAAGGACTTTATGCAATGAAGTCTCCTGTGTTTACAGCCCTGGACTTGTAAAAACAAACAAACAAACAAACATGAATGCCACTATGAAAAATAAATTCCAGAGGAGAGGGAAGACAAAAGAGTTCTTTGAGAGCTCCAACACTACAACAAGACTTCCATTTGTTGTTGCCTTCTCCTTTCTAAAAAACATGTATAATATACTGATTCATTCCACAGTGTGTTTTGGCCTTTCTGTTGTTATTGCTGTTGTTGTTGTTGTTGTTGTTATTGAACTTCATGCTGAGAATGCTGCCTGAGACTTAGGCTTTGTTTTTTTTGTACCGTATGGTCAGATTTTCTACAGTCTCATTAAAGAACATGACGCATTGGACTGGTGACACCTTCACTGGAGCTGCATGAGATGACATCGGTAAATGTACATATACAAGAGGACCAAACAGTGCTGTGTATCAGCAATGAACAAAATGTCATTTAAACATCTAACATCATGGCTTACCGTGATCACTTATAATGGAAATGATGAAACTTGACGCCTGAAACAAGGTCAAAGCTCATGTTGCTCTTTATACGGAGCACTTAGAATGAATTTAACATTTTAAACATTTAAAATGAGCTATGTTGCATTTTAAATGTATGTATGAAGGGACTGTTCTGCTAAACGTATTGTTGCTTATATGTTTTAATAGATTTTGCTTTACAGGGACGTTTTATGCTCTTTCTGTTACTACGCTGTGGGCTGGGAGAAGAAGCGTTTTGGCTCCCAAAGAGGGCATTGTAAGGTTTGTCCGTCTTCACATCCGTATGCATGTCTGCGAGTATACATCTGCATGTACATCCGTAAGTAACAGGGACTGGTCTATCCACATCTCAACAACTACTGGACACAGTTCAGTGAAGTTTAACACATGCTTTTATAGGGGCCCTGAAGATGTACATCTAATAATCAGTTCGCTAACTTTGCTTCTTTTCCCATTTGTTGCCACACTTGGTCAGTTTTCTTCTAGTTTGCTCACATTCTCCTGTGATAGAGGTTATGGTCTCTCCACATCAGCACAAACTCGGGGGGGCAGCGGGGTCCTTAGGCAAAAGATTTAAAGGTTGGGTAAGCAATGCATAAGGAAAATGAGCAATGAACAAAATCTTGAATCTAAATCTTGAATTTTTAAAATCTGGATTCACCTCTGATTCTTGGATGGTCGACAGCTTTATGAAAATATTAAGCCTGTGTCACGGATATTTCTTCTCTTCCCTCCGATGACAGGTTTGTGGTATAGTTAGCGCACTTGGTCAATTTAATTAACTCACTGTAGTCATTAGTCTTATCCTCTTAAGACCTCAGCTACAGGAGCATGCAATGTATTCATATGTGGTCTGAAGAGGTTAAGATTCAGCCTTTTAGTGATTATTTTTGATGATGGTTTCATTTTTCTTTGAGGGCTTTGCTAGCTGCTAGCCGAAGTTCTGGTTCTGCCTGTATTTTGCCCATGTGTGTTCTTACTTTATATATTTATTTATTTAGAACATTTTCACATGTACAAATGTACAAACAGCATGACTTTAACATCATCATAGTAGACCAATAGGATCAGGTGCATTAAAAACAGATATCAAAAATAAAAGAAGCATGAAATAAAACTGATAAGAAATTGAAATAAAATAAAATAAAATATAAAATAAATATATTTAAAGGGCCAGGGCTTTTTTTTGTAAATCGTATTCTTCTATTTTGTTAAAACGTTTCAGTGAATTCTTGTTTTTCATGACTTTAAGGGCTTTTGTGTAAGAAAGAAACTCATTATGAAGTACATTAAACCTGGGATTCACCTTCATGTACTTGGACTTGTGTATATAAAATTTTATAAGAATAATAATATCATTAACTAGAAAACTTCACAATTGTCCATGACCCTTTTGAGAAAAGTTCTCCAGCTGAGAAATCTTCGGGTAAAGCCAGTCGTGTACATCAAGCCATAAAGCTTCAACTTACATTGGAAAAATAAATGATCAGTAGATTCAGAGTCATTGCAAAATACGCAGTTATTGGCTTTTTTGAATTCCAAATCGTTGTCATAACAGTTCACTGGATGGATATACTCCATTTAAAAATTTAAAATGAATTTCTTTGGCTTTGGGATTAATAGGGAATTTCAAATATTTAGTTCATAACATATGAACAGTTGTTTTTGAAAAGAACTGTGAATGTAATTATCACATAAATAACTTAAGCACTTTTCAGTTTTGTGCGAAGTATCTCACGTGTGCTGTGTTGTTGGAGAGAAGCTTTGTGCATTATATATATTATATATATTATCATATATGATGCAGGTATCAGGTTAACAGAATTCTGTGTTGCTCACACTGGGGTTGCCAACCACTTGGTGTAAAATATAATGAAGAGGAAACTTGAAAAGCAGAGATCTTGAGGAGAACTGTATGTATGCAAGGCTGTTATGGTGTTCTACCTGACAAACTCACTCCCTCTGCTGCTACACAATGTGTACAACGAAGCCATGCAACCCGACTTGTCAAAGTAATTTTTCTCTGGTTATCAAACACTCACACACACACACACACACACATACTTGCAGGAGACCTAACTAACAGCTAGTGGACTGGTGTGGTGAGGTGGAGGAGCTAACTACAGGCCTAGAGATGTTCAAATCAACCAATCAACCATGACTGGTTCTCATCAAACCTTTTGAATTATTCTACAGAAACCATTATTCTCCAAACTCATCCACACTGTGACAATGAATGTTTGTAATACTGCGTATTGATTTTTGACCCTGGCTACAGTTTGACAATTTTCAAATTAAATATGTTTGTAGTTCCCTCGGATGCCGTTTCAGTGCTAGTATAGACAATAGCCAACCCTAGTCAGGGTTTACCAAGGTTTCTCCTACAAGGAAATTAAGTCAATGACTCCACATAGACCACTGACATGTAATATATGAAGTTGCCACAATAAGGATAACGTAAACTGTAGTGTATTCACCATATTCACTGTGAATAAGAATGATGGACCAAATGTAATTCTTAACAAAAAGCCCAGAACAGCCATATCTAGATGAATCTGGGTTGAGAACTGAAGTAAACAAGCCACCATTACTTCTGTGGTGTCTCACTTATAAACACTCATTTATAACACTGTGATGTATTTAAACAAGGTTCATTATTCATGCTAAGAAATAAGCCCAGGAGATCCAGGAGAACCTGTTACATGTAGAAAATACAGTGGTCTCATAGGGGAAACCTGTATTATGTTTCTTATTTAATAGTGTACTACTTTTGAATAGAGTGCAAGAAACAATGGGAGTGAATAAGGTTGTCACAATACTAGATTTCTAAACTTAAACACAATACTAGTATCAACTATATACTCAATACCTCTTTCAATACTAAAGCAAAAAAAGGACGTTTTCTGTTTTTATTAACTACCTGCAACGTCTCAATGAACACATACCAACACATGTTTATTAATGTTCATATCTGTGCAGCCTTGGATTGTAAATCTGATTGTAGATCTGCTTTTCATAGCTGTGGTACTTTTAATACTGTCAGACATGGATACCGTTTTGTTTTAAATACAGGGGCATTGATGGGGTGAAAAAGATGGGGCATTTAGACCATTTTGTGATGGATTACCATGAAGTTGAATGGAAGCTTATTTCCACCAAATTTCATGGTAATCCATGACACATGCTAATTATCAAAATTTGGAGCTTGGTTCTAATGAAAACTTAGTGAAATATTGTTTTTGGTTTTTTTCAAATAACTGTCCACTAATAATGACACCGATATGGTTCCAAATTCTAGGTGAAGGTTTTCATTGTCGAGGAGTGTACTATAACTATTATAGATACTATTATATTATAACTATTATATAACTACTGTTGCATTCAGGCCCACAGACATTACAGGGACACTGAGCTGCCTTGGTTAATTTTTTTTGCTGTCTGAGTACTGTCTAGTTTGTCTGTATTAATAAACCAATATTTTGGTCTATCTCAAGTTTTATTGTTCACACTAGCAGCGGTAACTTGAGAATGTTGTGAGAATGAAAGCACAGCCAAGGGAGGGGGGGTGGCAGACTTCCAGGCTGAGCTGAAGGACAGAACAGGGAACACCCTCATTTTAAATGTCAGTGGTTCCGTCTCATTGATTCTAATTGGTGGAGAATCTGGTGTTTCTTGTTGGCTTGGCTCTGCGCACACACACACACACACACACACACACAGAGTTGTATTTACCCTGTGAGACAGGTGGGCCTCGGGGGGGGTTAGGTCTGGCCTCTAGCTGGTGACACTAATCCAAACAGGCTAAGCCAAATGAGGAGGAACGGTAAACTCACACACACCCCCCCATGTCAGTGTGTGCATGTGTGAGTTTTTCTCCTGTGTTTCTACGTTAATGTTCAACCCCTCATCTCTACTGTGCAGGTTCACACGCATTCTTGTTTTTCCTGTTCTCACAGGCCAGTCCTACTGATTGAGCCTTGAAAGTTTTTGATGATGCTGGAATTCCGATGTTCAGGTTTCTCACTTCGTAAAACAATGGCAGCTTTCTGTCGATGTTCCACAAGTACAGTAGGTTCACTTAATACTAAACATGGCGAAACCTCTGACTCTCTGCTTGTGTGTTATTGATTGATTCTGAATAACCTTTTAAGTCTTATGCTTCATCAGAGAGTTAAAGGCTGGTTTAGGTTCAGTATTGCATCTTACATAACTGTGAATACTTCTGAAGAGATTTCATCATTTGCATATGTAATGTATGCACATCCAAATGTCTTGGCCAGATTCTCTATATATGTGAGCATGCTGGAATATTGTTCGCAACCTTCTGTTCCTGTCAGGCAAGTTAAAAAACAAACTGCAGATGGAACGTTTTCTTTGCATAGATCTCAACCGTTAACGGTTCACTGCCTCACTTCCCTAAAATTTCCCTTTATGTTATGATCTGGAATGTAGTGAAGGGTAAACCCAGCTTTATATTTGCACGAATGAAAAGCAAAAATCTTCCACATGCAAATTGATGCTGTATAATCCATCTTAATAAGTAGGATCATAGTATTGGATTTAGTTATAGTATCCAACATCATGGAGACAAGAATATAATGTAGTTGTCCTTTGACGAAGCTGTAGTATTTGGTATTTACAGGTCATTTGTTGTATTGTTTCATGTAGAAACTCTGCCACTTCATCAACTACACAACACTCAGAGCACAAACCTCTACCAAGGCAGCTCAGTGTCCCTGTAATGTCTGTGGACCTGAATGCAATAGTAGTTATATAATAGTTATAATATAATAGTATCTATAATAGTTATATTATAATAGATAGTTTGGCCCTCATAATATGACTCCTTAACCATGAAAACCTTCCCTACAATTTGGAACATACTATGGAACGCATTTATTATTATTATTAGTTTGGTCATTCAAGAAACAATAGATTTCACTAATTGCAATTTTCATCAGGATCTTGCTCAGTAACTTTTGAAGATCAGTGAAATTTGACACCCATCTGAATCAGCACAGTTTCAGCTATAATTAGATCTTAGTTCAAGTCTGTGTCTTTATTATTTGTTATCTCTCAGTAGTGAATGTTCCATGAGCCCTATAAATTTAGACATTCTGCATCACCAGAACTGGAACATTACTTGGCTCCAGATCAGACTGTGCTGTGTGATGTTATGTGGATGTCATCATGTGATTGTTGTCCAAGCCTTGTAGATATTATCCATGGAATTAGAAGCAAAAACCTTCAGCATTGCCCCCTGTCCCACACTGGTAAAGAATCCTTAAAAAATAACTCTTGATCCAGATCTTATATCACCACCAAAATCTAACGGACGGGGTCATAACCCACCTCTCCACAAACAATTCAAAATCAAAATCCGTTCATGACTTTTTGAATAAGGCTGCTACGTTTTCCCTTATACATCTTATAGACAAGAATTTTTGCATACCTGTACTTTTGAACACAAAGCTTATTTTCTGTCTAAACTCTTAAAGTGAGCTCAACGTGTGGAAGAAGACTTCTAACTGTGTTACTTGTGTCTGTTTCCACGGTCACCCTGCGACATGTAATGTTTTTTATTCTAAATGTAACATTTTAAGCTGTTGACATGCAAATTGTGTCGGTGTTTCACTTTCAGTGATAATCGTAGATCTAACTGTGAAGTTACACATACAGCATGTGTTGATTTTTTTTGTCTAAATCTAAATTTAATTAATATATGTTATAAGTGCAGCACGTTCCAGTCTGCCATTAACAAAAAAAAAATCACTAATAAGTAGTAAGTTTATCCCATATTGTTTTCATTCATTCATGTTTGTGTTTTTACCCCCAGAGCCGCTCTGCCTCTGATACTAGAACAAAAAGTGCAATCTGTGCTGAGTTAGCTGTCAAACCTTACCACTAAAAGATCATCTCTGGAGCTTCTCCACTAACTGAATGAATGCTGGACTGATTTTGGCGAAATTAGTATCAAAATGGAAGATGAGTCTGTTTGTCTGACATACGTTTAGTGTACCTGTGTGTCTCCATCCTCCCCTGATAGCTAAATAATAAGTACTAAGCTATGCTGATTTTGCCAGGTGCCAATGTTCTTGTAATTTAATATTCAACCAGTTTGAAAGAAGAACGCTTTTCTTTTTTGTCAACTTGAAACAAGTCATGGATTCAAATATGTTCTCATCGGAGTCCTGCGATTGGTCCGTACACTCCATGTGAAAGCATCTCACTAACTCTTTTCTTGCTCGTCACTGCTTTTTAGTCCTGACACAGAGGTACAGACGTTTTCCTCGACATGGTACGAGGTCTTCAGGTGCGAAATTGGTGGTACAGATTTCCCTGAATATTGAGCCCTGCTAACCGTTCACACAAGACCACATGCAGGAAATGTTCCTGAACATTTCAGTGACGGACTGCATGTGTGAAGGCAGCTTATAAATAAATGCTTTTTCATGGCATTTGACGCCAACACAGCAGGTTTACTTACAGTCATTGGTCACTCTGGCTTTTGTCCATTCAAACGGAGACTGCAAAGACTCAGAGTTCTTCTACAGGTTTAACCTAATCATCTTAGCTGTTGGTGCCCTTAGGCCCGTTATCACACTCATGATTACTTTAGTCAAGCTGCAACTGACGTTAGAGGAATGCGGCAGTACTGGGTGCTTTCCAGGTGTGAATGTGTGTATACTGTACCAACGGAAGCCCTGCAAACTCTCCTCCAGGCTGCTGCTAAAAGAGAAAAGGTGGTAAAGTCTGGTGCTCATAGGTGGTCTTTTTTTTTTAAGTCTGCTTTTTCTTCACTGTGATTGATAACTGTGTGAAATGACGAGTTTCCCTTTTAATGAGAAATGAAATAAGTGCAGCTAACAGTAAGGCTTTCACACACTATTGTTATCTCGTCTCACTTACTGGAGACACTTCCTCTGCACCAAATCAACAACAACACCACTCTTCTAGTTATATGTGAAAAAGTTCTTGTTGCTGCAGGGTGTTTGCTTGATGGTCAGAGCTTTGTAATTGTTTGAAAGCACATGGTAAAGAGCACAGGGCTGTGTGGTGTCGCGTTGTGGTTGCTCTGACTTGTTTGGTGTTCCTCTATCCTTCTTGTGACTCTTGTCAGCAGCACGCTAGTTCAGACATGCACTGTAAAAAAAAAGAAGAAGAAGTCTGGCAGCAGAGTTTCCATACAGTCCCATCAGATTATAGTAAATAAACATAGCACTAAATTACATGTAATAAAGAACAGATTTTACAGTCCAAATGAATTAAAATACAGTATTTTATTATTGATAAATGTTCATTAAACAGTCATTAAACATTAACAGACGCGTTATGTCAAAAACATTCAAAACAACTGCCTCTCAGGTTAATCTCTCACATTAACGTTTCATATTACACCCTACCTCTGTCCAAAGCAGGATCTGAAACCACAATCTTGTTGTTATAAAACATCAGCGCTAACCATTATGACATTGATCTGTTAAAATCAGTATGTGGGAGGAGCCTCTGCTGCTTTGCATTGTCTTCCCTTTGTGGATAGACTTTCAAAAGGATTATTGCGTTATGTTTGATGCAATGAAAAAAAAAATTTACACAGTTTTGAAATAAACAAAAAGTTACTGTAAAAATGTATTTTTTTTTTTTTTTACACAGTGTGGAGAGATCAACTCACTGTGCAGCAGTCTGTTGTGTATTATTGTGTTCGAGGGAACACCCACCTTACCTCAGTTTACCTAAACCTTATAGTTTCTTGATTTTTCCCATCTGAAATTCTCCTAATGATTTAAATTCACTGCACACAGGACAGTAATTAACATCAAGCTGATACACAGTAGGGGTTTTTTAAAGGGGAAAAAAAGATGTTTACAGAATGTGAGCATGTTCACATTGCTGTTTGTTAGCCTCATGATGATTATTGACTGGAAGTCATGTGCTGTTTTGCTTTTCGGTTCATTAGCCTCTTCTCTGAGGACAAAATAGATTACAGCAGAAATGTGAGCAGAGTGACCAGAGAATAACACACAGCACAGTCAAGGAGAAATCAGGGAATCAGATGATATGTAGAGAAAGCAGAAGACAGAGCCTGATTTCCCTGAGAGAGCAAAGCAGAGTTGAATGAAACGCACTTTAACGGGACTAAATAGGACAATAAAGATTGGAGGAGTTCGACACAGAGCTGTACAGATGAGTGCAGTGGTGGGAGTCACATGAAACTATATATTCATGCTTCCCCCAGCAGCCATGCATCAGCCACGGTTCACAGATCACACTCTGACCCACAGCCACACAGTATAAAAGATAATCTAGGCAGTGTTCAAACCCTTATAGCTCAGGGATGAGACTTTATGTAGTGTTTCTCTCTCCTCTGTGTTTTGGGCTGGTTGTGATCCTGAGGAGAAAGCTGCCCACTTATAGAGAAATAATCCGAATGAATAAAAAAGCCATGCTTCTCACTGTCACTTCACAAAGCAGATAGTGTGGTGTGTAGTCATCTCAGTAGACCCTGAGGCAATCTAACATAGTGGGGAATGGTGTGTTACAACAGCACTGTAATTGTTCTTAATTCAAGTGTGTTGATGTGCGACTTCTTTGACCTTATAGTGAAAATCAAAACATTAACCGTAGTGAGTGTCTTGTTGCACCTACTGTTATAAAGCTGTATGCAGAGTTACTATCATGTGATCAACAGTTTCATTCTCAATTAACTTCTTGATCATACGTTGGTTATTTTCTTCAGTCAGTCAAAATACTCCGAAGTATTTCGAGATTATGAACCGATGCATTGTTGTCATCTCTCCTCTCTGGTCGTTCGTTTTTCATTTCAGTACATCGCAGCAGGAAACACACAGGTGTAATCACTGGTTTTATTGGTTGCACCTTTGTTCCTTTTCCTACTCCAAGGTTCCAAATCTCTGCAGTGAAAACGTTATTTTAACTTGCCGTGGCCGGCAAGCTGTGGCTCGTCTCCACGTTGTGCCAAATGCTGCAACAAGAAGGGGACTTTTTCTCATACAGGTTTCAGTTCATCAGATTTGTTGGTAGAATTGTGTAATATTGTATTCACCTTTTAACCACATACAGTATGTTAGTTGCTCATAGCCTTTTGCTTATCTTTTTTCTTTTAACCACTCTTAACATTTTCCTCAGTCTACTCTCTTTGCCTTTTCTTTAGTCCTGCTCAGGGTCGAGGACTCAGCCTAACACATACACTATTTGTAATGAAAGTAGGGTTTGCTTCTAGTCACTTGTGTTTTGAAATGTGTGTTTTGATTAGACAAAATAATTGAAGTAGGTCCCCGCAGAGATAGGAACTAGATAATCAATAAACGTAACAGTGGACTGAAAGGAGCTGTTGTTTAAAACAGTGTACGCTGTGTTAAATCTCTCTAGCAGAGTTCTCCACATTCAATCGGCCATCTAGATGGGCGCCTTTGGCGCACTTTGCTGGGTTCCTGGAGACGCGTTGCTTTATTTAACACTTGCACAATGTGACAAAACTGTACATTTGCTGCGGCTACAGCTACCTGCTCCGTTCGCCAGCTTCATTTGCGGGACAAGCACTCACTCTGTGTCTCCGTTCATCCGACTCTCTCTCTCCGTCGCTCACCATCTACACACACCTATACCAGGGAAAGCACACTGGCTGACGTCACTACGCACACAGAGGGTGCACTGAGCTATTCACAAAGGCCTTAGAGCATTCTTGTAACACTATTTCCTCTAAGAGACAGTCAAAATCTGTAAGCATATATCGATCTATGGACATTTAGGCAGCTTTTAGCTATACATTAACATATCTCCATTGCATTTTTACCTTATAATATTGTCTTTTGGTGAAGAGAAACAACTTTTGTTTTGCAAAAACAAACTCCAAATTCTGCTCAGTGATTGGCCGGATCAGGTCACGAGGTTGACCTAGTTGCCTTCTGTGTTCTAAGACCATGTGGTCTCAACGACAAAATGTCAACAAAATGTCGAACTTTATGATGTATTTTCCTCAATATTCAATCTAGGAAGTCAGAAATATGACGGATAGCTGTTAAACTATGTAGGAAAAAGCAGCCGGCACTTCCTGGGCGAGTAGTCGACCGTTCTGCCCGGCGCTTGTGGAGAACCCTGTCAGTAGCTGTCAGCTGGTTGATGTAGAGTTTAATGAAGAGTGATGGCTCCTGATGGAGCTAACCATGAAGCTGATAGCAGCTTAGCCACTTGGCTAACAGACAGCGAGATAGCCAAAGCTTCTGGATGGGTTACACTCACTGCCTGGCCACTCCTCCCTCTCCATTCACCTCTTCCTCCTCTCATGCAGAGATCTCTGTGTGGTGGAGTTGGACTGAGACTGGAGGTGAGAGGAGGCGGGGAGTTGGAGTAAATCAGTGAGCACACTGCTTTGTTTTCTTTCCTCTCACACAGGCTCAGCACACAGGGAATATCTCCTATTATGACTGTTTCTATGCATGTTTGTGGATAATCCAGGTTAGAAAAGTGTGATGTGAGTTTGGACTTTTTTCTCGTGGAATCAACCTTCTAACATTGGGTTTAATTGGAAACTGTGTTTTTGGTGTCAAAAAGTTGTTTTTGTTTTATTTTTTCTGAATGGAAGTTGTTCTGAAAGCTGCTGCTTCTTACTGGTGTTGCCGTAGTGTTGATATCTGAAACTCAACGTGGTTGGACTGCAGGGAGCTCGCTTTAAGGATATTTGGTTAGTAGCTGTGTGTGCACATTGTAGCTCTGCAGAAACCCATCATGCATTGTGGCTAACCTGCTAATCTGCTCTGTCAACATAGAAACATGGGTGACCTGCTGGTTTGAATGACAGCTAGTAATCCCGGTGGCTAAACATTGATTCACATTTATGATTGATTCATTTGGAGGGATTTAACTTTTTTAAACTTCAGCATTATCTAAACATGTTTTTTTCCATTTTGAACGTTGACTGCTAAGTGATTCGTAGATGCAGGTCAGTGCTTTTGAGAAATGTATGCGCAGTCTGTTCAACAGTCTTGCCACTATTCAAAGGTTACACGATTTGTAACAACACAACAGATTGTGTCAGAGAACAGCTTTGACTGAGGAGTGCGAGCTGTCAACACTGAGGCGGGTGCAGTTTAAGAAACAGATCACATATTCTCATGCTGGACAAACTAGTTTGTCCGGAGTGTCTCTCTCTTCCTGGAAAAGAAAAGGTGTGTCTGTTTCTGCATCTATCAAGACATGAATGAGAAGTCAAGGAGCTCAGACAATGAGCTCTAACCTCAGGAGATGACCCTGCCTCTCAGTTTAACAGGGATAAATGCCTCTCTGAATATAATGGAAGTCATGACATGGTTCTTTTGAGTGTGTAGGGCAATTCTTGCAAATGTAATGAATATGAAACACCCACATTTAAAGGCCTATTACTTACATTTTGAATTACATGCTCGACAAATAAAATGTACTTAATCATATTTGATCATTGTTTTCCTTCTATTAAGAACCTCTGTGCACATTTTAAAGTAATCATAATGAAGATATAAAATATTAATGTGTGAAATATAACCAGGGGCACTTGGAAGCTTTTATAAAACAACCACAATCAGCACATTTGTCTCGTTCTGTCTCAGATGTCATTTAAGCGTTGACATGGCTAAGAGCTGCTTCCTGTCTCTCGTTTTGAGCTGCTTGTCACATCGATGTAAAGATTGTGATGTGTGTCTACCGTCAAACGTTTGATATCATCATGTCACACCGCCCTGTTAGTGTGTAATTATTATCACCTCTGCCAAAGAGGCTACGTTTCCACTGTGTCTGTTTGTCTTGTTGGGTTTCAACAGGATTACAGATGAACAGATTTTAATGAAACTTGGTGGGAAGACGAGTCTTGGACCAGAATAGACCCCATTACATTTTGTTGTTGATCCGGATAAAGGGGTAGATCCAGGATTTTTGTTTTTCACTTTTTTTTTACTTTGCCAGTGGGCTTATTTTAAACCTGGCTGTGAGTTTGATTTTGGATAAGGCTTGATTGAATTAATGGGGCCTGTTGGGCCTGGGCAGACGTAGACACTCTACTGAGTACCATAGTTTAGAGAGTAATCCACACCTGCTCACACCAGTAAACCACCAGAGCTTTTAGATCGTAACACAAATACAAACACTGTTTAACACCTTAAACTCTTTTATGTAAGACAAGAGATTTTTGGAGCTTTTGGTCTTTATTTGCAGAAACATGGTGTTTTGCACCATGCATTTTCCGTATTTATATTTCTACATCAGTGTTTGGTACGTTTTTATTCTCCGACATAAAAATGACTGAGGTGTGTAGTCAAGTTATAGCTTCGTGGGGGCCGTTACAGCCTGCAGACTCGTATAAGAGGGGCAGTGACTTGGCCACCGCTGCCGGCCTGCCAACCAGAGAGCGTTGAGGATAAAGGCCGAAACACTCAGTGAAGGTTGGGCACCTCCTGAAGCCCTCAACGCATCCAGAGGAAGTAACCAACTACAACCACATGTTAACCATGAGAAGTAGTTATGCCTTGCTTTCTAATATTTTGTTTAACACATTTTATCTTAGAGAGATGATTTTAAGGTGTCTGATGATTGGTCATCTTCTCCATGGCATTTATCCAACACGTTACACACCACTCTCACCAAAGGAATGTCATGTACTGATGAATTTGTTGCGCAATTATTTGTGGTATGTCAGGGCGGTGCATCATCTTCTGATGACTCGTTTCCAAAAGCTGCGTCTGCAGTGTCGAAATGAATGAATATGTTTTCTTCGTTCGATTTGGTTTCCGTCTCTTTTCCTGTTTTCTTACAGTGTGTTGAATTGAATTGTTCACTGTCCAAAGAGTCAAACAGTTAAAAGGGACTTTTTTTTCATGTCCGTGTTGAAAACATTCTTATCTCTGATGCATTAAGTGGTGAAAGAAAACACCGAAACATTTTAAAGTGAAACATTTTTCCATATCAAATATTTGGCTCTGAAAAGATTTCATTAATGTTTTCCCGCCACACACACACACACACACACACACACACACACACACACACACACACACACACACACACACACACACACACACATCCATTTCCACACACGTAACACACATATCAGTTGTACAGATTGTGCAATATGGCAGACAGTGAGCAGAGTGGTTACAGTTTGTGTTGACAGCTCTGTGCTGGAACAGAACAGTAATCTGTATATCAGCTCCTTTATATAAACAGTGTCAGGATGGAGCACACAGTCATGAAAAACACACACCTTCTTTGCTTAAACACACTCTTTCTCAAACACACACACACACACACACACACACACACACACACACGCGCATTTAGACAAAGGCGTTGTTGTCCTCTTTAGGTCAGCTGAACAGAGTCAGTCTGTCTGAATGGAGTTGTCACGCTGTCTCTTAAGAACACTAAAACAGGACCGTCTACAATTGTTATCAGTAAAAATAACTGGCCGTTTCTCAAACACACTCCTTCATGCGTCAGGAGAGCAGACGCTGGCTTTAATTGAAAAATGAGAGAATCGTGACGGCCCCAGAGTTGTAATGACAGCATGTTACCGTCCATTGACTGTGTTCAATACAGATTGTCATTGTCAGCTTTCATGGTGAGTTGTGTCTGTGAATTAGTGTTAATGTAGATGAACATTAGGCTGCTCTGCAGGGGGTGGGGAGTTGGGGGGTGCGCTCCCAGGGCGTCGGCAGATTACATCACTGTCCTTCCCCTTGATTTCCGCATGTTGATGTCTATTTGTCCGTAAGTCAGTATGACAGCATGACAGAGGGAGGAGAGACTTGAGGGAGAGATTACAGAGGGGGGATGAGCACCAGGCAAAGAAGGGATGACAGGAGGGAGGATGGGTGCGGTTAGAAGCAGGAAACACGGATGGTGGGAGATGGAGGGACAGCCAGAGGCAGAGATGACGGATGAAAAGTCGATCCTGCCTCGAGGAATTGAAAGTGTGTGTGTGGCTATACAGTATGTGCGTAGTTGCCACTGGCTGCATGTACACTTCATTCTTGCCTGCAGCGGTGCTTTTTAAAGAATGCAGGTTACAGACACGTGCAGGAAATGCAAAAGTTAACACTGTCTTTTACAAAAACTAAACAATAAATAAACTTGTTGCATCAAGCAGAGCTCACTTGGAAATCTTTGAACTTCTTGGACCTCTGTTGGTGGCCAGTAGAAACTGCATCACTATAATTTAACTCTTGCTTGTACTTTTAAGTGATCATCGAGTCATTGATCAATAATCATATTCTCACTTAATTAAAACCATTTTCCATGACACGTCATCATCACGTGTTTCACTCAACCTCTGTTTGACGACAGTCTAACTGTTTAGTGAGGCTTTGTAGACATAGGGAAGTAAAATACTGTATAAAATACAGAGGGCGTCTTGTTTAAATTCCTCCTTCTAGAGACTAATGCATGTATGTGTGTGTTTGTTTCTGAGTGCTATATTCTCAAAGCTCATAGAAAGTTGCCAAACAGATGAGATGCCATTATCCTTATTCGATTAGTAAGAGCATCCACATCTCTGCGCCCGAATTATTGTCTCTCCATGCAGGGCAGGATTGTGCATCTCCAGCTTGGTCTGTACATGTTTAATACAAACCATTCTTCATGCTTCACAGACGCTGTCATTTCTCTGTTCCGAGTGTCATTGTTTACACCACACTGTATATGAAAATATGCACAATGCACAGTAAGTTGCTAGAAATCCCACTTTTCTTTTCTTTTCTTTTTTCCTTCTCCACAGAATCCAAACACCGGAGATCCGATGCTTCCTGCCACCACCATGGAAACGGAGGCCAGTCAAATGCTGGAGGCTGCGCTGGAGCAGATGGATGACATCATCGCGGGTAAGAGCTAAGAAGTAAAAGTCTTTGACATGGGACTTTTAAAGATTTATAATCATTTTATTAACAATAAATGGTGAAATCTGCATTACGGGGTTTTGAAGTTGACCCAGACTGTACTCAGAACCTGGCGTGTTCATGTAATCGTCACAAAAAGTTATTAGTGTACTTTTCTCAGTGGCCTCAGGTACGGACTTTGGGCTTAGTCTTCATTTTTTGAATACACACATTTCTTTTTTTGGCCTAAAGAAAGCCGCCAGTATTAACTTCACTGATACCAGCAACGTGAAACATGGTAAATTAGTGCAGGGGTTCTCAAAGTGGGTACAGTGACCCCCTGAGGTCATGTAGGGGGCTCCAGACTGTCCCTCACAAGGAGGGGAATAATTGATTTTCTTTAGAATTCCATTCATAAGTAACACAATGACAGAATGTGAGACTGTTTCGGCCATGGCCTTCACACACTATGCACTACGACATGTCAAAGATGGGGGTCCGTGGTCTAATTATTGTCAGCTTAGGGGTCTGAGAAGCCTTGAACTTTTGTACTTTTGTACTGTGTCACTGCCTTATTCTCTGTGTTAACATGCGCCTGCTACATGCATGTGTGTGTTTGTGTGCACTTTTGTTTGAGTAACTGGGGTCATTTTTGCTGCAGCCAGTCCAGCCTTGGCTAACAAGATCTTTAAGTTGTGGGGTAAATGTTTAATGTGGTGCATCGACAGTGTGTGGGAAAACAAAGGTTCAGCAGGGCAGAGCAGGGAGCGCTGACTCGTCAATTAAAAGGAGAGAGAGAGAGAGAGAGAGAGAGAGACGCTGTAAAAGTTTTCACTCCAAGTTTACAGTAATTTAAATAGCTCTGTATTTTTCACTTCTTACTGTATTTTAGAATTACAGTATATTACTTGAAATAAATACACAGTTCATTCCTGTGTTCGTGTAAATTTACAGGACATTACTGGTCACAGATTTGTCAGTAAATTTATGTACATTTACAGCATGTTAATGCAAATTATGTATTATTTCTCCCAGATTGCATTGCAGTTTACAGCATGTCACTATATGACATTAATACAGCAGAGTACTGTTCAGATTTCCCTGTAAAGTTTTAAGTTTTGGCTCGATTCCCTGCACACCTGCATCAAACATTGTGTTATCTTACCCTCAGAATCAACACACCTGTTAACAACACACTGTGTGTGTCTATACAGTACATGGCTGTGTACATATTGCAGCCAGACTTTGCTGTTTGCTCGTCTTACTCCTTGATTGCTCTATTATTTATTGAACTGCTCTTTATTTATTGTATCCTTATATGCTGCCTAATGCTGAAGGTTTGCCAGATGGTTTTTAATTGTTCTCTGAGCTCAACGACAATACAGTTCTTCGTCTTCTACATACAGGTACTATACTGTTCCATCTGAAGCTCATTAAGTTTGCCCAAAACTCGCTGACCTCATCGAGTACTCTGAGTTTGCCATTCCGGCTCTCAGTGACCACAAATAGAAATACATTTAAAGTCCCATTAGTGATAACATCAGGCAGTCACTAACAAGGAAATTAGAGACACTTATCAACAGAATTTATAAATGCTGGACATATTGCATTCCACGATCTACAGTTCTCTAAAGCTCCCCACCAGTTGGTGATTCTGATTGTGGTTTTGCGGTTTATGTTTAAAATAGTCCTGAGAGCAGGAAAAAAAACAACTTACATTCTCTGGTTCCGTATGCATTTCTCTTTTTATTGTGATGACGTTTCAGCCATCAGGCCTTCTTCAACATCAACGATCATGTAAAGATGATGAAAGAGGATTAGTTGTCAAAACATCAGTGCTAATGGGAGCCTGATAATGTTCATAAAGGAAAAGGTGTTGGTTGTAGAAGTAGGCAGTGTGCAGCCTGTCTGTGGCTGCTCCTTGTTCCATTACTCTCATAGACTGTATAACACTACTCTCTGCAATACTTCAAACTGATCCACTGTCAAGACATTACCGCAAATGGCAGTCGTTGTGTTTTGTAAACGCTTTATTGATTAACGAGAGCGATACATGCTAAGCTCAATGAGAAACACATTGCATTTCCTGTGGTCTCTTCATAACAAAAGTCGGGTTGTGTTTCACCACTTGAATCTTTCTGATGTTAAGCTGCAACAGTAGAAAATGTTTCATTTGCATTAGCTGTACCATTAATGTTGTGGTGAGTCTATTAAAAAAAATTCCCAAGGCATCCCTCATATATTATATAGGCCACATTCTAGTAACATATACAGTGTGTTAGTGATTTTTTAAAAATATGTTGTGCTTGAAGAATAAATTGACAAACGATGCCAGTTAGATTTGTTAAGTCAGACCCATGGTAGATTAAATCATCTTTGCTTGCTACATCTTAGCCTTTCTTACCCTGAGGTGTGCGAAAAAGACACTTTATGAACTTCTTTTTCAAATGTGAAATTATTGCTTATCTTATCATTATCAGCCATGAGGACTTACAGGCTTGAACACCCATGCTAGAGTGTCTTCACGTGGGCGGCGGGTGGATTATTATGGAGCAATGTGGATTCGATTGAAGTTGCATCACTAATCCAGACTTTAGATATCATATCATTGTATTGTAGTCGCTTTCCAGTTTGAATAATCCCATAAGGAATCTTTCTTTCTGTCTTCCACACACGCTCCAGGTTCGAAAGCAGCAGCGGTGGAGTTTTCTAACAGCATGTATGACCTGGGTTCTCCCGTCAGCGCTGGTCCGCTGCAGGTCGTTCAATTAGCTGAAGACCTCAAACTAGCTCTGGAGCTCCACCCAAACCAGGAGGGGAGAGACAGCCTCAGAGCACAACTACCTCCAGAAACAGCACAAGCTCTCCTGGACTGGCTACAGACTGGAGCTGTGAGTACAGTGTTTGCTTTCTGCTCTTTAGTGTTCAAAACTCCAATTGCAGAGATGTCACATTTCATTTCTAGCTCTGCATCATGATGTGTCTATGTAGTGATTTTGGAAGTCTTTAATGAGCCGTCACAAAGAATTTGATTCCAGTTTGTGTAACATTATTTCAGCATCATGGATTGCCTCTGTTTTTTCGTCTTCTTTGGTGTTGATATTCGTGGAAACACATGAGAGAGCTGAAGATGAGCGTCAGTGCGCAGGGTGTAGATTCTGCTCGGTTAATTTAGTTGTGCTTGTGCTTGTTCCCATGAATCATTGTGTTGTGTTATTGTTCTCTCTAGTTGTTGCAGATTATGTTCTCACTCTCAGTAAACCACTCCAAAGGGAGGCACTGATTAAATGAATGACATTTGGACTATTGCATTTGTTTCACATGCACTAGTCCAGAGGCACCCAATCACCTAATCAATGGCGTTATTAGATGACAAACTAAAAAGTTGCTCATTAAAATGTGTATGTATTTCTGCTGATGTTAGAATGTGTTTTGCAGTGTCCCTCCACTGTTTAAAAGACTGTGGGAATCCCTGTAGCCATGCTTTCATTATGTAATTTAATAATGCTTTATAATGCACTGTGTCCCTACCTGTACAGCTGTGAATAGGAAGATAGAAACTTTCATTTTAAGAAGCCAAAAATCCAACGCAGGTGCACCTTAATAAATGTGATGAGAATTTGAGAGCTCACTTAAAGGTAAAATATAGTTATGTAACAAATAGCCTGAGTGCTGTGCATAGTTCCCATATTGGCTGAGACACAAGAAATAAAAAGGCTAGTCCCTATTAGTAAGGGTGCTCAAGTCCCTTAGCCTCCACAGAGGTGTAACTGTTAACTCAGTAGCTCCTGTTTAAACACGACTACACAGTCTATACACAGGAGGCGAAGCGTGAGCTACACATTAGCAAAGCCGTAGCAGCAGCTTCAGTGTTCCAGATCTGAAGATCCTGATCTCAATACGCAGTCCTGTAAGTTATGCATGTAAAACAGAAAGAAATGGACCTGAGGTGTAAAATCTGTTTTGCATATAATGTGCAGATAACTGGATTAATGAGGATAGGAGCGAATCAGATGGACACCTGCAAACTGGCTGAAACTCCTCCTGTGTAGACGTGCTGTAAGAATTTAAAACCATGCTAGCATGTGTTAGCCTGCTAACATTTGCATATGACCCCTTGAATCAAATCACAGCACTGATAAAGCAGTGGACCACCAAAGTTATTCTAATGCATACTTTATTTTAAAATATTTGGGCAACCTCTTGACATAATAACATTGAGTACCATTTTTTTAGTGTGTTGGTTCCAAATTTCATCATGTTCTCCTAGACACAAAAATCAGGGGATCACCAGAGTCACCAGGATTCATTCTCTGAGTACGATGAATGTCTTTACAAAAACGAATGGATTGTAATTATCAATCCAGTGGTTGTTGAGATGTTTCAGTCCAGACAAAAGCGATGAGTTGGCTGGTGGAATGTCATTGCCACTCATAGTCACCCCAATAGAAGGGCTGAAAATCCTTGAAGGTTGAATCAGAAGAAACTGGACTTCTATTTTTACGGTTTCTGAATTCAAACCTTAAATAGAAGTCGAGTTGCTTCTGATTCAACCTTCAAGGATTATCATGACCTGGATGAGAGAAGCTAAAACAAACCTTTTTAGATTTTAGATTTCTGTGTCTTTACGGAGTTCGTTTTAAATTTGTGGTCAAAGTCTGACTGTCCTCTGATATTACACAGCTGCGTTTTGCATCGTGTGCTCAGTGTACCTGTCTCTGTGAATACAAGTTGATGCATTGCTTGGTTATGCACAAGTTATTCATATTCATTGTGATGATGTTTTGGAAGTTCTCTGAGAAATGGAATCAAACGTGCAGCATGTTAAGCAGAAGCACCACATGTTTTACGTTGAAAGGTCTCTTTCAACATAAAACACTATGTGATTTTTATGTTCACAGGTCACAGTGTTTTTGTATTTTCTCATATTTCATGAAAATAATGAGAATGTCTCATGCTACTCCTCAATTTTCAATGTGTCTTTTTTTTCATCTTTCTTTTAATTATTTATTTATTATAATAAGTTTGGTCCCAGAGAACCCTATCAAGCAATGGGACATTTTGTTCTATACATAGGTTTATTATTATATTACTCAATTTTAGCTCGTGCTAAAATGCTGTATTCATTTATTTTTATATATATCTGTAAAAGCAATGATGGAGGGAGCCTGAGATTAAAGAATGTCATCACCAATGACTCTTTCAATGTCATTGTTGTGCATCTGACAATAAAGAATTTCAGTTCAGGTCATTTATTCCTAATAGAAAAGAGAGGCTGGACTCATTTGTTCAGTCACCAGTGACTATTTGTTCTAGTCCAGGATCTCAAACAATAATCTGATTTCATTACTATTTTCTTCTGCTCTTCTAATGATCAGAGCCGTTCGGTTTTAATCTCTCATCATGATAGTAATCTACCACTTATTTCACTGCAGAGGGACAGTTACAGAGTTACAGTGAGGTGACATGAGGTCAGCTGGAGGGTCAGAGGGAGAGGAGAGGAATTTAGCTGCTGTGCTACAGAACAGATATTCTCTGCCGCAGTATGTTAGCATCTCTCTGTGAGGATGAACTCAACCCTCCCAGTCTGACACCAGCTTATTCATCTACAGCATATTCATCTACAGCATATTCATCTACAGCATATTCATCTACAGCCTGTTCTTTCTTTCTTTCTTTCGATATTCTTTGCTAAAGACTGCATACGACAAAGATATTAGGTAACACTCATCATTAAATAGTTTTTAAATTCATGTGTTTTCTTCCATTTCTCTCACAGACTCATCTTAATGAGGTATATTTTCCACTACATTATATTCTGTAGTACATCTATAAAAAAAACAACTAGAACTCCACACTTTTGTGCTAATCCATACTTCACACACGTACAGTTGACATAACATGGTCTCACACACACACACACTTATCAAAACACTTATCAAAATTATTAAAACTATTTGACAAAGTGGTTTACGCATGAAAAACACATTATGTTGAATAGATTAATATACCCAAAATGGAATTGAATAAGGTGAAACCAGTAAAATAAACCAGTAAAATGATGGTAAACCGGACTGGGCGTAGCTACAGAGGCTGCTGAAGCAGAGGTAGTTTCTGTAAGTCTGGCTTTAGTGACTCTTTATATACAGTATCCTGTCCAGCAGGGAGCTTAAACCACAACCTACTGTACAAAGACTGATTCTGACATGTCAACAGTCACATGTTTGCATTGCCAGCCTCGTCATTCCTCTGGCGTAGTGCCATTACAGTTACAGTGTATTCATAGCAAGTTAAGGGAACAAGGGGAGAGGTTTGGGATGGGATCCATGAAGTTTTCCTCAGAGACACTATTACAACTGGACTATTATCAACTTCCTGCGCTGAGCTCCCTCCCTCACACCCTCATGTTCAACCGTCCTAACGTCTCTGTTTACAGAAGCCTGCATGATTTTACGTCTCCAATCTCTCCTCCTGCAAGCTCCTCTGTTTCCTCTGCATATTGTTTTTCTCCCCTCTTCCCCCCTTATTGCTATTCTGCATGTTTGGACGCCCTCCCTCTACTTTCTGACGTGAGTCTGTTAGTAAATGAGGTACTTAGTGTACGGCCAGGCACTCCAGGCTGTAACAAGAGGACTGGATTGCTCAGGGCTGTTAAGGTACGTTCAAACCGCTCAAACATGGTGAAAGAAATGTGTGGTTTTTAGCTGTTTTGTAACAACATGGCATTAATTTGATGTTCTGTGTCGCTTTGGATTACATGGAAGGTTTTGTTTCAAATGTTGTGTGAATTGATAAATGCATTCTGCTGACAAACAGCTGTTGTTAGGTTTGGTTGTGTGTTTGTTGCTGTTGCAGAGTGTTGTCCTGCAGAGGCTGCTGTTTTCTGCTCAGAAAACAGAGGAGAGTTCAACAAACTGCTGAAGACGGTTGAGGTTCAGGCAGGAAAAGTTGATCTTGGCTCTAGTTCAGCATCTTTTTGAGCTCCAACATTGTTTCAACAGCAGATGTCTCACATGTTGCACAGCCACTGGCCAACCCTCCCTCCCTACTTTACTTTCTTCCTTTGTTTCTGACTTTAATTCCTCTCACTCTCTCCCCTTCTCTTATTCACTCCTCCCTCACTCCACCATGCTCTTCCAATTTCTTTTCTCCAGGTTCAGTGTTTTTGTGCTGTTGTGATATACATGCAGTGTAATGTGATAGAGGTGTCTTTATTAAAGATGGTCTTTACTTTGTTTGTGCAGTGCATAGAGGAAGGATTTCTCCTTTGAGGTTCAGTTGGTTACATAGATTGAAGAGTCTTTTGAATCAGTCCCTGAAGCAATATTTTAAGTTAGATAAAATGTTTATTATCCCAGCCACAAAACGCTATTTGCTATTTCTAACTTCATAAAATCCCTGTTGTTGTTTTTTTTTTAAAGGAAGAGATTGGCTTACATAAATTAAAACCCTAATTTCATGTCCCAAACATTCACGTCTTGTTACGTTTCCCATTGCACACGTGTTGACCCTTTATGTGAGCAACGTCCTTCGGTTGTGAGAACACCTCAGAATGTGCTTCTGGAAAAATCTAGAAGGTGAAGACTGAACTGTAGGAAACCTTACTGCAGTATGTCTGTTGCAAATTTAGTTTTTATTATCCACAGATCCACAGACAGTTGAGAGATGACAGAAAATGACAAAAGAAAGAGATGGTTTGTTTGGGCTTTTGTGCCTTTTTATTTGATAGGATAGCCGAAGAGGTGACAGGAAATGTGGGAGAGAGAGTGGGGGGAAGACATGCGGCAAATGGCCACAGGTCGGAATCGAACCCGCGCCCACCGCTGGAACACTATAGCCTTGGTACATGGGGCACATGCTCCAGAGAGAGATGGCTAAAGCAAAAAAGACCCTAGGATGTGCAGCAGTTTAGCTTCCTGCTACACTGTGTGGGTTCTCTCCGTGACGGCTCCTTGATGTCAGCTGGCAACAGTCTTTATTTCACAAATGTAAACAGTAAACACTAAGTTCAAACTTTCCAGCTTCTTCACAACATAGACGCTTTCCAGCGTCAAGCCAGACGCGTGACTCCCGTCTCTCGTCTCTTCCATGTCGAGACTCACAGGCAGTCTGCCTGTCCAGGCAGAGCCGTCCAGGTCAAGCAAGAGCAAGCCCTCTTTCCCCATACTCCCCCTCTCTCTCCTGTCCTAAGTTAACCAAACCCACACTACCACAGGATGATTTAACCTGAAGATGCTCTGTCATCCTAAAGACTTAGTCCCCCAGGATATGTTGAGGTCATTTAAAATAATCAGATTCAACCCTATCACCACATATAAATGCTAGTATTGGGCATCCATCACATTTTTTTTTATGTCCAATGCCAGTTTCTTTTAAATTCTGATTCTTTATTCTTTATTCTTATTCTTTCTGCAACGTATGTGTGTGGTTCCTAAAGTATGGTTAAGTTTAGTGAAAGGTTGTTGGTACAGCAACGGTAGGGAAATATCATAAAACTGAAGGGGTTAATATTCCAGAAACAACGCCCCTGTTCATATAGATTATGCACAATTCTTCCTTTCAACAGTTTCCTAAGGGGCTGTTTCTTCAGTGGAAATCGGCTTCAGTAAAAAATGATCATGTAGTCTGTGAATTTCAGCATCAGATGAACAAGTAAGTTTGACTGCTCCCCCCGGTCCTCATCCGGTCCACCTTCTTCCACTTCCTCCTCCCCCCTGCTGGCCCAGAGGAACATGATCAGACACTTGTGCTCTGCAATTACTCTGCACCCTGTGGGCTTCTTTCCAGGGTGGGAAACACATACACACACATCCACAGATACACACTTGTAAACAGAGGAAGCATCATAAGTGTATTATTGGCAGGAAGTTCTGATCCCCAGCGAGTCGTTACTGCTGACCCAGAGACGCTAAGGTGTCCTCAGATGAGGTTCCTGTGTTTCTGACTTGAGTTGATGATATTTGGAGAAGAGTTTTGCAAAACTAGTCGAAGTGTTTGTCTGTTTGTTTAGCATGTTTATACAGAAAACCGGTAATGGTGGACTATTTGACCACTGAGGTCAGGAAAGTTGGACAAATGTAAGTCTTATGGTGGCTTAATCAGCATTTTTACTCATTGCATATTCAGGTCACTTTAATTAGGCTAGCAGGGAAAACTGTTGTCCTTCTGCCTTCTTTGCCAGCATCTGATTTTTTCTGGCCAGTGTATTGTTAACACATTATCACAGTACTTAGTGGTGTAATAGAACATATCCTTATCCATCCCCCTGTGGTTTGGCACACATGTGATCCATGGATTATTGCATATCATATTAATAGCATAATCATATAGTGTCAAATGCAGTTTTAATTCTGCCGTTACTTTTCAAAGTAATAATGACTTAAATCACAGTGCAAAGCTTCAAGATGGAAAATTGTTTCAAGCTGAGGTGCAAGTATTGGGTTAGAGAAGAGCGACTGAGTCATCCTCCATCATTTCATTGGTGTGAGTGGGAAATTGAGCATGTTTGTTATTATAGAAATACATCATGACGAGAAGTTTATTGCAACTTCTGTGATATTGGCACAGAAGGCTGACCGTCGATGTTGGGCCGTCGCTGAGCATATCTAGCGCTCGATTTTGTGGTTTGTCCCACATTATTGGCACTAGTCGACCCTTGTCTACACGTTTTCAGCCAAGTTAGCATGTTGAATGAGCCGTGGAGCCTGTCGGTGAGAGAAATGACTCTGATTGGTTGTTAAACTTAAAGCAAATCAGTGCTAGAGGAGAGAAACGGACATGTGCAGTCAGTGTATGCATTGTAGATGTGCTGCACTAAATCAAGCCTTATGCGCATGACCGTATGACAAAATGTACATACAGACCCTTACAGACCCTTACAGACCCTGTACATGGGAGGTACACTACACCAAACACAACACCAAATACCTCTCCTATGTTCAAACGCCGTCAGACCCTTTATTTGAAGACGCTGCGAAAAAGCAGAGCCCATAATTTACTGAGCAGTTACAGAAGTCGTCATTGAGTTTTAACTTGTCATTCAGACAAATGGCTGAGATTGTTATGATGAGCACTTTTGTAAAAATACACAGGAAATGGAAACCTGAGCTAATGGGTTTAAACATGAAGATGATAAGAAATACAGACAGATGGGGAGCAAGAGCGAGAGATGTAAAGAGAGATAGAGAAAGAGGGAGAGAGAGAGAGAGAGAGCGAACCGGTGCTCTGACTTTAACTTCATTAAAAGAGAGCTCCAGCGAGGGGGAGAGATCTGGCATGGTTTGTGTTTGTGCTGACTTTACAGCCTGTTGCTTTGTTCACGTGTCTTACATCGGATGCTGCTGGTGCAGTGTGTGTGTGTGTGTGTGTGTGTGTGTGTGTGTGTGTGTGTGTGTGTGTGTGTGTGTGTGTGTGTGTGTGTGTGTGTGTGTGTGTGTGTGAGAGAGAGAGAGAGAGAGAGAGAGGAGGGATGGGGGGGTGGGGGGTGTTTAGAACATGGGCCAACACTCAGATACAAACAGATGACAGAGAAAGAAGAAAAACGGCGAACCCTCCCACCAACCCCCTCCTTTCTAGGCTCGGCCATTTGGCTGTCGGACGGACCTCAACAAGGAGAGAGAAGAAAAGAGACTGAGAGGTAAAGAAAGGAACAGAAAAGAGAGAGAGAGAGAAACAGAAATAGGGAAAGAGAGGGATGACTGGAGGTGAACGAGGACAAGAGAAGAAGAAACGACCAGAACAGGAAAAGAAACGAGACAGTGAGAGACCGGTGAAGGGAGACATAGGCGGGAAAGCCAGAAAGTAGGAAAAGAGACAGAAAATAGTGGCACTAAGAAAGGAAAGGAAAGAGGGAAGTACTATAGGAGGAGGGGGACAAAATAAGGGGGAGTTGTCCCACTAAGAGTGTGGAGATCGTAAAAACGCCCTCCTCCACAGCTGGTAACATTGCAGGCACTCACACATTCACAAACTTGCATGACAGTGTTCACGTGCTGCAGCAGTCTGGAGAATCCACTTCAACTTTGTCCAGTCTGTGGGCCGTGCTCTCTCTCTCTCTCTCTCTCGCTCTCTCTCTCTCTCTCTCACACACACACACACACACACACACACAGTCTAACAGAGTCAGACAAACACACAGAGGAGAGGGCAGCGATGGGCAGGGAGCATGGAGACTCCCATTGACTTCTACAGGCACTTCTCCTGGCTCAGAAAGGTGAGCGCCGAGGTTTCATTTCTTCTCTCTTTACGTGTTTTCATCCCTGCCTTTGTTAAACTGATGCCTTAAAGAGTTTCCAGTATTTTCTTTGGAGTAGAGAGAAGAGTCGTGTTTATACCGTATAGGAAAAAGGGGAGGCTTCTCTGCTTCTCCGGCCCTGTGAGATCATTATCATTCCAGCTCAGATGCATTGTTGTCCTGTTCTTATTGTGTTATTTCCCAGTGTCAGACTGTTTTCTGATGTAATTTCCTTCATCCTAAAAGCTGGACTGCATTTCTACTTTGTCGGTAGGGTATATGTATGTCGAGGCACGCATCATGAGGAATGTGATATCAGATGAGGAGCATTATCCATCAGCTGATTGCTGACAAAGCAGCATCTGATAACGCTGGATTCACCCAGAGACAGAAGATCTGCTGTTGAAGTTTTGTTTCGTTGAGTTTGGTCTGGGGTTTTTTGTGTTGCCTCGCAGTCATGAAATAGAGATTTGAATCTTCCATTTTGGCTCATAGTGTTTAACTTAAGGGCCATTAAAACTGTGCTGATTTATTTTTCAGTTCAGGTTTTTTTTTAGCCTCATACAGTGGCCTTAAATCTGACCTTCCGTTCAAATCTGATATTTAAATCCATACATAGATGAATCGGTGTTCTTGAAGAGGACCACCTTTTCAGTCCTCACATCAACTTGATGCTTCTCTGCGTGATTGAGAACAACATGTTCAACTATTATGCAAATCTGTCACAATTACTGCAGGTGGCACTACTTGAACATAGTTTACTCTGGGTTTGAATATGTCTGGGGCAGTTCATATGAAGCTCAATATTTCAATTTTGTCCAATGTGATCTTTTTAAAAAATGCTCAAAACCGTATTTAAATAACGGGACAAAATTACAGATTCCAAACTGCAAGAAATCCAGACACAGCAAACCTGTTCTTTATTATATTTCCTGCTGGTAAGCTGGATAAACGGTGTGTGAATGCAGTGGTTTCATTTTTATTTTCCTTCTGATGAAAAGGCCCAGTTTCTGCAGTAACATGCTGCACCAAACACCACCAAGCCACCGTGTTTATTTAACTGTTAATATCAGTTTTGATGTGTTCTTTACTTTGTTTACTTAGCTTCATTTATCATGTTTAGATCATGCTTAATACTTTATCACGAAGAACATATTTCCATCTAAAATGATATCTGTCGATTGTCAAGCTGTTCAGACATAAAAACTGAATTGGAGCAGCTTTTAAATTAGATTTAGAGACTCAGTGGTGTGACTAGAGGGACTATGTAAGCTAATGTGTTTCACACGCTGCAGGAGCAAATCAAATAAACACTGAAATGAGGAGCAGCAAGGAATTCATGAAGATGTTGTTTCCTACCTCGGTATCAGTTTGTCTGTTTTTACACAACATAGAAATATTTGGTTTGGGATGAAGAAAACTTGTACAACTATAGAAGTTAGTCCTAAAGACATAAACACACTTTATTTTATGCTGTTTTATATCATTATGTTTATTAAACTTTGTCTATTCATAATGTTTGTGTATATATACGTAAAGGTTTGTATGTACTGCACAACATCACTCTATAGGAACAAAAAGACAAGACTTTTTTTATGCAAAGAAAAAGTAGGTCCTGTGCTGCATGTTGTCATGCATTCATTCACAGTGGGATCATATATACAGTATATGTCATCAGGAGTCCCACCCACTCCACTGGCCACAGCTGTTCTTATAAGAGTCATGCAGCAGTTTAGGGTATATAGCTCTAGAGAGCTATATACCCTAAACTGCTGCCAATTCTCTTCCATGCAACCTTCAACATGTGGTCTGCTGCAGGAAAGTGCACATGTACATGTTGTTCACTTTTGATTGTATTTGCACCAGTCTTGGGAAAAGTGCAGATATGAGGGACCTAACAATCCAATAGGTGAAGACAGATTGTCCTGGTTGTCTTTATCAGCCCTCTAAGTGGTGTGTCAGGACCCTGAAATGTCCCTGCCTCTTTGCAGTCGGATGGGAATGTCTAGATTACAGCATAGTTCACATACTTCCTGACTTCTCCCACCGGAGTGGAAAACTGTATTCACACATTCAAAATTATTCTAAACATGGTTTCAGTAAAGTCTTCGGTCTTTCTCACTCCCTCCTCCGCTTCCTCGTCTCTGTGTTTAGTTTACAGCATGTTGATAGGTTTAATGTGCCCATATGGTCAGTGTTATCTGAACCCACTGACCTCAGCAGCAGACAGATCATCAAGGATTACATGCTGATTTTAAGATCTTTTTGTCTGTGTACTAGACAGCGCTGACAAACTCAAGTTGTATCTTCTCATCTGTGCCTTTCCTATTCTATTATAATTTGGCAATGACAATGTTACCAGGGTAACAAGCATTAATTAGCTTGTTTCTACAGCCATTGTTCTGTACATAAAATGCAGATGTTTACATTCTCCTTCTGAAAACTGGGTCATTGTCATGATGGCAGGAAGAGCCTTGTACAAACTGCTACATCTGCACAGAGCACATATGTTAGGCTCCAGGTTTTATAGACTGTATTTTAAACAGTGTGCTTTGGCTATAGTTTAGACAGCTGTGGGATGACTGGAGAGGTAAATGAATGTATGAAACGATGTATTTATGGCACAGAGTAGAGCATATACCTCCACCATGTCTGTCTAGCTCGCCACACCCAATCCCCACCTCTCCATAAAAAACGTTTTGGAAATCAGCTAAGAAGTTTTTACGTAATCAGGGAAAATATTGGAAATGTTAAAGAAAAGTGGAAAAAATTCCTGGATCTGCTTCTTTATATCCAGATACGCTCCAAAATGTAATGGGTTCTTTTCCTGGCCCAGGCACCATCCTTTCACTCCGTTTCGTGGAAATACATCCATTAGTTTTCTGTAATCCTGTTGGAAACCAACCAGCGGACATGTAGCCGAGGTAATTATCATAATCAAGTAAGGTTGAGATGATTTGTAGCTGCCACTTTGCACCAGCTTTATTGTTAATACCATATTCTTTAAAATCCGTGCCCCTGTAAATACTGTCACCAGGGCTTTTGGCCACAGATAAACACAATACTAACATTATCACTTTATGACTTTGTTTTAGCCTTGTCCAACTCCCAAAGGAAATATCCGGGTCTTTGAATGCTCCACTGTGTCCACCAGCTAATATCTAGCTTCATCTGCTGTTTGGTGCAGAACAGGTAGTCTAGTGTGTAACAGAGCACTCTGACTAAAAACAGCTGCCAGCTGCTGGGAACAAGGTTGAAGTTGCAGGCTGTAAAACCAATGAGCTAAAACTGTAGAACTGAGCGAAACGTCAGACTTGGGTGATGATGCTCTGTGGCTGACAACTTCCACAATCCCTCATTGGGTTCCAAGCCCTTGAGGGCCGAGGTCACAACTGACTGCACAAAGGCTGGTGTCCACTTTTAATTACCTGAGACAGAAATACCACAAACATTTTTAATTCCTGTTTAATGACTCAACGAGTTGGAACGAGCGCTATAGAGCGGATTCCCTTCTACCTTAGATCACAAACTCATCAATCTTCCCTCATTTGATCCATTTCTAAGGTGAACATATGTTTGTTTAATGCCTCAAAGGTTGTTGTGATAAGAATTTACTGATGATGAATTGATTACTTATTATCCCTACCTATACTTCATAGGCAGGGATAAACCCTGATGGTACTGTTTGATGTGACAGCACTACCACAGAACTTTAAAAAAAGCAAATAAGCAGAAATGTGTACTCTGTACTCTGTCTTCATCAATGTAGTTATAATCGAACCAAGGCTCTATGAGCCTATGGTTTGTGACGGGACTGAAGTTCAGAGAAGCAGAGCCCATCAGGCTTCATAGATGGATCATAACATTTCTCTCCTTCTCAGTTTCCCAGTTTACAGCACAGCAGGCCTGAGGTGGTGAGGAATCAGCTCCCTCTGCAGAACTCATGATTCTACCATAACTTAAATAGCTGCAGACCACAAACCTGGCGTAAAAGCTTCTGACAAAGGGAAAGATCTCTTTTCAGGGTTTGACTAAATACATATTAGAAAGCGTTTTAATTCCAGACAGTCTGACGCAGCTTTTTTCTCCTGCTCGGCTGTGTGACTGTTTATTTCAGACGTGGTTGCTATAGCCTATGAGATGGCAGTGTTGTGGTTCTGTGAAACTCATTACGCAAGCTTGAGGAAGAATGTTATTTCTGGATTAATGGTACTTGGGTAAGTCAGATGATGTTTTGTAATGCTCACGGATTAGCAGCAGCTCTGTGAGCTCCTTGTGCTGGAGTCAGCAGTTTAGCTCAGTCCGGTCCTGTGCATGAAGGACGACAAAGTGAATCACTTACAATGATAAAATACTCTGGTTTTCACGCCCCTTTTACTACTAAATCATCAGATCACCTCTGTGTGATCAAGGGATCTCAATTGATTCCTGCGAGGAGTCAGCACCTCCGGACACAGACAGTCAGAAACAGGAAAATCTGACTCTTTAGGAAGAAATGGAAACTGACTACTTCATTTAAAGATATAGAATTTGAAATATTTCTGCCTTAAAATGTGCTAAAATGACCAGGCCCTTTGTTATATATTTTGTTGAGTCAAGTACTTTACCTGTCCCAAATATTTATAATAACGCTTAAACACAGAGAAATCCATACTTTTTTATTCAAAGTATGGATCCAAGTAAAAAATCAGGAAATGTGGATGGAAGTTGCAGAAGGTGACAAAACGTAAAGTGAATGAAAGTTTTACTTCGGATAGATTTTCATTGGCCATGAAGGTTGTTAAACAATAAAAACTCCCATGACCCCATCCTACTTCACTACTTCTTCATCAAAAAGTTATGTTTTCATTGTTTTGGTTGAGAGAAATTATATATTGTGCATGAGAGCCTAACATCCTTCAAAATATTTCTAATAAGCACTGTGGCTAGACAAGGTTGGAGGGACAGCTCATACTCTAATATGTGCAATATTCTGGTTAGGCTAGCATTTTACCCTGGGTCTGTGAAATACTCTAAATATGCAATAATGTGGTTGAACTGGTATTCAACTGGGTATTGTGCAATAATGTAATTGGTGCAATACTTTGGTTAAATTTGTTATGAGAGCTTGTATAAGACTGTGATTTGTGGGAGTTTGTAACATGTTGATGGCATGTCTTTTATCGTGGCATCCTATGGGGACAATAAAACTACCTACCTACCTGACTTTAATGTTTGCTTCCAGCTGTGACTAATCATACACTTTTGCAGGTTTCGGCTAAACAACTTGTTGCTCTGACTGAAGTTTCAACTGTTGTTTTCATGCAGGTGAACCTGTGTTCTCCAGCCAACAATGAGTCCTACCAGGAACGTCTGCTCCGCCTAGAGGGAGACAAGGAGTCTCTGGTGCTACAGGTCAGAACTCTTGTGTGTGTCAGTGTGTTTGGAGACTGGTCATAGTTATTTTCACTAACCTTTAAAGGTCACAAGTTGCTATAAGATGACTTTTTTTTTTTACAACAACAAAAGTTTTTTATTAACAATTCATCCTTGTAGCCTTTTAGGGTTTCACTCCTGAATGTTTGAACCGATGTGTGAGTTTTTGTTATATTGTATATGTTTGTTAGTTTGGTTTCACATTGAAGTTTTTGCAAGCACACTACAGAACTTTTCATGACATTCCTTCGTCATATCATCATCATCCACATGGGCTGCATCTCCCTATACTTAGTGGTTGATCAGGTCATCATCATCTCATTTGTAGATGCACCACTTTTTCTGATGGCATGGCTCACCTTTACATACTGCTGCCACAGTTTGATTACGCTCAGGCCATATCCTCGCTCTCTCAACCACAGAAAATGAATTTAAAGTTTCAGAGTTTTCATGTTTTTTCCAGTTGACTATTGATTGCTTTGTTGGGCCACATCACCATTAATTACCTCGTCTCTTCCTCTCCCCATTGTTATGGTGCAGTTCAAACATAGGACCCCAGCGCAGACGATACTGGGGCAGAGAGTTCAGTGCAGGGATTTAATAAAACAGGCAAAATTCCACAACTAAGGCAAAAGGCAAAAACACAGGAGGTACAAAATCCAAAGTACAAATCCAAAATCCAAACTACAACACCAAGAACAACTTACGGAGAAAACTGAGGCAACACAGGGATCACGGAGGACACGGTGCAGAACAGGGAACAGCAGGACTAGGAAGGGCAAACAGAGCTAGGAAGGAATCACAGGGCTAGGAGGGAATAACGGAACCACGCAGGGAAAAAAACACAGATGACCAAAACACAGACAGAGGAGCCAAAAGGGTAAAACAGATCATAAGAAAACACAGGACATGCAAAACAAAAGCACATGGCAGGGAAAATACTTTCAAAATAAAACAGGAAATGGCAACCTTAATACTGAACCATGACACCCATATGTTTTAACTTCTTCCTTCTTCCATTTGTTTTTCTTCATCTTTTGTTTATTGGTGACGGTAGCCTGCTTCCTGTAATTGGTCCTAAAGTCCAAACCAACCACAGTTCAGTTTGATCCGAACCAAGACCTTTGATCCAGACCTCGGTCCGGTGAAGGTTTCATACCTGAAATTTTGATTCGGATGAAACTGAAAAGTCAGAAAGCCCGGACCAAACAACCTAGGTGTGAACGCATTGTCTTAAGAACACAAAATTCCTTAAGTCTGTGGTTCGATTCCAGGGAGGAACCCACCTTTTCCTGTCAATACCTACTGTCATCTTTCAAAATAAAAGCAAAAAAAAAATCCCAAAAACAAAAGCACAAACATTAAGGTTGAGTTTATTTTGACATCATCATTTTAATCTCTAAACTGAGCCAGGGATTTGTCTGGAGAGATGGGTGCCACACTGGATAAAAAGCTCCCTTTCTAGTCTGTAATCCTAGTTCTTTAGATATTTCATGTTTCACAACAAAACGTGCCTGAACACTTTCAAAATGTCTGAGTGTGTGTTTACTGACGACTTTTACAGTACCTATCAACATCAGCACCGCAGAGGTAAAGCAGAAGATTATATATCTCTGCACTACATGCTCTTAGATCACTTTAATAGCTGGTTCATATATCTGTCATCTTACATTCCTCCTACTTAGATTCTCCTCAGACCCTCCTCACCTGTGTGTGTGTTTGTTTTCTACTCTGGTTAAGGTCACATGAGTAAATGTTTTCTTAATTGTTAAAGTGCACCACCCATATGGAGAGCTCTGGTTTATGAATTTCATAAAATATCTCATTCCTCACCACTACCACTTATACACACGCCTATCTGTGTCACATTCCTCATCTGATGCCCGCTGTGATTGGCTGACACAGAGGTGACTGGGGCTTATTTTTCCCTAACAGGAGATTTAACTGGCTGTTGACAGGTTGCCTCTTTCAAGGTTTCTTTACTTTACTTTCTCTTGAGCTGCCTGCCCTATCGATGTTGTCTTGCTCCAGTACATCTGTGGTAGCATACACACACTCTGTGTTTAGTTGCTAACCTGTGACCTTGTGTGTGTGTGTAGCTCAGCAACAGAGCGCAGGAGAGGTAAGAGTTTATACAGTCATATCAGAGCTTTGTCTTTTTATTTGCTTTGTGGTTCTACAATTAGTCAAATACGTGTTTTTGGTGCTGAATACAAACAGGATCATAGATGTAACTCATTCACATTCTCATTCATTCATTTACTCAGTTGTTCGCTGTTCACCCAGTCTTTCGCTCGTCTTGTCACATGGTCTTGTTTCCTTTGTAAACTTGATTTTGCTACATGCGAGGCCAGAAGGTCTGCAGGAGATTCTTTATTGCTGTGAGACAAGACGAGGCTGCAAGGGTAAAAAAAAAAACTGGGAAGCTGAAGCGACAGAAAATCAGCAGCTGTCAGACGGATCTGAGTTTAGAGTTGTAGGAGAGCTGGAAGGTGTGTGAGTGTCTGTGATATTTGGCAAGAGGTGAGTGGGCTGTCAGAGATTATTGTAAATGTGTAACGCATTCCTGAGTGAAAGATGCATGTTGTTTTAGAGCTGAGGCATGCCAGGATGTGTGTGTGTGTGTGTGCGTGCGTGCTCTGGAGTGGAAAGAAGAGAGACAGCCATGGTGATGTGGTATGGAGTTATGAAATTTGGTGCCAACAGAAAAATTATTTTCACAACATAATTGTGTTTTTTTTTGTCTGTATGTACAGTATGTTTGTGTTTTTGTGTGTTATAGTTGTTTTGTGTTGGTATGCTTTGTGTTTGCGTTATGGGTGTGTGATATGTGTCGTCTACGATGATTTCTTAATGGCTGTTTAAACATTATCGAGTATGCCACTGCAATAATCAATCAAAAACACGCTGTGGGTCTATGTGCATGCATGTTGAGCGTGCATGCAGCGTGTGCTACAGTAGGTGGACATACAGTACATGGTCACCACACCAAAAGTGAAATCTAAGTGAACAAACCACGTCAGTACACAAAACAGAGACACCACCATCCACGTCATTAGACTTAGTTGCAAGATGTGGATCATCCTCACTGGTGTGGTCTTGGTATTGGTTCAAAAAGGCAGCTGTAGCTAAAAAGATCGGTTGCCGTTAACGACAGCTCCACAACCAACTTGTTGCACCATCGTTGAACAAACCTTCACTCAGAATATGAAGGATATGATCAGGAGTCCTTGACAGGTTTAAAGCAGCCAAGGTACCAGCACAAAATCACACTCTGCAAAATAATTTGGCAAAAAGTGTCTCATGACAGGAGTCAACATAATACACTGTCAGCAACTATGGCGCCAATTCAGACGGTTGACAGAGATGTTTTCAAACAAGTCCTAAATACTTTAGATTAGTGTCTGATTAACAAGAGCGAGCTAGTACAAAGTAAGAATGTGATAAACACAATTTGAACGATGCAAAATATCATCTAATTCTATAGCAATCAACAAAATCCCATAAAAAATATCCAGATATAATGTTTCGTTTTGTTGTTTGTGTCTTTCCATTGTTTTTATCTGCAACAGCAACAACACTGTGCATCTTTTTCTGCATCTGGTCGATTCAGCTCTGTGTCTCAACGTGTGCACTAATAAAGAATGAATGTTCCACCCGTTAGGTGAGCGTTCTGACCGACCAGGTGGAGGCACAGGGAGAGAAGATCAGAGACCTAGAGAGTTCTCTGGAGGAACACCGGCAGAAACTGGCCTCCACAGAGGAGATGCTGCAACAGGTAAAGACGCACACTCATTAAAAAACTACAACCAAGCAATATCTGTGAGACTGTGAACTGTTTGGACCTGAAAGAAATACTATATGTTAAGGTTCCTGTTTAATCAAGTGTGTGTGAGATATAATCCATGAGCCTCCTTTGGGTTAATTAATGCTCCCGTTCCTCTGTTATGTTCTACTGGCATCATGTTCCCAAATTAACAGTGTTGAGAAGTGTATTTTTTTTCCCTTCATCCACTTTAATTGGTCAGTAGCCTTCCTCTCTCCTGTGTTTTCTGCATTTCTTGGCCTGTTACTGCCCCTCGTCTCTCAGTGGAATAGTGTGAAACCATTGCCAGAGATGTATCTCATTGGCAGCACATGTTCTATGATCTCTCTCATGTGATCTCATGGGTAAGCAGAATGGAGACTGATGTGGTTCATAAACTTGCAGTAGTAATGCTTTACAGATAGAAATAGACAGCAATCAGAGAGAGACCGAACCTCTGCCAAGGCAGCTCAATATCCCAATGATGTCATTGTGCGTAGAAGCAATAGTCCCATGATAGTTTGACCCTCATAATATGACTACTTGACCAGGAAAACCTGCCTCTATAATCTGGAATCATCATTATTAGTTTGATAGTTATTCAAGAAAAATTATATTTCACGTATGGAGGTTTTCATCAGGGTCTTGCTCCAAAATGTGATGATTTCTTCCAAGACTGATGCGCAGCCCCTTCCGCCCAGTGTCATGAAAATCTGTTATTCAGTTTTTTAATCCTGCTAAAAGACAGACAATCCAACCAACGCCGGAAGTAACATGACCTCCTTGATGGAGGTGAAGGAACAAACGCAAAGGGCTAAAGAGCAAGTGTGGATGAAAGATGGTCGGGGAGGTGTTGTCAGCACAGATTGTCCGTTCTTTAATGAGAGCTGGAGATTACATTTAGTTTCTGTCAACAGTAATATGCAAGCTAAAGAGTGTTTACTGTTGCTTGGCAGCACCATCAGCTGGTCTAGAATGTCTCTCTTTCTCTCTCTCTCTCTCTCTCTCTCTCTCTCTCTCTCTCTCTACTTTCATCCAGCTAGGGAAGTACTGACGAAATCATCCAGATTTTAAATCCAAAATATCAAACATATTTGAAATGATCTTTGCGGCTCTGATTAGTCCGTGAGCAGTTCAGGAGGTTGAACACTGGGCCTGTTCTAATTATTTTATTAAATCATCATTAATGATGATTAAATCATAATGACTGGGCATGGTCCACAAAAAGTATCAATAACTTGATTGTCAGTATGTTGCCTGTTAAGGAATAAATGTGCCAGATGTGTAATATTTATGCAATTTTTATGCAAAGGAGACATAAAAGGTTCCCCTTACTGGTCTGTCCGTCCATATCAGCACAAAATGATTTTTTCCAGTAGCAGGGGCATCTGTGTCCTTAGATACTTTAGTTATTAAAGGAGCCTGAGAGTCCATTTGATTTACTGTTCAGGTTGTGTGGTTTTATTTTTTAGTATTGTTGTATTTATTTAAATTTTTTTTTTTCATATTCTAATACCAGTATCTGAATATTCTCAAAGAGTGTACTTGCATTCTTATGCTCTTTAAATATCATTATATCAGTGATATCTTACACAAACAGTTGATGTGACAGGCCTACTGTACACAGAGAGGAACGGTATCATAAGACGTGGTACTCTATATTAATAAATAAAGGAGTGGCACAGTGTTGCATGTTGGGTATTTCAGCCCGACTTCCTCTGACTCATCCTGTTCCGTTACGTGGAGGTTTCAACACAAACAAAGTAGATTTAACAGGTCAAAGTTCAACATTACACTGTGGCTTTAGTCGTTACTAAATCAGATAAAGGTTCTTTAAACAAAGGTAACCTTTCAGATAAAGGACTGTAGACTCTCCTGCTGCCACTGTTGTTTCATATTTTGTATCTGCAGAATCACCCATGAATTAAATCAAAACACGTTTCATATTTCAGAAATTATTCCTGTTGATCACCACTACTTCAGTCCAGATTGAAACATCTTAACCTTTGTGTTTATTGCAAAATGGTAGCTAAAACGCTAATAATGCTAGTTTAAGGCAGTGTAAAAGCCTCGCAGAGCTGTTAGCATAGCTGTAGACTCTTTGTGTTCTCAGGATTCTCAGGAACTGATGATCCTCTTTTTGTAATCAGCAGATAAACATCTCTCCTATACTTCAGATCAACCCTGCTGCAGAATACAAGTCACCCTTTTGCCTCCTGCCAGTATTAAGAATTGAGAAACGCTGAATGTTTTCCCGTTGTTCCAGTTTTTTGACTTGACGTCATGAATGTGGTAAACCCTGCGCTCTGCCAGGCTGGCTCTGTGTATCACAGAATCAACCCTCTGTTTACACTATAGGCTCTTTGTCCTCTTTGTTGTGAAGACTGACGATAAAAAGGCCACAACCCCAAAATAAATGCCCCACGAGCCCTGTAATGTCCAGCTGCCATTTTTTATCGTCCACTAATTTCATGCTGTCTGTTCTGAATAAGAGCATTTTTGGAAAAAATAACACTGCAGGAATAAAAACAGGCTCTTCTTAGGGAGTTAGTCTCTGTTTTCCTTCCATTTATAAAACTGTGTACCATAGGCAAATTGCTTCATAGCTAACAAAGTGTTTAGTTCAATCCCAGTTGAACATTTCAAACTATAGACATCCACCTGTCGCAGTGGCGGATCTAGAGGGGCCACGTTTTTTACAGAGGGGCCAACTATATGTCCAACATTCATGCACATTTCCTTATTCAGTAAGATGTATACACCGAATATTGCACCAGTCATTCATTGATTGCAGTTGGCTCCATAGCTTTTAGTAAAGACACACATAATTGAATATATTATGCAAATTGTGCCTTTGTCAAGCACATTGTGTACATAATAAAAGTTTAGCAATTATTGAATTTTAAACTAGGATGCATAAATAAATTTAAAAAAACATAAGATATACATACATGTCATACATAAAATAAAAAAAATTTTAAACAGAAAAAAAAGATAGACAAGTGACAAGACAGGGGCACTTCAAGGGCCAATCAGATTTGATCTGGTCCCGCCCCTGGATCCGCCCCTGACTTGTCGCTGCACCTGACCTTTTAGGTTTTATTGGATTTCGCTGCACTGATCTACAGCTGCTGTCCCAGTTCGTGCTGGTGTGTCAATGGCTGCTGGTCAAATAGCTAATGTGATACGAGGTGTTTGCTGAGAGAGATGAAGGCGGAGTGTGGAGAAAGATAACCGTTGTCAGGCTTCTGAGTTAATTAGTGTGTCTGCTGTGTCGTATTGTGTTGCCTTTTTTCAGTGTTATGTCATCGCTCAGACCTGTTCCACGTAAACCTCCGTAATATATAATTAGAACGAAGGTTTGAGGGATTTAAAAGGTGACAACATGTCTGCGGCAGGATGGCTTCCATCTGTGTCACTTTCTTTAGAGTGTGTGTTTGAGTGAGAGAGAAAAATGTTATATTGTTGGTGCTGCAGGGCTGCTGTTTGCTGTGGAATCACAACTAATCTAATAAGAAATAGTCCTTAGTCAGCACACACAAACACACACACACACACACAGTGTTATCATGTTAGAGGGGATCCACCCTCACAGTCATGCTGTGACCACATGTCCTGCTGTGCCTTCATTTAGACAGAAATTACTGTATCAAGACATTTCTGTGTTGTAGGTTTAAAGTTACAGATGCATGAAAACACACACACACACAAAGCTTCAGTCAAGGGTCATTATCTTTTTTTTTTAAAGTTATTTTTTGTGTTTTGCCAGTTTTGTGTTTAAAATTGTTTTGACCAGACACATTAAGAGAGACGCACTGCAAAAGCCATAAACACGATGGAAGGGATTCCAGAGGACACTTAAAAGTGAATCACACATCTGTTTCATTTATTAACCTCAATGAAAAATAAAAACGACAAAAACAGCAAACATTACTGTATGATCTCTAAATAATGAGAGAAGTTACGTCAGAGGAAGGCGTTTGCCTTGATATATAAATGTACATTTTTTGCCAGAGGCATATCTGGCATTTATTATACATTCCAACTTCACCAAACGTTACACATATTCCCACCTTGATAAGTAGTTGTGCCTTTTTATATTTTGATTTTTCCTGGAAAGATGATTTTAAGGTGACTCTGTAGGTTGGTCATCCTCACCATAGCATATATCCAGAAGGATATCCACCACTCTAGATTCACCAAATGAATATACTGTATGTCATGTACTGATGAATTTAGTCCGGAGCTGAGCTCTTCTATCTTAACTGTGTCTGGTTTAACACAGCTGATGTTAGGAGATGATGCAGCCTCTTTAAAGAGATCTATGAATGCAGAAGGGAGGATGATCATTTGTCTCACGCTGCCCCTCATACTAAAGGAAAGGAAAGTCGATATCAGACAGCTGAGCTGTCGACCGCGGCCTCACAGTTGTGATTAATTACGTCTAAAGACTGCAGCTTATCCCGCTCTAAGTGACACTGGTGTCAGATTACACACTGACAGTCAGCTGCCATAACTAAGCAGATTGTGTGTGTGTGTGTGTGTGTGTGTGTGTGTGTGTGTGTGTGTGTGTGTGTGTGTGTGTGTGTGTGTGTGTGTGTGTGTGTGTGTGTGTGTGTGAGTGATTGGGGTTACATCTGTCTGTCTTTGACTGTGCTGTTGACACAGTTTGTTTACCATATGATCGTTCCAGTCAGACAGTATGGTGTCCCTCTGTGGTTAAAGAGAGTTGTGTCTAATGTGTTTAATGTGGCATCCACCGTGTTCTTAAGTATAGTATAGTGTGACATTCGTGGTGCCCAGAGGATGTATCGTAACACAACCATGACGTTGATCTCTTATTTTTCGTGAAATGTCTCACCAATTAATGGATTGTCTTTCTTGTACCAATTAACGGATTGTCTTCAAGTTAGACGCAAACAATCGTAGTCCCCTCAGGATGAATTACAATAACTTTCAAGATCCTCTGAAGTTTTATCAGCAGGCAAAAACATTTATTAGTCCAGTACTTTGCATACTGACCATAAACCTGTGATGCTAATGACATTCCCATCAGCATCAGTGGTACAGTGGTTCTGTTTGTTAGCATTTATCGCAAGGAATTACAGCATCACAGGCCTGTTAGCACGGCTACAGACCTTTTGATGATACGTTGCAGTAAATTGAGGTCACATTGAATGTGGTCTAGCATATATTATTAGAATACAACAGGAAAGTTAATGTCTGTGTTTAGTAATCTGTCATGTCCCTGGATACTAAATATACTGGTGTTATTTCTATAGATCATACAACCATAGAATGAACTGATCTCACAGCTGACATTTTGACCTGTCACAGCAGGAAAAAACACTGGAGGACTTAACAACAGGCATCATTTAACAATAGTGACGGTGTGGCTGCACACGTTCGAGCAGCATCTCCTCTTGTAGTGTAATGCAGCGATCATTTATACACCTGTTAGTTTCCTACTGTGACATGTCAAAATGTCTGCTATGCAACCAGTCCATTCTCATTAGCTGTATTCAAAATTAAATATGTTTTCACATTGAATTCAGGAGGCACTAAAATAATAAAAATGCCTTTACTTTAGCTTAGCTTGCAAATTCCCTGTGCATCAGAGAGGAGAACTGTTCAAAGTGAATGAAAGGACAGGAATCTGCTAATTATGGTTTTATCATTTACATGTCATTGTACATTTTTCTTTAATATACATTATTTTGTTGGAACAGCTGAGAAATAAGTCTGTCGCATAACAAACAAGCGCACTAATGATCATCTTTTTTCTCTTCTTTCATTTGTTTTAGTTAAAGAATCTGTGTGGGAAGGAGGGAAATGTGACATAGAATGTACTGTAACACGAGTTGTGTCAACTCTGTAAAGTAATATCACTCTTAATGAATATGTCAACGCCTCATCAACCTGGTTTATCAAACTGGTTAGGCTCATCTTTCTCATCACAACAAGTATACTGTTAAGGAGATGGATGTCAGAGGCTTAAACAGCAACGACAACGGCTTCAGTTTGAATTGAGAGAAGAGGAAGTGGGACTGGAAGTAGTTTAAACGAGGAAATGAAAGCTTCAGAAAGTGATTTGTGAAAGAGATGTGTTTTATGTGAGTCAGAGAAAAAACACACACCTCTTTATGTTCTCTCTCTGTCTCCCTCTCTTTTAGAAACTCTTATTTCTTCCCTGTCCTATACCAAAGAAGCTCAGATATATTAATAGAGTCCCTAGCTCGCCTGTGTGTGTAAGTGTGTATATTTAGCTTTGTGGGGTCTGGGCCCCCAGCCTCTCCTGCTCTGTTAGTGTGGGAAGAACATTGTACCGAGTGGAGCAGCATGCTGACTTCTCACCGCATTGATCTGCGATATCTGTGTGTGTGTTTGACGTATAGGCTTGGTTTGTGAAAACCGCTCATGTGTGCCTTTCCACGGATCTCTTCCTTACAGTGTGTGTTTGTGTTTGTGTTTGTCCAGGAGCTGATGAGCAGGACCTCTCTGGAGACTCAGAAGCTGGATCTGATGGACGAGGTGTCGTACCTCAAACTGAAGCTTGTCAGCATGGAGGAGACGCACGGCAACATGAAACCACAGGATCCTGTAGATACAGAGCAGAACAAAGCTGAGGTATGGAAAGTAATGGAGAAGATTAACAACATATTTAAGTAACTTTAAAATCCTTAAAATAAGTGAGTGAGATGATAAGAATTTGTCATCCAAAAATCTCTTAACATCTATCTATTGGATGGACTATCATTAAATTTGGTTGAGACATTCACATCCACTCAGCATGTAAAGAATTTGATGATCCTTCAAAATTTTATTGAGTATCATCATCAGGTCGAATTTTACTTTGTCCAATACTTTGGTTTATAAGCTAGCAGTACTTAAGTTATGACTTCAAATTGATGTCACAATTATTTCAAACTCAATTAATAGATTAATCATTTTTTAATATGGTTTTATTGACACCGCCCAAATATGGCCAAATAATGGACACTGCATCCTTTTGAGGTACTGCATAAACTCCTCCCACTGTTTTCTAATTGAATGCTTTACCCTAACGCTACATTTTTTTCTGTTTGAATTGTAGCTTTATGGACAGAACATATTAAGTGTTGGCGGCATAAAGAAATCTCTATTCGGGGCTGTCTGTTATTTATGAGAGGGGAAGGGGGGCGCAAAACGAGGGAGGCACTTCAAATTATTTTGTAACCGCTGGGGAGGGGCTTGTTTTTATTTTGGCACAGGGGAGGGACATACAGCTATAAATGGTTTTATTTTGTAATTATTTTAAATCTGTTTTTCTTTCCAAAATACGTGATTTACTACTATATGGTGACTGGACTCGACGTTTTCGCTTGTGTCATCATGCACCTTCATTTTGAGCAGCTAACGTTAGCTGCAGCGGGCAGAGGTGTGCGACCAAACTGGTGTTGTATATTTTAAGACAGTTCATGAGTGAACGCATTGGGCAAAGTATTGATCAAGTGATCAGACATGAGCGAGATTAAGAGATTGTTGTTTTTTGGTTATTTTCGGTTTATTGCCCTCAGCCCTAATTTCAGTGCTAGTTTGCAACTGTAGCATGCTTACACGCTAAATCAAGATGATGTAAACATGCCAGCTAAATATCGGTGTGTTAGCGTTGTCATTGTGAGCATGTTAGCATGCTGTAAATAACATTTACTGTGTACAGCCTCAGAGAGCAGCTACAGTAGAGTCTTACATCAGCGTGTGTTTTCAACACTGTGTTATGTAAATATATGATTAGGATTTTATGTTTGTAATGATAACATGGTAAACCAAGGTGGGTTTATCCTCTGCTACTGTACAGTATGTACCTGCTAGTTTTTTTTGTGTTGTGTCACATTCAAACATGCTTTAGTCTTAGGTCCTGTGTTCAGGGAAGGGTACAGCATTGGTACTAAAACTGTTTAGTCTGTGCCCACACCTCATATGGCTCTTCAGATCATGTTACTTCACCGAAACATTAATTAATTGAATAATAAAAAAAGCACTACTAATAAAAAAAACATGGCATAATGAGACAAGCCTCACTCTGTTCATGTATAAAACAAGACACATGTTACAAGAGACTGCTGTCATATGAAGGAAAGCAATTCATCAGGGATGGTTTAGGGATACATGGTGCTGCTCTTGTTACTCTGAGATCTGCTGTATTAGGATGTATGTTAGTTGTTTGTCTAGTTTGAATGTTATCATTGTCTCTGAGCCAAAGAGAGTCGCAGCAACCTGTGGTTTCTGTGGTCGCAGTAATCCACCCCAATTCCAACCAAAATAAATGGTTTCCCAAACCCAGAAACCATCCCATCAGAGGTTTTGGGAAAGAGGACACAGATTAGTACACAAAATATCTAGCATTACCTCGCTTGGAAGTTGCTATAGGCATGATCTACTTTTTACACAGTGAAGCTGTGTTTTATTTCTATACTCAATGTCATTGTTCCCGCTAACATCTGTTTATTCCAAACAAAAGGGTCATTGTTACTGCGAGGGTAAAATGCATTGCTGTTTGTCTGGCAGAGAATATTTCTTGTAGGAAGGAGTTACAAGACACTGACGGTCTAACAAATGGAAAATCTTTTGCCAAAATGACGCTTATTTCTACTTGAAAAGTCAGAGTTTAGTGTAACCCTAACCCTGAATACATGAAATCCATTGAACAATTTCACCTTAACTCTTATTTGTGTGTTGACTGCATGTTGGCAGATAAATCCCACTGAAGAGGAGTGTGATTGGTGGAATGTGTGTCTGATGTGAAGCGGGTCTGTTCACAGATCTCCTCTCAGCCTCAGGGTTGTCAGCAGGTCATTGTAGAGGTGACAGCTCATTCACACAGGGCCATGGACTGTGTGTGATAGCTAAATAGATTAATTACCTGAAAATCACCAATACTTTCTAAATAATATCATTATGATAACTAGAAAAAAAATGGAATGAAGAGACCCACACAGTGTAGATTAATCATTAGCTGCGATTTTGAGTGTTAAAAGGGATTTTTTTCCACATCTCAAAAACCGCTTGACAGAATTCAATGAAAATATTTGAACTGCTTCAATGAGGATGAACACTTACATTAAGACTTGATTTTTGATTAACACGCACAAATAATGGCATGCATGCACACACCCACTCAAACATGCACACCACCCAAGTCTAGTGAGCAGTCCTTGCTTGTCCTCACTGTTTTCTTTGTGTGGACTTTGCCCATTGGTGCACCACATGATACAGAGAGTGCTGTGTGTTTCTTTGTGTTTGTGTGCACGTTCATGTATGTGTGAGGCTGTCGCAAGACATCCAGCACCCAGAGCTGCACTTTGATTGAATAAACAGGATACAGCATTTCTGGCACGCAGAGACCCATATTCTGCACACATACATGGATGGAATGTGATATGCATCAGCGGAAGTGGGCAGAGTTGGAGAAGCGTTGAGGAGAGGGCTCGACAAGAGAGAGAGAGAAAAGGAAGAAATGCAACAAGAGGGACAAAATGAGAGACGGTGACAGTCACATGAAAACATAAGAAATGACAGGATTGCTCTCTGTCCTGCAAGGCTTAGACACAAAGTCAACATGCAAGAAATCAACCCTTCAAATCCTGCAGGACGTTCTGACTCTTCTGGTTGTTGTTTTTTTGCCTCTGCAAAGCTCAAACATGATTCTGAACTTAATAGAAAAGGAAAGTTCTATTATACGTTGATTTGAAAAGGTCTTTTAGACCATCATACTGTATATTCCAGTCAAACTGAATTTTACCCAAAGATATTAAACGAAGTGGTCGCACAAGAATGGCAGAGAATGTGACAACGATGCACTCCGCTTTTACAAGTGTGGTGAAATTAGTATTACTTAGGATATTTAATGGACAGTGAACTCTTAACACTGTCTTCACATCGGTGTTTGAACAGCCCTGAGCCAAAATCGAGTGTTACTACAGCGGCGATGACAGACTGTCGTTCAGCAGCTAACTCAGTTAGGACAAAGCACACACCCACAGCAGTGAGCAGTACCTGCTGGTCCAGGTAGCCTTTTCAGATTGAGGGACGTTTGTCTCAGCTATTTCGCTTGTGTTTATATGATTGTGGCATTTAACAGAATTATTGATGTGTGCATTTATTGGAATGAAAAAGCTTAAAGGTGGGCGGCACGGTGGCACAGTGGGTAGCGCTGTTGCCTCACAGCAAGAAGGTCCTGGGTTCAAATCCAACTTGAGGACCTGGGACTTTTCTGTGTGGAGTTTGCATGTTCTCCCCATGTCTGTGTGGGTTCTCTCTGGGTTCTCCAGCTTCCTCCCACCACCAAAAACATGTAATATAGGTGAACTGGTGACTCTCAATTGGCCTGAATTTGAGTGAGAATGGTTGTTTGTCTTTCTATGTGGTCCTGTGATGACTCTGATTTCCTCTCTGACAGCCAAGATGGATCAAAAGCCTGTCTTCCTGTGCTTGTCGGTGGGTGCAGCTGTGTCAGCGCTCGGGGCAGGGCTAGCTTCCTTTCCCTCAGGAGCGGAGCAGCTATTAGCATCCCCGCCACCGGTACCAGGTTCAGTTTAGGTGGTGGTAGGTTGGGTAGCGACACGTTTGAAAAATGCAGATATTTTGGCCCAAGGCCGCCCCAAATGAATGGTAGGGGAAACACTGAGCTTGTTGTTACAAAACTCTGTAGTCACCTAATTACTGAGAATTTCCTCAGACAACGTCAGAATGGCAAGAAACCAGCTGTCAGACAATTAGAGGGGCATAAATGTGTCTAAATAAATGTGTTCTCCAGATTTCATGGCAATTAATCGTTTTTGTGTCCTTTCACATAATACTACAAAAAACAGTGGACTTCATTTTGAGGACCATATATCTGGACAAAATGTCATCGTAATCCATCCGATACCTGTTCAGGTACTTCAGTCTGGATTGAATCAGTCCTCCTCAAATCCCCGCTGCTTGCAGAACTAAAAATGTGATTCTAAAAAAAAACAACCCAAAAACAGCCACACTTTTTCACTGTTGTCTAGTGTATTAACAACCAGCCCCTCAGGTCTAGTATGAATTAAAAACTGAGATCATGTTATTTGGCTACACTTTAACATTTGCTGTTAAGAACCGTATTCATTCTGTCAGGTATTTTTTTGTTGTGTGTGCACACTTCTGTCATGGTGAGACTCTAACAGGCATTGCATAGTCACATGCCAGGACTCAGCGACACGTCAGTATAGGTTAGTTCAACAAAGAAACAGCTGAACTCATTCTTGAGCTGGTTCAGGGATCACAAGGCTGCTTCTCTGAGCGTGAGGCTCCATAACCTAAATCTCACCTCTGCGGTGTCTCACAGAGCTGTTCTAACGAGTCGATGCGCAGTTATTGTGGTGACGAGATAGCGTGTCTGATCTTCACGCACAAACTCACCCAAATCCGACATATCCGATTCACAGAGGTGTTGTTTTGCTTTGGTCACAATGGCAGCTGACACCGTCTACGTTTTTGTCAGTAAAGTGATTGAGGGAGTGAGTGTTTGTGGTTAGCAACAGCTGCGAGGCTCCGGTCGGCTGGCAGGAGGAATGACAGGCATCCACTCTGAGCATTCCAGAGGACAAACCACTTTCACCTCAGGAAACCACTCCAACCACACACAGCGTCACAGATGTCTAATGAACACTCTGATTTACTCAAACAACAGCTTTTCCGGAACAAGGTTTTCAATTTCAAAGGTTTTTCATGCATTTTTTTTGTATGTCTGGACTTGGAAAAGCTCCAGGTTGGGGCATTCTCTGGCCATAGCCATGATATTGTCCTTTGTGAATATGATCGTCTTATGTTGTTCCATTGTCTGCCTTCTCTTCCTGTCTGTCTCCTTTGCCCTAAATTCTGAGTCATGGTCTGGTTCAGGACTAAGAGCCTGTATTGGTCCAGTGAAAGATGGACCACATCAGTGAGTCTACTTTGGGAGACTTTGCTGTACATTTTAACATTTAAACAACACAGCACTGCACCTTTTTTTTTCTGTGAACAATGTTGTGGTGCACAGGTAGACCTGTGAGATGTGATTACTTGACATGAACATGAGCGCCCACCGAAGAAAAGAGCACCTCTACAAGTTTATACACATGTGTATTTAAAACAAGTCTTTATCCTCTATTCCTGCAAAACATTCTTTGTGCACATCCTCCGAAGTAAATGCTGTACATCTGTATGTCCATCTCAGCCTGTGAACAGATGTGGTAATGGGGATGTTAAGTTCTGCAGCAGACTATAGCAAACATAAGAACAATGGATGGAAGCTGTGAACACATTTTTTTTTCTCTGTGATCGCCTCAAGTGTCATCATTATGTTAACATTGCGCAATCCTAAAAGAAAATATTCAGATGTCGGCCAGGAGTCATTCGGCCTCAATGTGCTCCCTCCATACTGGATATAAATCAAATGTTCCAGGATGTTCACTGTATCTCACAACCTAGTTCAGGGAATGGAATTCCGGCTAACACTTATAATCATATTTCAACTCATAGATTATAAACTGTGAGATTATTATAAGCATGCTGTGTATTTAATACATAATACACAGCATAAACAATCTTATAATCAAGTCTTAAATGTGTTTAAATGTATACACCGACACAGATATATGTGTGATCGGCTGATGCATCAACCTGTCAATCAGCCCATCAAACGCCACGGCTATGTGTGCTACAGCTAAAGTGATCCTCATGCTTTGAGTTAACATGTTAGCCTGGTGTCATTCAAAAATGAGACAGAGGTTGTCTTTTAGTGGATGACCTTTAAAGGTGCGATTCGTAAGATTAGCCAGAATATTTGTTTGATAATATTTTATCAACAGAATGTGTAGAAACGTCATCGACGTCTTTGTTTTGTATTGCAGAGACATCTACTGGAGTTAGCATGCTAACCAGCTAGCCCTGGTCATATTTTGTAATTCCACTTTGTACCTCTAGAGGCGGTAGTCCCACAGCCATCTGTACTCTCAACTGTGTATATGAGCTGCACAAGCTCTGTTAGCATATGATCTTAGTAAACAACACTCAGTTTGTTCAAGGGTATACATGTTGTATAGTTGTCTTACTGCTGTGGTGTTTGTATGCAGGGAAGTTTCTTTTGGCTTCCTCGATGCCGTTGTTTTGGGTTGTGTTACATTTGTGCTGCTGATGTTTAATGTTTTCTCCCCTCAATCTCCCAACCTCTCCTCTTCCTTGAGTTCAGAAAGTTCTCCCTTGCACTTGACATTTGTGATATGTTGTTAAGATGTCATCTTCCATATCTCATAGACATATGGAAACAGGCATTCTCAAATCCTGATTAGATTAGCAGATAAGTTCAGGTCTGATTCTCCTCTCCTCCCTACAACTCTCTTAAATTCCTTCATCTTTTTCTTCTCTTCATCTCAACAATTCGTCTCTTCCATTGTCCTTAATTTTTCCTCCCCTGCTCCTTCCCTCCCAGTGTGTAGTAAATCTCATCAGTGAGCTCCAGGAGCAGATGTGCAGGTTTCACGAGGAGATCAGCACTCGTATCCAGGAAAAACGGGCCCTGGAGGAGAAGGAGGCCCAGCAGGGGGAGCCCAGAGGCAACCGAGGCCAGGGCCACAGCCCTCAGGTCAGGTCAGCGGGCTCAGACCTGAGCCTGTCTGGCTCTGACGCCCAGATGCACAATGGAGGACAGACTGTACACGTAGGGAGACTTGATGGATGAACTCATCTTCCCCTCCTTCCCCATCATTTCTTCTCTTCTTCTCCTCTCCCTTTTTAACCAGTCCACTCATCACCCGGTATCTGGAAATTTCCACAGAATCAAACTAACAATCACTTAGTAGTAGTGTGTCTGTGTGTACTGCAGGATGTTGGGGTCATGCTCTACTATGGTTCTTGCAAATATGGAGACTTTTTCAAATACTTCCATACATTTGAGGGGTTATTAAGGTTGTTGAAGCTGAGTCAGTAGTAATACGGTAAAAGAAGGAACGCCAGAACAGCTACAAGTATTACGCTACACTGTAATTGTTTACAGGTACACAGCAGGGTCATGTTAACTCAGAAACGGGCTTCATTTCAAAACCAACTCCTCAAGTATTTGAAGCATTTGGAAAAGCATATTTCAGCCCAATCAGGATTTCTTCTTTACACATTCTTCCAGATTTTGTTTTGGACCAGGTGTTGTGTTTTTATTGATTTGATGTGGTTTGCTTGCATGACACTGGTTCCTTCCTCTACTAACAAAGTTTAGATCTGTCCATTTCCTCCTACACTGACCAGGTGGATGGGTCATGTAATTGTTCCTATAATGGTATGCAGTGTTATACAAGGTTTCCGTCGCACAATGGCAATGTGCGGCTGGCTGATGTGCAGCCTGGACGGCTTTCAGTTTCGTTGTGGGTCCTCAGGTTCATCCTTTTCCTGGTCGTTGATAACTGCACGCTGTGGTATCTGTTTCAGGAGGATCAGGTTTCCTTTATTAACCACTGTACCATCCAGCCCTGGAGACCTTTATAACTGCACTGAATGTAAACCTGATGTTTGAAAGCCCTTCCATTTACATGTTGGCATGTGTACACTTCAGTGATGTTTCTCACATTTAGCTGTGATTTAGGTCATTTTCAGAACTTCAGAATAACTCACAAGCATGACTTTACTGCTGGATCTGCATTTGAAAAAGACGTGTTAAGTAAAAGATGCTGTGGTTTGTTTGTTTGTGTGTTTGTTTGTTGTTTTATAGGATTTGCTACAAGAAGTGAGGCAGCTGAAGAAAAAAGTGGAGGAGCTGGAGGGAGAGAAGGCCCAGTATGAGAGGAAACTCAGAGGCACAAAGGTACAGTACTTGTTCAACCAACACAAAGTGCAGACCTTCTATCTCTATGTTTGTGTTTACATCCACATCAGTATCCCGGTTATGAGCCTTATCCCGTTGATCATATTCAGGATATGATGTTTACATGAACACAGAGAAATCTGGATATCCATTTCCCTGCATACTGTACATGTAAATACTAGTATCCCTAGTATGCCGCCATTGTGTGTTTCTTTATGTCGCCTGCGCAGTGATGCACAGCTGTCAGAAAGCAGGATAAGACGTATACATGTACTAGTATCCTGGTTTCTTTGAGAGTACTCCAACTAGAGTTTCAAGGTTTCTAGGGATAAGATCATATCCCAGTTACTGAGACCAGGATATGATGTTTACATCCGCAAACACAAAGACGGGATCCTCCAAAAACCCGATAATAACCGGGATACTGATGTGCATGTAAACACAGTCCATGATCAACCTGAACTGGTTACTCATATATATATACATGTGTGTTTTACACCGTGGTTAAAGACATGTCATGTTACTTTGGATCAGTGTAACAGATACCAGTGGTCTGAATGGAAAAGTGAGTTGGTAATGTGCACCTCACTGTTAAAGCTGTAGGAAAGAAATATAAATAAATACAGCTGCAGGGTTAATGTGGTCTCATTATATCAGATCCTAACAAAGCTTACAAAGTCATGTACTGTAACTAAAAGTGCAATCATCATAACTGGGGTCCAAAATAGTTTGAAATAAAAAAACAACAACATCTTGAACCTGATTCTTATTGTAAATTATTATTAAATTACTATTGTCTTATTGTATTTTCATGTTGTCAAAAATGTCCCATACAAAACCAGGGAACTACAGCATCAGTGCATTTTCATACAATTTAACCCAGCGAGCTTAATCATCCTCAAAACAGACTGGATGAACAGGACGTCCAAATAAAAGAAAGAAAAGGTGTCGAACCAGTGATCTTCTCTTCAGATCACAGGAGCAGAACCTCACTCCCACAGAGGAGAGTGTGTATTTATGTAGTTGGAACGGTCTCATCTCGGTTCCCCTCCTCCTTCTTCCTGCTCCCATAGAGAAGAGTATGTGCCACCCAGGTATGAGCACACTCCTCTCTGTGGGACTGGGGTCCTGCCCCTGCACTCTGGCATGTTGAGCCGAAGGTCACCAGTTCGATGCCGTTTCTTCCTTCATGAAAAAGAAGTTGCTTCTGATTCGATCTTTGATTATTAAAGTGCAGATACAAGATGATTTCTTTTATTCAGAGGCACAAATAAGACCATGTTAATAAATAAACTTAAGAGGTGCTGGTAGGTGGATAACATTTCATATTGACTTTTCTACATATACGTATATTCTTTGTTTATTTCACTGTGTGATAAAAGATGCTCACACTGAACTAAGTATTCCCCATGAGTTAGCCTGACGCATTTGGTACTTTTTGAAAACAAACTAAATGATTGGTTGTGGAGTTGGAGCATGTTGTTGTGGTTGCTCCACATGACTTAATGATGACCCTTTGATTGAAAAAGCTTCTCCCTCTTAACACTTTGTTTGTCTTGGATTCATTTGAAGGTTTTCAAACTGCCGTTGCTTGCTCTGTGCTTACAGTGCCTCCTTCTTCCTCTCCCTCCTTCACTCCATCTCTGTCTCCTCTCTTCTTCTCTGTTAACCCCTCTGTGCGGCTTGCCCTCCATCCTTCTTCCTCCTCATCTCTGACTCACCCCCGTTGCTACCCTCTTCCTTTGTCTCTGCTCTCTCTAGCTCTCTATCTCTTACTCTCTCCATGTGTGTTACCAGTCGCTCATGACCCAGCTGTCCAGCCTCAAGCTGACTGTGGAGCACACACAGCTGGAGAAGCAGCATTGGGAGGAGCGCTGGCGCAGCGCACAGGTGCCTCCTCTTCCTCCTTCTCTTCCTCCTCTTCTGCCTCTTTGTTGCTTGCTGCTTATCCGTGTTTGTTTCTCTCTACTTAATTCTACTGTGTGCTGTAGCTAGTTCTCTATTTGCTTCTGTCCTATTCCTCCTTCCTTCCTGTGTTTTTTTTTTCTTTTGAACTTATGCCTGATTTCCTTATTTAGCATTTTTTCTAATCCTCCTTTTTTCTTTCGCTTGTCCTGCGATGACTGAATTTTTCTCTTTTATAAATCACAGATATTCCAGTAGGAAGGAATGTGAGATGTTAAAGAAACAGATACAAAGTTTACTGTATGAGCTCATGTGTCAGTGAGCAGAAACAGAAAAAGGTCAAATCCATCCTTCTGTTTCTGTCTCTCCCCTTCTTTCACTTTTTTGTTTGCATGGATACAAACATCAGTATGGTTGTGTATGCATCAGTTTTGTGTACTTATGAGAGTGCATGTTTGACATTAGTCAGGTTAATTATTGCTCCCTTTAAAACCAGCACCCAAAGCTCCACAGCATGCTGTTCAAAGTGTAACAAACCTGGAGTAACATTCCAAACTGATGAAACGGCATTAATTAAGAAAATACAGGAAACATTTTAAACTAATGGCCATATCATAACTACGTCTCTTCAAATTTCTATTGTAGATCTGTAGGCTTCTTTGGCTTATTGTCTTTTATTGTGAGGCAGCTGCAGGAGGTGTTACGTTTTCATTTATAGCATACCAGCCCTCTAAACATGTCTGTTCCGACACCTGTTGTCCACAACTGTGGTTCTTCAGCAGCTCTGTCCCTATTATGTGTTATTCTTATATCTTCAACTTAGAGTAGGCCGCCAGAAAACACCTAGCCTTCTGCTCAACTTTAAGCTAGGTGCAAGTAAAAATCACAAACTCCAAAATCTGGCCCACGCAGTGGTAAACAACATTTCAGTCAGGAGAGACTTCATTCTGAGCGAATTCATAATTTAGTCTTTGACACTTCAGCCCCTTTGTGACGTCAAAGAGAGGAGGAGACGTGAGTGGAAACTAGACACTGGCGGTGATGGGATGAAGAGAATGGCTGAAGGTCTGGATGTGATGAGGAGTGGACTCCTGGTCACTGGATGTGTCGAACTGGAGGTGAATTGGGGGAGGAGGTTCGCAATGATTTTGCACTGAAATGACAGCTGACAGAAGCAGACGGTGAACAAATTTAGAGTTCACAGCAACAACGACTCTGATTGGTTGATTCAAATTGTGGCAAAAATCTGGTCGGCTTAACTGAAAGAGCAAACACCGCCAGTCAGGTGACTAAGACGGAAGCGAGAGAGAATGGGATGAATTTTTGGGCGGCATTTATTTGATAGCTAGAAGTAGAGAGATACAGGACTGACATGCTACAGTTGTTCATGGTCAGTGTATTACTTCCATTGGATGGCCTACAGTGAGGAGGAAGACAGCGAACACATGAAGAGAGAGAGGGGGGGGGTGATGTGCAACAAAGGTTCAAACTAGGTACCAAACCATTTACTCGTGTTTTAATCTCTCAGTCATGTGGGCGCCTGTTCTCAAACGCTGGTGCAAGTGTGAGGAAGCCCGTAGCTGTTAGCCATGAGGCAGTCAGGTCAGTCATGTGAGAGTCATCAACAGTACATTAATAGATATGTGAAGTGACGATGGGGTCTCCATGGTGCATCTCAGGGATGGCGCTTCCAGCGATGTGATCCATTCTTAACACGTGTCTTTTTTGGCCAACATTCTTTATATGAGTTGCTCTAATCAGAGAAGTGTCTTCTTTCAGTAGCTCCCTTAGCGCTGGCGTAGTCTCATGAATTCGGCTGTGTGTAGGTATGGAGAGAACGGGGGGGGTGGAACCAACAAGATGGTAAACAAATGTTGAAAGTTACACACCTCATGAGGGCATTGCTTAAAGTATAGGGGCTATTGTCATCGGGCTCTGCAGGGTTCGTCATGATGTCGTTTCCTAGCCATCATTTGATTGGTGTTGGACTTTGTCTTCCCAAATTATCAATAGCTCACAATGCTGTCTAATATCATTACCAGAGTGATTAGACAATATTTCACACCTCATTCCATGTGACTGCGGTGGCTCTTGCACCAAAACAAAATGTATAATTCGAGCCATTTCATCAGCCAGTAGATAAAATAGGACGTTTTCATATAGGACGCTGCAAATCCAGTTGCCTGAAACTCTCTAGAACTAGATATCCACTGACCTGGAAGAATGACACAGCTCACAGACATGCTCTCTGCCTTCCTCCACAGGCAGAAATCTCTGAGCTGCAGCAGCTCCTGGCCTCCAAAGACGCTGAGATCGAATGCCTGCAGACCCAGCTGTTGGCCAGAGGTGGCCCAGCCAATGACGACGCAGAGAGAGGTACACACAGCTGACGGTCTGACCAATCACTTTAAACCCACATGTGTCAGAGTGGATATGCGTCTGTCAACTCTGATTACCCTAACATCTAATCAACATGTCCCTCTCTCCTCCACTGTGTACTTGACCTTTCTTTGACTCTCTGCTGCCCTCTGCTGTAGAGGAGGTGTATGTCAAGCAGCTGATTAACAAATGTAAGCATGGTGAGCTTAAATTGTGTGTCTAAATTTCAACCAAACCCATCTGCCTACACAGCTATTTGACAACAGGATTTGTCTTATGTATATGTGATATGAAACATAAAAACACTGGTCACTTTAAAACGTGGAGTGGTCTCTATCGGGTGTTTTGGTAGCAGAGTGTTTGGTTTGAGATTTGGACCACAGATGAGCTCCGCTTTGTGTTGATCATAGTAAACATTGAAGCTTCACTAAACTAATGTGCAGTAAGTCTATATCCTTTCATAAATACTCATGTTCGGAGGGTATTATACCGCCTATACTATGGCTACTTGCAGATAAAATTGCACATGGAGAATCAAATTTAAAAAAACAAGTTGTTTATTTTCTCATGTCACTAATTTTGGTCACTGTAATCCGTGACCTTTCACCTTTTATTGTGGTCACATGTTCTCTTCTCTCCCCTGCAGCAGCTCCCCAGAGCGTGCAGGTACTACAGTAGCTTCCCCTCAGGTAGCTGTAGTTCAGAAGCCCCCCTCTCTCCTCCCACCACTACTTAGTGATGTGAATATCAGACACATTTGAAATAAAGATTTGTGTTGTTGTTTTTTTCTTGTTTTGCTTTGTCATGGTTTTTCTAACAACAGTAGCTCTTTTTATACTTGTTGCTGCCTTTACTTAAACTAGAACAGTGGCATATTAACAAAGTGCCATCAAACACCTGTGCCTTCAGTGTCCCGCTACAGTTCCTGGTTATGCACACTCTCCAGCCAATCAGAAAGCAGAATTCTCTGTGGCCTTGGTATCAGCTTGTATAAACCCCTGAGTCCATCAGTGCCGTCTAGCATCTCAGACTTGAGTTTCTTTGCCTGCAATAAACCAAATATTTTATGTTGGTTTAAAGGTTCATCCAGCAATTCATTATTACACTTCCATATGTAGTTGGGTCACTCACATAAGACAGCAGAAAAGAGTAGTCAAAGCGGACGCAGCTGAAGCCAAAAGACCCAGACTTTTAGTCCGTAGTATGGCTGAAGCCTCAGAAACACAGGTTCATACAATTCCCATAATGCAGCACCCTCCTTATCTAATAAATGGCCACCTCTACATTTATTTCTGACATCACTAAGACATAATTATAGGGTTATCCTATAAGACTTGACAAACCACAGATGACATTGTATTCACAGGCTAACTAGTATTAGCAAACTGACCTTTACGTGTAAATTGGTGGAGTTGCCCTTTAAGATACGTGTCTGTATTTGAAAGGATAGAAAATGACACCTGGCCCATGTCAGTGTGTGGTTTTGTGTGATCGCACTGTGTTGCCTGCAAAATCCTCATCTCATCCATGTAATTATAGGAATTCAGAAGATAAGAGTTGTTTGTGTTGGTGTTGATACTGTCACGACACACGGCACCAGTTCTCCCAGGTGATGGTGTCCGGGCAGCTGTCAGTGTACATTTGTTTTACTTGTTTATTCATATTAGCATGGCTGTCATGTCTGTCGCCAACATCACATCAAATGCCCACAGCGCCTTAGATTTACAAGACATGCTTACTGTATGTCCAAAATAACATTTTAATACCTCTTTTTCTTTGTTAGACCAGGAATACCAGAGGCTGAAGATGGGGATGGAGTCTTTGTTAGCTTCAAATGATGAGAAGGTAAACCTGTTTTTACTCACACTTCTGCTCTAATGAACATTTTCCTTAATGTCCACTTTGTTTAGATGAATAATTAATGGGCTTGATTTAAAAAAAATGCTAAATCTTGTTGTCTTGCTGATAACAGGATCGACGTATAGAGGAGCTGACCATTCTACTGGGCCAATACAGAAAGATAAGGGACCTCATGGCTCTCACACAGGGTAACAATGACTGTTTTCTGTCTTATGAAATGACTTTTGGATGAGTTTTTATAAACCAGGTGACAGGGGCGATGTGCCCTCTTACCAATTTAGCCTTATGCTATTACACAGCATGTAGTCTTTTTCTGTAAAAATATCAAAGTGTTCTTTAAAAACGGTATAATCAGTCCAAAAATGTCAAAATCCACCGTCTGCTTGTTGTTCATCAGGTGCCATCTTGTTTCGTAAAGTTTACGTACAGGATCAGCTGACTTAGAATTAGATTTTACCCGCAGCATAAAGCGAAAGAAAGCCAATGACTGTCCAGGGCAAAAGAATAAGTTTTTCTGCTGTCACAAATCTGATACAGATGGACCATCGAAAGATCAGTTGAGCAACAATACAAGAAAAAACAATCATTTCCCCTCTTTGGAAGCATCAGAAGGCCCCATTTTTACCTCAAGATTTCAGGAGCTCCGCACCACGTCCTCGTACCTTATTTGTCTCTTGTTCCTTTTTAAAAAAATTTTAAGAATATTTGTGTTTTTACCAACAGGGAGCAGTGAAGAGGAGCTAAGTGGCAGTTTAAGACTCCGAGCCATCACACACAAAGCACACTCTGATATCCTCAGGTCAGAGGTAAGATGACAAACAACTGACTGGATGTAACTTGAAGAAGCTATGAAAACAGAAATCAGTAATGAATGTTTCATCTCACAGGATTCGCTCCTGAAAAATGATTCCCCTAAAAAGTAGACGCTGATATTGCCCTTGATGAATTCACAAAATCACGTTTTGTCTCTGCACAGATTTCTTCCAGAGGGTCTTCTCCACTTATGTTATCCTCCTCTCCTTACCAGAGAGAACTGGACTCTAGGTAGAAACACTTAAACACACACACACATATACACATATGTTAACATCCTATTCATCTTAGCTGTTTGTTGTAGCATCCAGAACTCGATGGACACCTCACTGATGTCTGCTGGGGATACCAGTGTCTTTAATGGATCGTGGTAAGTTTCTGTCTGTGCTGGAGTGTATCCAGTCAGTGTGTGTGTTGAATCATTCCATTTTTCTTACTCTGGGTTTTTTTTCCAGGCACCAGCGCAGGTTGATGTCCAGCAGTCTTGAAGAGTTGCAGAGTGGATCCTTACAAAAGGTTTGTCGGTGCTTATCAGATCAGTTGTTTCCTGCTTCAAGTTGACTTTCATAATACTATCATCTACTCAGACTAAGCTATATGCTGCATCTGCCTCACGCTAACTCTGTTCTTCCTAAATGAACATTGGTGCTCTTTTAATCTGAATGTGTGTCTGCTAACCTGCTAACACTGGGTTTGTGTGTGTGTACCTGTTCTCTCCTCTCTCCTGTGTCTGTGTCGGCTTATAGACTGTAGAGAGCCAGCCTGTTGAAACTGAATCAGACATAGGGGCAGAGGTACTGATCTGCTGCATGACCTCACACAACCCAACCTTCTCTTAGCCCTAGAAACACACACTACATGCATGTATGCATTACAGTTTATGCATTACAGTTTATGGGACAGGGTAAGAAATTAAAATTAAAAAATCAAAATACCATAATTATAAATGCAAATCAAAATACTGCAGATAATAAAAATAAGTTATATAAGTGTATAATGCAGTTAAGGCATACATGCACACATACCTACATATTTAGATCTTGACCACATAAAGTGTTTCCTTTTGTTTTTTTTAATTTACCAATAATTATGAAGTATGAAATTGTTCACCTCATGTTTTGGAAGCATTTTGGATGCTCAGCCGAACCACTTCAAGCTGAATATCTCTAAAATGTAGCCACAGAGAGGTAAAGTCTATGGAGGCTCTAAAATTCAGGACAGGTTGTGTGTCATCTACAGTCATTATGGAATCGCCCCCATAGCAATGCAGGAATTAGATGTGTTCCTGTAGAGACTATGATCAGAACCGCATTGATAACAACGGTCGGCTATTAAGAAATAACAGAGCTCAGATTACTGTAATTGACCAATCAGAATAGAGTATTAATAAATAATACCTGTGCTCTAGATGCCGTTTGACCTCATGCTCCAAATGTGACAAGCAAAGTTCACAGTTTTCCCTCTGAGTAAAAGAAAAAACATTCCCTACATGATGACAGTCCTACACTCATTCACACACATATCCTTTGCTCCACAGATGTTCATGCTGCACACAAGGGCATAACAACACTCTCTTCATACACATATACACACAAAAAGGGCCAAGACCCACCTGAAGTAGCTGTCAGTAGAGCTCGGCATCATGGCTGCCTCCCAGCTGTTTCTCTCTGCTGGCCTTTCTCCTCTTATTCCTCCGATGCCTGTTAGATACAGACGTTCATCCTCCAAAGGACACTCTGTTATGTAACAGAGCAAAGGGCCTCAGTCAGATTATGACTCCTGGCATCTTATGAAGGATGTTAAGGCCAGCATGTATAGAGATATACTGTAATATACATACTACTGCAATCTAAAACCACTGGGTTTCAATGTTTGTTAGCTATGAGTTCAAGAGGATCAGCATTAAAGAGGCTTCTGATACTTTCATCACACACTATGGTCATTTCTTTAAAATGTGTTAGAACAGGCTAAAGAATTAACACAGTTTTGTTTTTTTTATATTCTACAGAATCCACCCATGGAGCTGAGCAAGTACCAGACTCTGCCGGGGAAACTGGGTAAAAAGAAAGGTCTTAAGGCTGAGCTGAACGGCGACAGAGAGGGAGACGGAGAGTATTTATCTCCTGTCCAGCTTTCTCCTGACTACAGCCACAACCATGACTACAGTCTCAGTGAGTATCTTCATCACTCATCAACCTGCTGTCACATCTTTAAAAGTAAACCATCTGCATGAAAGGTGTTGACAGTGGATGATGTAGGACACTGGGCCTCATGGAAGAACCATTAGAACCAATAATACTTTAATAGTATGATTATTTTCATAAGTGGCTGTAGTTCATGTATAGTCTGCCGGTCTCCATAGGGAAACACTTTATTTACATTGCTTAATCTGAAGGAATATACAACCTACAACCAGACGACAGGACAGCTTTAATCATGTTGACATGATAGTACACAAACTACATGACTGATCTCAGACCAGCTGTACTGATTGCATACAAGATGATTCCACTTGGAGAAATCCAAGACTGGATTCAATTATCACAATTTTACCAGAAAATACCGGCCAATGTTCTTCATTCTTCCCCAAACATACAGTATGCAAAAGCTGGGAGAAAAAAACAACTATATATACATATACATGAGCCACAAGCAAGGTTATGGTTGTAAAAAAAAATATGGCTGTAATAATAATCTATACAGGAATATCAATAACATTAGAAATGAAGTGAGAAACACAGTTAAGAACTAAAGGAATGAAACACATTTTTAGAAATAGAAACATGTTGCTTCAAACAGGGAGTAAAAGCAAACACTAGAGCGTTTGTGTTGTGATTAACCTGAATGTGAACTTTCAAATCGTTGTAATATCAGTTCAGGCCTGTAACTGAACTACAATATTTACAATACAATAGAACTTAGTATCTGTGTGAAATGTAGATTTATCATCACAGATTAAAGAAACAAATCTTAAGATCTAGTCCTCAGTTAGTTTTCTGTCTCTGGGTCTTAAAGCAGGTCACCCACTGTGGGTTAGAATATTCTCTATTAACTGTCACGTCCACTTCATCGTCTCATATATTAGTCAGTGACAGTCTCATATATTAGTCAGTGACAGCTTTGTCTCAGCTCGGCCCCGATGACACAACTTATTAAAATCATGGCTAAATGTGTTTTCGTCTTATTGCTCTGAAAGCGGGGCTTGCAGCTCCGTCGTGTGAAACTTTTCTTTTTGCTCCATCTCCCATCACGAGCCCCACCTCATGTACAGTCTGTGTTCATCATCACAAACAAAAGTCACAGACGTTTAGGACAAGAGGGCAGAACTGTTCTTGGATGAGGCCTGTTGTTTCTGAAAAGAGATGCTTCATATGTTCTTGAACAGTAGCTGAAAGAATCTATAATCTGTAAAAGCTAAATAACTCTCTGTCAACTAACTGGGCTCCAACTTCTTCATCCTCTGCTCCTCCTCCTCCTCCTCCTCCTCCTCCTCCTGTCTGCTTTGCTCTTTTCTCTGCTTGTGTTCTGGCTGCAGTTCGCTGCAGGAGCGCCAGTGCTCCGGCTTTAGGTACTGTATGCTCACACATTACTCACATTTCAACACTTCTAGTAGAACTGAGTCATTGCTGTTGTTGCTCTGATTGTGAAGTCAAGCAAACTAGTCCACTGACAAACAACATCCAGTTATCTCATGAACAAAAACAGGCCACAGCTCGCAGTGAGCGACTGCCTTCACTGCTCTGGAGGATTATTAGGACTCCCTCATGACTCAGAGCTGTTGAAGATAATGCCCTCCTCTCTCGCATCAGCATTCACTGAAACATTGAACGCACCCTTAATGCTAATAGGCGTACAAGCGCACCGCCGCTCATGTATGGGCCTCCACGGGGCCAGAGATTAAAAGAGGAGGGTGATCAGAGGGCTGTGGGAGGACGAGTGTGTGCATTTCAGCTAGCTTAGACGTAAAGTAAACAAACAGGGATGTAACCTGACATCCTCCTCACCCTCTGCCCTCACCGCCTCACCCGACACGCTCTCAGCGTCAGGCTGAGGCAGGATATCGCTGTGAGTGAGTAAACGTGTCGAATAACAAGAATCGACTGCCCGCACAAAAATGCTTATATATGTAATGAGGTGACAACACAACACAATAGCAACACCTTGGTTTAACTCGTCTGAGAGAGAATTGTCTTTTTAGCCTCTGGTCAGGATGTTGAGGAAGAAAAAAAGGGTGTGGGATGACCTCATTCCGCTTTAGGTTATCCTGTTGACAACCTCCGAGGCCAACAACGAGCCACCCGCGTTCTCAGTGTCTGCACAAACAAACACAACTCTCATGCAAACAAGCAGATTTAATCTCGTCTTCCTTTCTGCCCCGGTTCGACACCTGCCTCACGCTTGTATAGTTACACCTGATATGTATATAACATTTATTTTTGGGGATAACGAGGGTGTGACTAACGCTCGCCTCTGCTCTCTGTCTGCTCCACTAACCTCCTCTGCCTCAGGATCTCCTGGAAAACATGACCTCTATGATGTCGGTGGGTAATGCATCTCAACCCCACTGTGTATCTGTGTTGAGATGTACAGTACGCATGAATAATACACCCAAGGTGTACCTGTATTCCTTTGTCCTGTGTATACTATTGAATCCAGATTTCAGAAAAGGTGTGTTCTAGAGTCTGTCCAGTAATATCCTTTTTTTACAGTCAAGTCCCTCCATACTGAGTCATGATCCCATCACCTGCTACCACATAACCTGTTTACCTGTCTAATGGTCCAGTCAGGTGTTTTTGTGCATTCACAACTTTTCCCCGTCTTTTGTTGCTCTTGTCCTGACATTTTTTCACATGTGTTGCTGGTTAAATATAAATATAAGTTAAATCTTAGAGATATTATAATATGTTGTTTGTAATGTTTTACATCCTGACTTTTTGAAATCAGACTTTCGTGGAAAACATTAACTACACTTTTGAATACATTATTTCTGACGTTTCTATTACAATTTGATAACCATAAACGATGTTGCAGCACTCCTTTTGAAGAATCATTACGGCACAATGAACTTTACCACTGCTGTGATACTGCATAAAGCTATTATCAAAGACATGTAGCTGAATGGAATTGTGTTGGTCTTCTTTTTTCTTCCGGTAGGGCATCCAGAGAAGCTGGAGTGTGTTCTGGCAGATCAGTCCCCTCTGTCCTCTGGAGTGGACTCTGGACAGCAGTCCCCGGTCTCACCAGAAAACAGGAAGACTCACAGAGGCATTAAGAAACTCTGGGGGAAGTACGTTCTACAGTACTGTACTCACACTTTCTTTTCTCTCCTTACACACAGCTGCATTCTCCCAGAGTGTGTTTTAAATCACATACTAACATACTCCATACTCCATCAGTACTGTATGTACTGCAGATTGCTCACTCTGACGTATGCTCATGTAATACATCATCTGTACTGATCACAGCATCACTTATCTTCTTAATACGTCCATGTTCCAGCTACCATTGAATGAAAATTGTTTATCCCAAATCTAAATCAGCATTACCTCCACTAAATGTAATATTTCCCAGTATTAATGGTAAAGGCTGTTTTTTATGGTTCATGTTTGAGTGGAAAAAATAAAGAATGAAGGTAAAAAATAACTATTAATATCAACTAGATGGACGGGGCTATGTTAGTAGCTACTGTGGAGAAGGAGCAGAGGAGGCTGCTGAGCTGATGAGGCGACTGTAAGGGAGAAGAGGAGGAGGATTTGTCTCTCGCTTTGTATTTATCTGATAAAGTCATACCTAAAGCAGGGCTTCACTTTGATAATAATGGAAAATAAACAGAATAAACACAGATTTCTGCTGCCATACAGAGCCTTAGTCAGCAAACCCCATCTGCCATTATGGAGCTGCTCTACTCAGATAATATTACAGCACATTTTCTTAAATCTGACAATATTTGAAATCTACACAGTTTAGTTCTCTCCTAAAAAGGATCATAAGTGAATTTAGTGATCAAATAACGAGTGAAAATAGTAAAAGAAACCAGGGCGGTGCTTGAACTGTCTGATACATGGATGCCATGGACAGTCTAAGGAGAAGCAGTGCATTCTGGGAACATGAGTATGTGCAGTCAGCAGAATTTTTTGCTAGTCTAATAGAGATCCAGGCTTTTCTCACATACACAAAAAGCCATAAATTATGCATTCATAACACTATATACTCAATTTGACGTCATATGTGTATGAATAGTATGTTCTAATGTGATTCAAACATCATCTGAAAAGATGTCTTTTCATTTTTCTCTTCACACACTCATCAGTGCTTTGGTTTTGTCCCCAGGATCCGTCGCAGCCAGTCAGGAAGTCCTGGCCAGGGTCATGACCCAGTGCTGGGCGAGTTCAAGAGGGGGGGCTTCAGAGCGACAGCTGGACCAAGACTGGCCCGTTCAGGGAACACACGGTACTAAGACACGATTAAACTCACACATACTATATGTCCTTGTATATATGTGTACATTACGTGTTTATGACCTCATGTGAAACACGTTTCTCTCTTCGATGTTCATCTTTTGTGCGTTTTTTTTTTTTTTTTATCACCATGCCAGAGACCTGAAGATGCCTTTTTCTAAGTGGAGCACAGAGCAGGTGTGTGATTGGCTGGAGGACATTGGACTCGGTCAGTATGGCATCCTCGCCCGTCACTGGGTCAGCGGCGGTCAGACTCTACTGTCAGCCACTCTGCAGGACCTGGAGAGGGTAAACACACAAACACCACCTCCTCTACATGGAGCATGTTTGGTAAAAATGAGGCATCTGTCAGGCTCACCTGACAAAATAATCTTCCATCCAGTCTGTCAGATATTTTTCAGTTCCACCTGTCTGATCATTGCTGCAGTCTGTCCGTCTATTTAGCATTTAGCGGCGCCCGTTTCTGCTTTTCAACCTGCGTGTTAGTTTCGCTCTCAGCACTGTCACATGGTCCACCTGGTGTATTGCTTCTGTCTCAGGTGAACGGGTGATGTCATCTGTGAAATTTTTAAGCCCCCGTAACAAAATGAAATGAGTTGTTTCTCCTCTGCTGCGCCTCCAGGAGCTGGCGCTGAAGAATCCACTCCACAGAAAGAAGCTCCAGTTGGCCATCAAGACGATCAGCAGCAAGCAGCCTGAGAAGTCTGCAGAGCTCGACTATGTCTGGGTCACCCGTACGTACTGACATAAAACACTGGCTGGCTTCATTCTGGGGCTTCCTTATATAAGAACTGTGATGTTTTATGTTCTACAGGTTGGCTCGATGACATCGGCCTGCCTCAGTACAAAGACCAGTTTAATGACGGAAGAGTGGATGGGCAGATGCTGCAGTACCTCACTGTGGTGAGTTTAATAAATAACAGCTAAATGAGTCGCTGGTTTAAATTTAAACCAGGGTTAAATGGAAATCCAGATAACTTAAATCAGGGAGTATCCTTCATTTTCTACGAATACATGAATTTGAAGCACTTGATTTAACTCTGGGACTAAACTCCCCACAAACCTGCATTCAATGCTCCCTTTCAACTCCCTTGTTGTCGTTGCACTCATCTCTCTGTCTGCTCTCAATCCCAGAACGACTTGTTATTCCTTAAAGTGACCAGCCAGCTGCATCACCTCAGCATCAAGTGTGCCATTCATGTTCTCCACGTCAACAAGTTCCACCCCAACTGCCTCAAACGCAGGCCCAGCAATGAGGTAAGTAGGTTTGCCTGTGACCGTATGGAGTATAAGAAGAGCTCAAGGGTGTCGTATCTTCATGAGCAGCATTCAGTTTTATATGCAGCACATATTGATACAACATTCTGGACTATATATTAATATCCTGGATGACAGTGTAAGTTTATTTTCTTGTTTTATCATTATTTATTCAGTTTTATCTGACTTTTCTCTTATTTAGAAGATCCTGTTTATTCGTACTTTTTTAAGTCCTTATGTTTCTTAAATGCTCCGACTTTTTCTGAAATGGAGTGAAGCCTGCAGAGCTAGTTCAGGCACACAACTCGAGCTGCACTGCTGCAACGCACATATGTACATGACATGCCTCATTGTACTCTAATGTCATCAACACACCCTCTAAATTTGGTGGTCTATTTAAGGTGCAACAATTTCCCATCACTCCCTCTGCCTGTCGATGCTGCTGCTGCCCCACAGGCATTTGCTGCTGCGCTCTCAGCCCCAGCACCACCCCAGCATCCACCCTTAGGCTCAGATTAGTGGGTTCAAGAAGTTTTCTAATCACCCCCCAATATATTCACATAAGCATATCTGCGGGGAGTGATGAGGTTGGAGTCTAGACGCCAAACTCAAAGTCTAAATTTCCTGCTGCTGTAATAATAAACATTTCAAACTTGGGAGTTGTCCTGAATTCAAACTTATGTTTACATTTTTGATAAACATTTTTTCCAAGCAGGAAATAGTTTGAGATTCCTGAAACTGTTTTTCCCTCCAGTTGAGACACGATTTACCTTCCATTGATTTCCAAACAAAATGAAAATCAGTTATTAGATTCTTGAAACTTGCTTGTGGTATCTGATGCATAATAATGAATATCAATTCTCAAATAACATTGTGTAAAAACACAAAAATATTAGTGTTAAGTTATTAAAGATATGCGCTGATGTATCTACAACAGTGTGTTTGTCTGTGTTTTGTGTTTTAGAGCCAGTTCACTCCCAGTGAGGTGGTCCAGTGGTCCAACCACAGAGTCATGGAGTGGCTGAGATCTGTGGACCTGGCAGAGTACGCACCCAACCTGAGGGGCAGCGGCGTTCACGGAGGCCTCGTAGTGAGTATTCACAAGTAATCACGGCATTTATGGGACAAAAGAAGCAAAAGCTCTTCAGAAAACATCTCACATTTGTCTCTGCTGTCGTAGATACTGGAGCCTCGGTTCAACTCAGACACGTTGGCCATGCTGCTGAACATCCCTCCGCAGAAAACGCTGCTCAGACGCCACCTGATGACCAACTTCAACAGCCTGGTGGGACCACAAGCTCAGCAGGAGAAGAGGGAGTACACCGAGGTAGCGGGGTGCACCCCGCTCAGCATCACATCTAAAGTCAAGGTAATATAATATACACAGAGGCAGCGATGCTGCAATAAGAGAACACACACACATCCAGCTAACACGTCCTCACTTCCTGCATGTGTGAGAGAAAACACCTTAATCTGAGGTGGTGTGTCAGCTCAGTTTAAGCCGTTAGCCCCTCAGCCTCTTTAAGCCTGTGAGAGCAGAGTAAACCCGACACTGCTGTGCTCCTCCTCACAGCTTTAAGACCCAGTCATCAGCCATCAGCTGCAGCTTTAAGTCCCTCTGCGCTCCGCTGAGGAAAAACGGAAGAATAATCCACCACAGCACACACTTGCTGTCGACCCATTTATGACCTTGGATCTTAAATATTTATGCGGACGCTTTTGTGGACAAATATAACCAGGAAGGTGAAACAGACTGTGGGAAAGGCGGGCTCTCTGGGATGAACCCTGAGGACCAGCCTTGACTAAGAGATATCATACAGTCCTTTGTCATAATATCACAGCGCCTTTAGTCAGCAAGAGCAAGCTTAGAGGACACATTTCTATAAGCTGCAGTCTGTGGTTGCCTGGTGTCACTTCTTACTCACATGCACTGAATGCATGGATACAGGGAAACACTGCACACAGAACAGAAGCGCTCCATTCACCTGCCAGTAACAGTAACAGTAACACACCTCACAATTTAAGGATTGTTTTCCTCAAAGGAAATTTGGGGAAATGTTTTAGTAAGCTATTGGAAAATCAAAAAAAAAAAAATACTCCTGGATCCGCACCTCTGTTCTCATCCTCACCCAAATGTGACGGGTTCTCTCCTGGCCACATGTTTAGTGTATTAGATTTGTGTAATCTTGCTCACAAACAAACGGTTGAAAACATGAACTCCTTAGAGAAGTAAAAAACTCCAGCAACACTTGCAGTATCAGGAACAACTTAATTATAAGACCAACAACTTTATTGTTCAAGTCGAAACTTGTTGCTGGAGTTTTGACCTCTTTAGACTATCTTCCTTCTCCATGCACCTTTGAAGAAGGTGAAGTTGTTCCAGAAACCACTGCTCTGCTTCTAAACATAAACGCCTTGGCAGAGGTAACATATCATATATTTAATATACATATTATAAATTAAAAAAATGTGTTATGGCAAATAGCAAATATCTATTTAGACATTGACCAGACATGGGGCAGCGTTAGCATTCATTTGGAGCCTTAGAGAAACATCAGGCTCTTAACTCTGCTACACCACCATCTAGTCGTTTACTTTGTCTGTCTGTGTCCGTCTGTTTTGGCCTTCAAATAAAGTGGCTCAACTAATCTGTCTGATTGTCTGAGTTTGCTGTGTACGTTATCATAAGGAATAGATGACTCAGACTGGTTCAAGTGATCAGATCATCTCAATAACTTAATTATTTTCAGTCATGTCTCAGTGATTGGAGTCAGTCCTATCATATCGATCACATCCCTTTGTCATTTCTTGTCATTGCAGCCGAAGAAGTTGGGCTTCTCTAACTTGACTCACCTCAGGAGGAGACGGCCGGATGAATCCACGGACTACGTTTGTCCCGTCGAGTCGTCCTCGCCTCAGTCAGGACAGTCTGCGGTGAACGGGGTGCAGGTGCGGCCCTATGCAGGCTTCAGAGGCCTGAGCCCCATCCTGGACCGTGAGTCCGACCACACCAGGGACCAGGTGGGGCTCGACGACAGCAGAGCGGACCCATCGGCGTGACAGCTGTGACAACAACATGGCAATATTTTGTTGTCCCGCTTTTCATCCTCTCATGATCTGCTTTCATCAGCTGTCACTGCTACTACTCTGCTTCCTTTGTTTGCGGCCCATAATACCTCAGCCCATCTTTTTCCTGCTCCTCTAAACCCTGCCCCTCAGCCTGACCCTGTGCCTTACGAGTGAACAGATTCAGGGGCGCCCACATAGACCTGCTTGTCATGAAGGGTTTACCGAGACCATGAATCTACACACTCAAAAGTATTTTGATTACATTTCCAGTCAGATGCCTAACTAACCTGACCTCCACTTCAAACCTGTGCCATGATCTAACTCATCAGAGAACACAGCATCTCTCTGGACTCCACTTCCTGTGGCATCACTTCCTGTAATCACAGAGTATATATGGACATCTCTTGTTGTACAGTATTAAGCCATTAGATGATTTTATGTGTGTGAGTGAGTCATTGCATCATTCCCAGCTCTGATTTTCCAGTTTAATACAGTTTTGTCACATGGTTGAGATGAACTTGTGCAATATTTGCATAACATAATGGAGGGATTTTATTTAATATTTATGTGATTGCAGAAGAAATGATGAAATAGCATGTTTAGTTTGAACCCGAGGTGATGATTTTGTACTGTTATTTTCATATTTTCTGTAATAGTATTTTTATAGTAAAGAAAATCCTTACATGTGGTCATGTAAATGTAAAAAGACTGATCAAATCATTTACTAAATAAAATCATATGTGTGTAACGATGATTCCTTCTTTCAGAATAGAGGTAGACATATAAAGCACTACATCCTGTATTTCTTAGTCTTGTTAATTTCTTAATTTAATTGATCTATTATTTATGAAATCAATGCTAACTCCAGAGATAAGGAATGATTAAAAAGAAACAACAACAAGGTGGTGTAGAGTGATGTTTAAGTTTTGCACAACTGATGTAGTAAGAATAATGGACTTACTCTATGTGGAGCCACAGCGGACGGCATGTCTGAGTAACCTACATCCACCCCTAACCTGCTTTCATCATCATCCTCATCCTCACTATCATGGTGGCTGTCATGGCTGTTTATTACACCAGCGTCCTCCCTCGGTGGACCAATCCGAGCAAAGAAGGCTGCTGACCATTGTCATGGTAACCTTGTTAAAGTGCATGTTGGGGTATGGCTCGGTGGCTCTGTAGAGTTCACTTTAGCAGACTTACATGAATGCACATTGTACTAATTTCTTCATACTAAAGCCAAAGAAACTGAGTGTCTGTCAGGGGCTCATGAGTGTGTGTGTGTGTGTGTGTGTGTGTGTTGCAGATGGCGATCACAGAGGGTACCATGTTACAAATAGAAGCTCTGTCTGAAAGCATCAACAACCTCACAGTAAGCACCAACACACACAAGCTGCTCTTAATGACTCGTGCAACTAATTCGCTCCTCAGCTCCTCATTGGCTGTAGCAGAGTTCTGAGTCATCTGAGGGACAAACAATATTAAAATGCCTCAGGTCTGTGTGATCATTAGAAAGGAGTTCAGTGACTTCTAGAGTGAAAACCTGCTACTTCATTAATTGCTGTCGTCAGGCAGATGCCAGTTCTCTTTTGCTCCTGTCCTGTTTACCTGAAGTCGTCGCAGTAAACTGAACCCTAAGGCTTTGGATAACAAACGTAAATCCACCTCATGAGAGCCCGGAGCCACGCCTCCAGTGAACCAGTAAAAATCATTATTAATCATCTGAGAGTGAATTCAGCGGGAAGGTCACATTGTTTTTACGTTCTACATTCTTCAAAACATTTTTCATTAAACCTGTCGTTTATTATTCCAGAAACAAATCATAGTAAAAAAGGACACAGGCTTAAATTAAGCAGGCTGATAATGAAAAAACTACTAATATAATATTATGTTCTGTGTAGGTTTGCTAGTTCCAGGGTATCACGCCTTCTGGCTTTAAGACAGTAAGCTAAATTAATTAATAAAGGAAGTTATAGCTAATTAAAGGTATTAATAGTATAATGTAAAATATCATGGGAAACACCCTTAATTACCTCTTGCCAAGAGTTATATGTGAATAATGACATCACTGTCACATCTGTATCTTAAATATGTAACTGATAAGTAGCTGTTAGCTTAGCATAAAGACTAGAAACAGTTCTAAACTAGAAAGCACGCAGAGAGAGCAAACGTCCCCCAAAGCCATTGTCACTAAAACATCAACAACAGGAAAATCATTTTCTCACATTAGAGCCCTTTCTGTGATTTCATTCGATTTTGCCCGACCGTGAGGAGATCATCAATTGTTGTATCACTGCACCGAGGACATAGCACACACAATGGTGATGTCACTTTACTCAGATCTCCCTCAAACCAAATTAATACCACCGAATTCCTTGTCCCTGGAAACCTGCTGATAGTTTGGAATCATGTGTTTATCATCAACAAAGATATGAGTTTCCATAATGATGGATCTGGATCTATTTTTCCTCTAAACTTCTAACATTTCACAGACACATGAAATCTATTTGAATGACTCTGGGCCTGCATTATCTCAGCTACATATTGGTGGTAGTGTCACCTCTCTGTTACCGTACTGTGACCCAAGACACACTGACCCCCTCAAAATATAGATTTTAAGATGCCATATCTGGAATAGGATGCGGATGGATGAGATTTGTCCGACTAAAAGCGCATGTGTCGTCAACCTCAAGTCAAGGTAACAAACACACACACCAGACACACTAAATAAATCTGTGATCTGTGAGTCTGTAAAATAACTCAGGGGAAAATCGACATCTGTTTTCTAACCAAATAGCCTCATGGCATAAATCACCAACGTTACCTGTTGGGATCCTCCTCAGAGCCCTGAGTACAGAGAATTTGGTCCGCTATACATGACAAAGTAAAGGGCTTAATTGTTTTTGAGCAGTCCTGAAAACCAGGTAATTGACTTTGTACTGATGATGTTAATATTTTCTACTGTGGTGAGATGACCAGAGCCCTTAAATCTAATTATTAACAACCACCAATCACATCGTTTCATGTCTTGTCTTTAATTTTTGGACCAAATAATGGTGAGAAGTACCGATAAGAGTCTTGGTATCCGTATCAGTATCAATAAAATACGACTCCCATCCCTCCTTTCTGTTGAAATAAAGAAATGTGTTTTTTCTTCTGTCAATCTATACCTGTATGTATAAATTAAGTCTCATTTGTTATGAATGTCCTCATATAGACTGAAACTAAATGTGTTGATGCCAGCTCAGGCGCAAACACCAACTCTTTCACCAAAGCTTTCTAACCCATTACCACTCCCATGATGCTTTGCTTCCAGTACCTGCTAAGCCAAGATGAGCTGAAGAAGGAGCTGAGGCGGTCTCACACGGGGCTAGTTTAAAGGACAACGACGCTGTTGACTCACTAATGCTGTCAATCAACCACAGAGACGTGTAGCAAACAATCTGACACCTGTGCTGAACGTCAAGGCGCGGCCTAACACCTCCACCAGCAACTGATACCTCATGTCACACCCGTAGTCACACTGCACATACAGTGGACATGACAAGACAAGGATTTATTAAATAAAATCTTACATGTTTACAAAGGTCTGAACTGTTACTCATTAGCCATTTAGGGCCCTTATTGTTGACTGTTTTCCTTGTTACCCTATGCAATATATCCTCTAATGACCATAATCACTGTGTACTGTATATGCTGTGTATGTCCAAGTGGAGAACAGGCCCACATTAGGTGTCCCTTGTTCATGTCGTGCAGAATCATACGGTCCACCATAGGTAAATGATCTGGAGCCAGCTTATCATTTGTTAACTGAGGGAATGACCAGCATCGAGAAAGTGAAGACGGCGTGATGGCGAACATGGTGTTGATTCAGATAGTTAAGTTAAAAGAGGAATCTTAAAATCAGTTGCAGCTTAGACAGGTGATCAGTGAAGTGACACCAGTATGGGTACTATATGATCAAATGGTTTTCTGCAGCTGCAGCATTCTGAACAAGCTGAAGGCCCCCTATAGCACAACTAGGAAGAGCAAAGAAGGCATTACACTTATCAAGCGTGGGAGATACAAATACAGAGCTTATGATTTCAGCCTCATGCAATGATAAAACAGGACGGATTTTAGTCATGATACTAAGTTGATAAAATAGCCTTGATATGAGACCTAAATATCAGATGAGAATCAAGACGCTCCACGGTTTTTGTGGTTCAGTTTTCAGCTGTGGATGTAAACACTTAAATTCTGTTTTTTTAAAAAGGCCCATACTGGTTTCCAACAAATAACTAATGCTACGCTCACATCTCCAGGCTGAAGAGACTCAATTCAGATTTGTTTTTGCCTTAATGTGGCACAAATCAGATTTTTTTTCAGGGGCTGTGTGAACACAAATTTCTTTTTCAAATCAGATGTGAGTCACTTTCATGTGTGCTCCCAGATCGGATACAGATCCGATTTGTGGTCAATGGTCACATTGGAATGCATGAGGTTTTTTGCATATATGCTTGAGCTGAGTGCTGTCGTCATCAGCCAGCTAAATGAGATGACCACAGAGACGACGACAATGCAGGTCATAGTTTGCCATCCTCCAGAGCAAAGTGTCATCCATGCATTCGCTACTGGTGCATCCATTTCGGTTTGAACACCATGATTTGTCTCATAAATATGATGTTTTTTCTTGTTGGTGATGCAGATGACTGGTGCGATGTGTGCATGACTGCCGTTTTGGGAGACAGATGCATTCACATTATAGCTAAATACAGATAATTGTAATTATGGATGGGAACCATACAGAAAATCAGAATTGAACAATGAGGCTTGTAATGTTAATGCATCCTATAAAAAAATGTATTAGCATTTACCAGCAGACGGTCTTGAGGAACATTAGAGGTGCCACTGTGATCTTAAACTCATTCAAGAAATAACATGGTTATTTAGAATCAGGGCGGATAATTTGACATTGAATCTCGCTGCTTTACTTGTTTAAGACATTCCTCACTGTGTGACTTATATTATAATGTATAAGATTCAAACATAGCCCAGTGTTTAAATAAGCTCTGGGGCTGTACTTATATATATATACATATATACATATATATATACGTATATGTATATATATATATATACATACATATATATATATGTATATATATACATATATATATATATATACATACATATATATGTATATGTATATATATATATATACATATATATATATACGTATATATATATACATATATATATATATACATATATATATATATATATATTAAATAGATTAAAATTAGATTAAAATTAAAGATTGCCCTAACCTGGTCTGAAACATAAATCAACTTGTTTATTTATTTGTTGATAATATACCTGAAGCCTCATTTTCCTCCACATCTGTTCCACCCTTCCTCCTTCCTCTTTTATGAATGGGACGGTCAATATTTATCCAGGGTCTTACGCTATGCTTAATGCTTGTTTTAAAGGGTGAAACTGAATCTAAAGGGGATGTCAAAGGAGGTTGTCTGTGTCTGGGGCATTGGATAGACTGTTGCTGAAAGAAAAAATGGATGAGAATATTGATATTTACAAATGTGTGAGTATTGTCTGAGTGAGTTCTTGTTTACAATATCATTTGGACAATTAAAATACATAAGTCACCAGATATGCAGAGTGTCATTTCTTTCAAGGGAGTCAAAAAGGAGCCACATTTAAAACTGAAACACAATAATTCCTGAACATCATTTTGAGACATTACCAGCATTATAGCTTCAAACACGCTGGTTATTTTCTTAGAACTTACATTATATTTTCCTTCCATCTGTCATTGTCATATGCAAACTATGGCTCTATGAATGCTCTGCTATAGGGCATCACTGACAGAGAGTTGACATAATGATGGCTGACTACAAACACAGCCATGTGTGGAGCTTTTGGATTTTGGATAAAAGAGTTTTAATCCCAATACAGATATGATGAGGTTATTCAGCGACGGTCAGAGGAAGAGTGTGTTTTGGCATCAGAAGGCTTCATCCAGACACAGAGAGGTTTTACTTGGTATTGGATGGAAAACGAAATCAGTGTCAACACCATAAATCAACTATAAAACATTTATGTTATTTGGGCTCTAAAGTCCATTGACATTCAAAACTTTTAACCTGATAATGAAATTTTGTCCATTTTGTTTACCAAATTATGGCTATTGGCTATATGGCTAAATGTATGTATTATTATGGACTAAAACCATGTAAAGGCAGACTTAAACACAATTATGAACTAAAACTATTTAAAAGTAGATTAAAATACATTTTCAAAAAACAATTCTAAGAGATGACCTGTCTCAAAAAGCAATAAAATGTCCCTGGGTAAAAGATGATGAGTCCAGTCCAAACACCACTCCAGTTTTTTCTGTGTGATGTGAGTGACTTTCAGTTCCTCTCTGTTGTCCAGCGTTAAACAGGGTAGACTGGATCAATAGACTCACTAATGGATGCCTCTTATGGCATTACATAAGAGATAGAGTACCTAAAAAAGAGATAAGCCCAATGAGTCCTACCCAAAGTAGCGCCACCACCTAGACCTACCACTAACCCACACCCCATCACTTCCACCCTATGACACTCACCCAACTCAAATGGTTCCAGTCCCTTGAACCACTCACTCTCTGTATCTTAAAAGTGTGTCTATGTAGTCCTGTTTCATCTTCAGGAGCATTTTAATGGGGGGGCCTGGGCTTCTCCAGCAGCACCTCCAGGATTGAGGGGAATGCAAAGCCCCGAACTGGTGAACCATCATGGGCCTCACTGGTCTCAGGCTCTATGGTTTCTCTTGCTCTTGGGGCCAGACAGTGGAGACAGGGGCATAGATTGTTGCAATGGACGACTGAGGATTTCAAGCTTGAATTCTTGCTTCCAGTCTGTTATGGTGGGTTGAAAGCGAGGAGTCTGCTTCTCCACAGTCAAAAGGTACCAGGCAGCCATTGTTTATCTTAATCCTCTTCCTGTGCTGGTGCCTCCATTTTGACTTTGTCGAAGCACAGTATAGGGGTTTTTCTTATTTGGCACCATAGCTCTTGGTGGATGGGGCCCTCTCTCAACCCCATGATGAACTGATCCCTCAACAAGACGTCACGCTCACCAAGTCCTCTGCTTCAACCTGGAAAACAGTTCTTGTAGTCAGAGAGAGAGAGACCTTAGACACTCCTGTGGCTCTTGTTTGTCAGTTAAAGAACTGGGTCTGAATGGTGAAAACATGAGTATCATCACCATACAATGAAAATAGTACATCAAATATTTATTTTAGGTTATCCTTGTATGCCCTCTCCAAAGTCAATATCTCCCCCTGCCTCTGCCAAAAGTCTGCTTTTTGGGAGTGGTAGAAAACTTAACATAGTCCCGTCCTGCTGTTTCCATTCTCCCAACGTAGCTTCCTGTCAAATTCATACTCAAATCAAATGAGGGGCAGTGTAACCTCAAACTGCTGCTAACTTAGCTGCATTAACTAGTTAGCCTTGCAACTAGTTGTCCGATTAGCTTACTCTGCCTGGAGGTTTGGTGTCTAAGGTCATGTTCACAACCAATAGTCTGCTTCCTTGGTCCGCAGCTGATGCGAGAATGATACCTATAGTTTCATTTTTCAGCTGGTTCGGTTTGCTTTCACAAAGGCAAAACTAAAATGGACTATAAATTGTAAACAAAAGCCATGTGCACGGAAATGCCGTTCAATCATTGGTCAGACTTTAGGCGGTTGAAAAGGCAACAACCCTCATAATTTCTATTGTACATCATGGAGCATCGCCAGGTCATTTTCATACTTGTCTTGCTCTGGTACCAAAAGACTTTAGCGGTGGTTCCTTTTGCTACCTTTTGATCAAGAATACATTTTTGCATATACATTAGGAATATGTATAATAGGGTTATATATTTGTTGAATATGTTTTTACATCTGTGAAGCACTCAGTACATGTCATGTCACTTCTTTCTTGTAAAGTGCTTTAAGCTTCTTTTCTTGTATGAAAGGTGCTATATAAATAAAGTTTATTATTATTATAATATTATTATTATTATTATTATAAAATTATACGCTTACTATGTTTGGCACGGATGGGGTTCACACCAACAATTAACCACTCCAAAGCTCACTTGCAAGCGGTCCAAGACCACCCCTTCCAAGCAGACCAGAGTTTGGTTGGTTGGTCCGCACCAGAGTTCTCGGACTAAGTTTACACCAACACAAACGAACCGCATCAAATGGGTAAACGTTCCAGGGTTCGGTTCAACCGGACTAAACAAGGCTGGTGTGAACAAAACCTAAGCTACTAGCTCAGGAGCTTTAGAGGAGGAGGAGGAGGGGGAGAAGGAGGGGAACATTCATAATGGCCTCTTCAGGTACAAAGTGGTATTATGAGACAGGAATGGCCAGGGCTAGCTGGTTAGAATGCTAACTTCATAAGATATCTCTATAACACAATACACACAGCAGATGTCTTAGGCTTTGTTAAAACTAGCTTAAGTTAATCTTTTAATGTTTTAAACTAAGATTCTAACAGTTCCTAATAACCATCCAGCCATCCAGCTCCTCCACCTTTAATTAATCTAAAGTTAAGTTCTCTTATCCTCCTTCTTTGCGTCCTCATGTGTGCTTCCTCATGAAAAGAGACAGTTAAGCATACTGTTTACCCATGAAACCCCTCAGGTTGCTGCCGCTGCAGCCAGTTAACCAGAAAGATGAGTCTTTTGTTGACTTACCTAAAATTTGACAAGTTACAGGCACCACACCCATGCTAACACTGTGGGCAGGAACTCATGCTCCACACCTGGGATAGAAAATCCTCATTATTCTGCTGAAAGTTTGGTACACGTCAAGAGACCGAGGACTGAGCCTCACATACGGGACCGTACACACATTGTGTATCTTGGCAGGCCAGGGCATAGGAGAGGAGGGCAGGTCGTGGACTTGGAACGACAGAAAATTCCACACCCATCCTGGTAAGTATCAGGAATCCCTTGTGAAGTTTTTAAATAACTATCAGACTATGGTATTCCTTCTGTATGAATGTATTGCACAGGCTGACAGAACATTGATAGACTTTTTAATGTGCAACATGTAGAAATAATCATTAATTCATTCAAAAAAGACCAGACAGTAATAATGGTTCCATGTGAAGAGCTTTCTTTTGTACATAACACTCAACTATTGCTATTTCAGATTATAGTATCTAATCTAATGGTAGAAATTCTATCATTCTAGTGTGTCAGGGAGACCGCCATCTGATCTCCTAACCTCCGTCATCAATCCACCATGGGCCAGGCCATCAGCAAACCCACTTCTAGCCCCTTCCAGAACTCCAACTTCCTTGCCTCTTTCAAGCGTGCCACCTCCAGCCGTCCCACCTACGAACAGAACACGCTCCCTCGCCCAAGCATCTTCTCCACACTGAGGAGGCCCCCCGTCGCCAAACCCAATGATTTCATACCTCTATTCAATGACTGCATCTCTGCTGCCTCATCCAGAACTCAAGAGTACCTTCTCTTCAAAGACCCGGAGGAAAAGTTCCACCCGACCCCTGAGGTGTTCACTCAGGTAGGTCTCTTTATTCTTTAAGAAGAAACTGAAGACAGCAGCTGTTTAGAACTCCACGATGTTGCTTTTAAATGGTCCTCAATACATTTTGTCTCCAACAGGTCTTCCTAATGACTTACATCTCTCAGAGCGTCAGCCTCAACTTGACAGACACCTTCAACTGCACGGCCATGACCCCAGAGCAGCGCATCCTCCTTGGGGCTGACTGGGTTTGGGCCATGCTAGAAAAGCCAACCAAGAACCCTAAGATCCAGATTGCTGTTCAGGTCCTAAATCTGCATGACAAGGAGAATGCAGAGGAGAATGATATTCCCCCAGAGGCCTGCAGTGAGTCCGTCCAGATTGCCCAACAGGAGTCCAGCAACAAGAACATGCAAGAAAGGATGGTGGACTTCTGCACCTCCGTTGGCAAGGACTGCTACGCCCTGTTCTTGTTCATGGGGAAGAAAAACGACAAGGGGAATATCTACGGCGTCCTGAGCAACAACTTTGAGGCGGCCATTGGGAAGTGCAACAAGATTGACAGGGCTTTTATCGAGAACTTCTTCAAAGGCTCGAGGTATCTCCATACACCTTCAGGAATGATGCAAGCCATTGTCACCAAGAAAGACGGAGAGCCTCTCACTCTCATGATTAAATTCAGCTGAATCATAGGGACTCGTTAAAATTATTATAATAACATTATTCAGTGACAGAAATGTGGAGGATATTTTCAGCTTACAACAACTTCCAGATCGATTAAAATTGAAGGCCTTTGAGAGAAAATTCTGCTTATTTTCAGCCTATCCCGGTTGTTTCTGGTGCATCTTCCAACTCAGCTCTTTTTCTGCTGTTTACTTAAGGTCCTGTTTTCTGACAGCTCAATCTTTAAATCATTAAAACACATCAACATAAAAACAGGACCAAAGAAACTGTGCTTTTTTTTAAAGAGCTAAAAACTAACAAAATTTCTAAAAACATAACATAAAATCTAAAGTTTAACGGGTAACCGGAGAGATAGGCAGATCCCACTGCAGTGTGAATGTGTGTTACAGAAAATATATGTGTACAATATTTATTTAACAGTGTGCTTTTTAATGCAGTATATGACGGCCAACACGAGGAAAATTATACCCAAAGTTGAAAATTTGTCGATGTTTACTAAAAACGTTAGTAAAATAATTCATAATTCTTTAAAACATCATCTCAGACTGGACATTTTGACTTGTCAAACACAAATTTAACTAATAACATTGATGCTGGGGCTGGTAACGATGGAGAAACCAGTAAGAGCAAGCTGGATTTTATAAGCATTCAACTGAAAAAATCCCACTCCCTCCTAAGCCACTCCCCCTAAACACATGAATGCAAACTCCCTAATGGTGTGTTCACACCGAATGCAAACCAAATTTTTTGTGCGCCGCAAAAACACGCACAGTTGTGCAAAAGCGTTTCTTTGTGCGAGTAGAAAAATTTCTACATGGCTGAGAAATTTACGTGACGCTGAGTTGTGAAAGCCTATCAGCGTAGAGATTCTCCAGATGTCACACGTTTGGACATCAGTAGGAAGTTGATGCAGATATGGAATGGAACTTATTGGAGTTGTATGTAGACACCTGCAGCTGCACGAGGCAGCTTCGTATACCTACAGAGATCGGACGAAAAAGGAGGGGGCTTGGAAAAAAGTCAGTGAGCAGGTTGGTGTATCTGGTAAGTAAGAAGTAAGAAATGTCTTTCACATGATATCAGCTATTAGGTAATCATGGGTTAGCATTACTCACATGAGTAAACTCAAATGATCTGGCGGTGACATCTGTGAGTATTTGTGTTCGGTGTGAACACACAATAAGCCTTTAAATTAAAGGCTTATTAATTTATAACATGATAATTTTATAATAATAATAATAATAATAACATGAAATTTGCTATGTTCCACCAGCTCTTTCTGCTTTTTTTTTTAGAGTCCAAGGCTGCAAAAAATGGCCTGGATCTGCACTTTGATCCAGATCAAAATCGAATTGCCAATAAAGGGCCACCTCTCCACAAAACATCATTGAAATTTGTTAAAAACCTTTTGAAATATTTTGCAAACTAACAAACAGACAGACAACAAACAAACAGCGATGAAAACGACCTCCTCAGTCCACTCTTCTATGATAAGGCAGTCTGCCAGCAGGACCACTAAACCGATAAGCATCACCTCTCCATCAGCACTACAAGTATGTAGTGGTATCTGCAGAGACCCTGCATGTGCCTCTATTTTCTTCTTGTCATCATTATCATATTGCTGTGTTGGGACGTTTGTGTATTTATTTGTTTCTGTTACCAGGATGACAACAAAATGACTCTCATTAAAAAAAGAAACATTTAAATTGTGAAGTGGTTCCAGGAATTTTCCTCTACTTTTTTTATAAAAACATTGCAAGATCCTGTGAGGCTTTCAGGACTGTTTTATTGAATATGCATAACGTATTAATTACCATGAAACTGGATGGACTGGTGGGGCATGTGACCTGGATAAAGGAGCAAACCTGTCCTTTTTTTCACTTCTTTTAACATTTCAAGACAGAGGTTTTTAGCATAAACCACTAAATGAATTTTCATCAAACTTGGAAGAGTTGCATGAGTGAAGCATGTGACAAAGGACTAGGTCAGAGTAAATGAGTGGATCCATTGAGTATTGGTATAGCCATTTTGATGGCACACAGGTCCTGTTGGACTTTTTGAAGGGATTAATTCAATTAAAGGTGGAATTACGTAATTTGTAAAGTGTGTGCGCTAATGATAAACTTTCTGATGAGCTGAAACATTTTGTTACACCGTAAGGATTGTCACAGGATTTTGTTTTGCCATTGCCTGGACACTATTGTCTGATCAGATTGAGTGATGATGGTGTTAGTGGAGGTAAATGAATGAGCTTTCTAGTTTGTTACACCTGTGCTTTTCCTGGTCAACCAAATGTCCTATTTGCCTGTTAAAGTGATTAACAGCATATCTTCACACCAGTGTTCAGGCTGTAGTGTTTCTACAAAAAGGAAACACGTTGTAAAAACCATTGTGCTGTACTGTTATGATAAAAATGGTAAATTAAAATGCTTTTATCAGTTAGGATTTTATCCTTCCTGACAGTGAAAAGACAAATGAATGTCATGTGTTCATATAGAATAAAAAAGAGTGAATTATGACAGCTCACTCAAAAACAACCTAATTATTAGAAATTATTCTTTGTAGACAGACAACAATAAAAAGACTTTATACTCTTCCATGTTTTGCAACTTTTTTGGGGTAAACCGGAGTAAATTTGAGTTGAATTTTGGCTTTCTTTACAGCGATGTTTTATGTTTACCACTGAGCAGCTTGAGTTACACGATATAGCATGAACTATTTTACACTTGGAAATTGGTTCATCAGTACTTTTATCTGATACTACTCTTCTAGATGCTAATGTATTTAAATTTGCATCACTATTTGTATTGGATTAGAGTGCAGGATAGGTGAACTGTTTCTGTAAATAGTTCCTAGTTAATGAAGGAACTGGTGTCTTACTGACACAAACACACAGGAATAGAAAATATTTTCAAATGATGAAAATATCAACAGCCTGCTGTGGGTTAGAAAACACCTTTTGACTTCATGTTTTCTTGCTTACTATGATACTGTTGGAATGTTATTACAAAAGTGAATTAGTATACAGTGGGGCCAAAAAGTGTATTTAATTATCTAACATTATTGTCACGTGACTTGTTAGATCTTCAACAAATGATTGTAAATGGCTGATTGTTGTTGCATAATATATTCATTCAAATATTAACACAAAAATCCTCAACGTATCTGATTCAGTTTTGATCCTCAGTATTGTTACTATTTGATTATATATATACACATATATATATACACACACACACACATATATATATATATATATATATACACACACAAACACATATATATATATATATATATATATACACACACATATATACATATATATATATATATACACACACATACAGTACCAGTCAAAAGTTTGGACACAGTTTCCCATTCAAGTGGATGGGAGGGTGTGTCCAAACATTTGACTGGTACTGTATATATGTATATATATACACACACATATACATATATATATATACACACACACATATATATGTATATATATACACACACATATATATGTATATATATACACACATATATATACATATATCAAAGAATGCTGGTCTGTTGGTCGCTCCACCACTTTGGTCCAGAGTGAAATATCTCAGTCATTCATGATCCCCAGAAGATGAATCTGACTCACTTTGGTAATCAAATTACTATTCATGCTCCAACAGGAGGTCAACGTTTTAAAATACCTGCACAAGCCTCAGCTGTAGTTTGTGCCAATCAGCAAATGTTAGCATGCTCATGCACTAAACAAAGATGGTGAACAAGGGAAACATTGGCTGCTAAACATCAGCCTGTTAACATTGTACAACAGAGCTTCACAGAGCGACTAGCATGGCTGTAGACTCTTAGAGCAGAAACATCGTCTGCACAAGGTCACATATGCATTGATGCAGATGTACATTGGTAGACATTCCCTCACAGACATGTTCGTTTACTACTGCTGCTGTCACAGAAACGTTCTGATTAGCATTACGTGATGCCTTTGAGGACTTCCGTTTGTTAACATACAGCAATGTCCAAGAGCCCACGTTGAGTATGAACACACACGTTTGTATAGCTAGGCCAGGCATTGTCATGTGTCTGCCCCTAGAGCTAAAATGCACACTTGCATAGGGAAATATAAAGTGTATACTGTGGTAAGGTAAGCCACTTCCTCTGATCAATGACAGACGGTCATGGTTCACTGCATGTCAGACCCACACTTCACAAGAAAAGGCTTGTATTTGGATTTTAAGTGTGAAAAATATTATTTATTTTAAGATAATACTGATGAAATATCAGATACAAAGGCACATTTATAAAACAGTAATTATAGCATCAGTTTCTTACATGACTACCCAGAGCTTTACAAAGGTAAAAACACAACAACACACAGTATAAAAAACTAAGAGTGGTATTAAAATATGGAGGGCAACATCCTGCAGCCTCGTGTTGACATTTCTGAGGGTTTTATTTGTGAATCATTCCTCAAACTTGTTTTACTGTCCAAAAATAAGCAACAATTACAATTTTAACGCTTAACCGTAAACATTCAATTATCTTCACTTTTTATATGTCAGGAATGTTTGAGAGTAAAAAAAAAACAACTAAACTAAAGGATGCTTACATCATAGCTCATCCTTCCTGTTGAATTCTTCTTTGTGGCTTTTACGCTCACATGCACACACAGCGGTGGGGTCGTCCGGCTGAGGCACCAGCTCCATGTCTGCATGCTGTGTCGGCTGTCCGATCTGCCGCTCCGAGTACATGTGCAGCACTCTGTAGTAGTAGCAGTACAGCCTGCTGGGCTGCAGCAGCTCTCTGGCCGCCGTCTGACCCGCTCTGGCGATCTTTTGTGCCTCAGCGTCGTTCTCTTTGGCCCATTTGATTTTCTCCAAGAGGTCCGACAGGTTCCTCTTCACAGGAACGTAGTGAGTTCCTGCTTTGAGGTGGCTGTAGAAATGTTCATAATACTGTGAGTCCTGCTTCAAAACCAGACTGCTCCCGAGCATCAGGTAAGGAAAGCGATACGCTGCCACTGTTCCATCCACATTCACCTGGTACTTGTACTAAAAGAAGGGAAAAAGGTAAAACCAGTTTTAACATATTCATTTAAAAAAAACACAAAGTAGAGAAAAAGTACAAGGACGGAAAAAGAAAAAGAAATAATACCCACCTAACTCGTCAAGTAAAGCTGCACAATGCAGCTTTATGTTACAGGATAAAAGTGATATATTAATTCAATGCTTCTTTCCTCACCTTGAAGAAGTCAAAGAATCCAACAAGCGGTGCTTTGCCTATGTGTTTCTCCCTGTCTCTGAAGAAGAACCACGCTGTGATGCCTGCGTCCAGAAGCTCAGGGTTTTCCTTGGACAGAGAGACGAGGTGAAGACGCTCTTCCCGACTGTCACGGCCGCGGAAAAAGGCCTTGTCTGTTTTGTTATTCCAAGGAGGCCCTGGAAGAAATAGTCCAGAGGTTGCACAAAAGGAAAGACAATTCAAGAATAGAAGGTCAAAGGGCTTCACGTGGATTTAAAAGCATCACATTTTTACAAATAATGACAACATGTATATAATCAAGCACCAAGAGGAGTGTGAATTTTACCAAACTTGTCTAGATCAATAAAATAACTTGTCAGGGTTTAACTTGCTGCTGACTCACTATAAGGACACATGGAGCCTGAGGTGAGGGCGGCTCCATCACCAGGCTCATTAGTTCAGTCGAACTAATGAACAGACAGTTTTTTTTATTCTCACACTAGTCATTATAAAGGGAAAACCAGTCAGTTAAAAATCCACACTGTAACAGTAGGAGTGTGTGTACAATAATGTTCTGTAGTTAAACACAACAAGCACCGTGAGAATGACTGATGTATTCATGTGACCTTTATTTAATCAGGCTGGGCTCCTGCGATTGCAATCTCAAGACTCCTGATCAAATATAAAAACAGGATGAAAGGCAAACGTTAAAAACAGGTTATGAGTTGAAATACATTGAAGGAAGTAACTTGTTTTTACTCCCTACGATGTACATGATTGAGCCAAGGTGTGTACAGACAAGAGGAGGGCAACACTAAGCATTTTTGACATTTGATGCAAGTAGGTGGAGATTGCTTAAAAATGTATACTTTTATAGACCAGTATACTTGTCTATAAAATGCTAAGGATGGCCAGTAGCTTGTCGTTTAAAACACGGTGGGAGGCGGGATTAATACCCCGTCTTCATTAAAGCTCGTTTCTTTGACAACACGTGTAAACGTGAGCATATCTCAGCCATTCTGGAATCCTTACATTGGCTACCTGTTAAGTATAGGATTAACTACAAAATATTAGTGATTGTTTTTAAATGCCTGAATGAATTTGCCCCGTCTTACCTCTCAGACCTGCTGCATCACGTTCCACAGCGCCTGCTTAGGGCGTTGGACCAGCAGCTCCTAGTTGTGCCTATAGATCAAGACTAACACTTAGGGCCGACCGAGCTTTCTCTGTGGCAGCACCTTAACTTCAGGATGATCTTCAGTTTAGACCCAATTTCTTTTTTTTAGGCCCAATTTTTATCCTTCCTCTTTATACAGCATTTATGACTACCCCTGTAGACTCCCATACAATGTTTTTCACTCTTATTTAGTCTAATTCTCTTTTTTGGCTCTGCTGTTTTTATTTGTTCTTATGGCTATTATTTGTTTTTATTTGTTTTATCTTGTTCTTGTTGTTCTATCTTATTCTCCCGGTTTTATGCCATATTTTGTTGAGCACTTTGGGCAACACTGTGTTGTATTTTAAATGTGCTATACAAATAAATTGACTTGACTTGACTTAAATCCAGCATGAAATCACTGTAGTCGTTTGCCAGTCCCTGCTGTGGAGAGAGGTACATTACTTCTGATGTACTGGCATCTAAAACTAATTTCAACTTACAATGTGTAATACTTATTTCTCAGGCAATATAATCACAAAACTAGAGCCAACTAAGCCTCCATTACACCTTTATAGAGTTTATACAAGACAGTGAGGCGTAATAAAGCCCCAACAGGTCTGCCTTGAACAGACTGTGTAAAAGGGGCTATTGTCAATCTGTGGGAAACCCTGTAAACACCTTCACAGCTACAGTTTTAGTACATATTTTAAGTTAGTCTTCATATCTTCAACTGTTGTCAGCCCCTGATCCGGACTGAAAACCACAAATATTTTCCTAGATTTGGGGATATAAGATAAACAATAAAAACTATGCTTTTGTCAGTTTACCTCTATCAAGGCAGCACAGGACAAATGTAATTTTCTTTTACCTCCATTAAGTGAGTAACTTAAACAGACATAAAACTCAGTGTCTGAGTACGGCAGACCTAAAGATGGCTGAGGAGGAGTGTGTGTTTGTTACCTGTATTTCCCTGCACAGACAGCAGGTCATTGGTGACGCCTCTCATGGTCTCCAGGGTGGAGTGTGTGACCTCGTAAGTGGGGAGGACAATGTCCCGTGTGTCTGTAGATCCACACCACGACAAGACAGGAAGAGCGTCCGCTCTTCTCGTCTCTAATGGCCAGTCACCAACGTTGATAAAAAACTCCACATCAGGCACCTTCACCTTCAACAGCAAATTAAAGATTCAAATCAGTGGTGCCATGTGTAGTCTCTTGGCAGTAATATTAAAACTTGATCTAGAAAAGTTAACAAATCATGCAAAAACACCAATAAGATCTTTTCACATCACTAGAATACCTTTCTTGTTAGAGAGTGCAGTATTTCATCAGAGAACATCTTGAAGTCAGTGTATTTTCCCAGAGTGCGGCGGTACAGCTGGTTGTTGATGATGGCGTAGTGAATGAGACCTCCTCTGTTGGAGAATCTAGGAGGCACCTCCTGTCTGAGACGCTGCAGGTCCACTGTTGAAAAGGATTTAAAGTCGGCCACAATCTGAGGCTCCTCTGCAGGACACTGCATGGCCCTCTGCCAGGTGGAGGCATCGAGCTCTGGACAGTCGCAGTATTCATGGTAGACTGGACCTGAGCGTTCAAAACAATACACAGGGTTAAATGAGGGATCGCTTGTTCCATCCTTCATCGCATTGTGCTGCAGCCTTGTATACAGCGCTGGCATCTTACATTTAAAAGGTGCTGGTGTTAAACTTTTGTTATGCAACTTTTGTAAAAAAAAAATTATATGTTTAACAATTTAATAATTAGTTACACAAGAACAATTTCTAAGGCAGGAAAGACTTGAGTTGAAAAATGTCTCCATGTTTCAAAGCATATGTTGCATTGTCATGATGAGAGATGGTGATTCATAGGCAGATCCAGGGGTGGGGTCAGAGGGGCACCTGAGATTAAAGTCAGAATCCTGAGATTAAAGTCAGAATTCTGAGAATAAAGTCAGAATAGAATAGTTGTAGATTCCCAAAGACATTTGATATGAATGAATTTGTGAGGCGTTTCAGTTCCAGTCATAAAAACCGCACAATTGTTGCATTTTGAGAGGAACACAAAGTACATTGTGTCTGGATTTTGCTTAAAGTCATAAGTAGGATTTGTCCGTGTTTATAAACACAACATTCAAAGATAGCTTCATCTCAGGGGCTAAGCTGTCAGTTTTTCTTTATATGCTGTAATAAACAATTACAAACAATGTTGTGTGTATGTTTTCTGCACCCCTGTTTAAAATTCAATAAAAAATATGAACAAAGTTGAAAGGTTTATAATTAAAAATCTTCGGCCTTGTAGGATCATTGATTTTGTTGAATTTCCAGGTCTCATCATTACACTAGACCACAAATCCATAATGCCACGCACGAACTATCTTAAGTAACAAAACCCCATATGTATGATAAGACCAAGATAGAAGTTATAACAAGCGTAAAATCTGCAGAACAAGTAAGTAAACAAATTTCAGACCCTAAAGATGTTCAAATAAACACTGTGTTGAAAGCACAGCTACTGTTGACTTGATTTAACATTTACATTATTATAAGCAAATTACTTGTAAGTTGGTAAGTTTAAAGAACATTTTGCTTTTTCAATATTTATTTTTCATTCAACTGAAAAGTATTAAAAAAAAAATCACCAGTGGTGTTATTTTTGACAAGTTAATCAAGAAGCATAAAAATTGTTAACAGTAAATAATGATGCACCAGTGAGCGTGTGTGTATGCAATGCATGACACGACACAAACCTTGGATGGTGTAGGGTGACTTGGCAACAGCAGTTTCTTGGTGGAGGACTTCAACCTTCAGGCCCTTCTGTACAGTCCCGTACAGCCGGTACCTGACCAGGAAGGACCCATCTTGTCTGTCCAGAGGTGGAGAGATGTGGATCCGAATGTGCTCTTTCTTGTCCAGCGGACTTATCTTCACTTTAAAAGTGTCTCTGCCTACCAGCACAGTTAAAGAACATATCAGTGACCTACAGTTTAGCAAAATGATTCAACCCCCACTGTATACAATTTATCAGATATTTGCAATAACTGTCCCAACGTTAAGAGAAGAGGTTACTGCCTTGCACAAGCAAGGAAATGATACAAAAAGATTGCAATGGCACTGAATGTTTCTAGAGATACAGTTGGAGGCAAAGCTTGCAAACTCAGAGCTAAAGGTACAGTAGCTACACTTCCTGGACGTGACAGAAGGAGGAAGTTCTCAACAGCTGCCACCAGATTCCTGAGGAGACAGGTGAACAAAAACCCCTGAGTGACTGCAAAAGACCTGTAGTGAGACTTGGCAGCATGCACTGAGGTTTCAGGTGACACAGTGAGGAGCACATTACATACTGAAGGGTTCTATGCCAAAACTCCAACTCCACTGCTGACCCAGGAGCAGAAGAAAGCTGTAAGTCTGGAGGAGGAAGAATTAAGCATATGCTGAAAAGAACACCATACCTACAGTGAAGCATGGCAGTGGTTCAGTGATGCTCTGGGGCTGCTTTGCTTCCTCGGGCACTAGAAACCTGCAGCATGTAGAGGGTAAGATAGATTCCATCAAGTATCAGGAAATCCTAGAAGAAAATTTCTCGCAGGCGCCATTTGTGAGGAAGCTTAAGCTTGGACATCAGTGGACATTCCAAAAAGACAATGATCCCAGACAGACCTCAAAGTCCACCAAGGCTTGGCTGCAGAACAAGTCCTGGATCATTCTAGAGTGGCCGTCAGTCGCCTGATCTGAATCCCATAGAAAATGTCTGATGGGATTTAAAAAAGGTGGTTGCAGCAAGTAAAAACAGAAACATTCCAAGAATGGATGCCTTTGCCCATGAGGAATGGGCTAAGACTCCTATGGAACACTGCCAGAAGCTGGTATTTGGCTATGCATCAGCAGGTCATAGCAGGCTCTCTACGCAGTACTAGAGATGCTTGTCATTAAGGAGTTTAATCATGTAGACACAGCAGCCGTCTGTAAAAGTAGCATTTTGTGTTATAATTGGGTAAAACGCTTGTGATATCTGTTATGCTGAGCTATTTAAATTGTTCTTGTTTGATTAGTTATTGCAAACAGCTGATAAATAGTATATTTTGCCAATAAACCCAACATACAATATATGGGGGTTGTTTTTGACTTATATTAACCTATAATCATACCTCATCTTTGACAACACGAACAAGCTAGCAAACGTGACGTCATGTACATAAATCATGTTCTCACATCAGTTTGGGGTTAGCTTAAAAATGATGAGCTAGGAAAATGTAGCTAAAATTAGCATGAAGCGCTCTAGCGTTACAGGGATGCTGTGTTTTAACATAATGACACTTAAAGCACAAACTGTGTTCGTGGTCAGTTTACCTGGAGATAAAGTCAGGTTTTCTCCGTTTGAACTGACCGCCTGAATAAAGAAGAACCGGACTGGTAAAACTATGTCGGGGTTCAGCCCTGGACCCCAGATGAGACATCTCTCTGGAGTGATTCGCTCACAGTCACAAATCGTCAAATTTATGCTGATAAATGTCGCTAAAACTATAAACATACGAAGTAAACCATTCTGTAAGGGTTTAACGAAGACTACACCACGTTCACACACCATAGTCCTCCGACTGTTTACTGCTAGACGTCTGAATTAAACGCTAAATAAAGTTTGGATGAAAAGTCCTACGCCGACATGTTGGTGAGGAGAGACACGCCCACTTTCCTCTGATGCCTTCAATGGATGTCGGAAAATTTGCTTCCCACAGACAAGCGTTTGGACTTGGAGCGGATATGTGTTCCCCGATCTCTCACGTTTGTTTAGGTTTTTCTGTACAAGAGATCCCGAAAAGGTGAAAATGGGTTTTGGTATCATCTTGTACAGAGGTGAATCTTGGGTCAAGGAAAAATTGATTACATTTGAATCCGGATCCAGGTCCTGGTGTGGATTCTGGATAATTTTTCCCTGTCTGCAACATAGTGATATTGGGCCTTTAAAAAACAAAAAAAACAAAAAACATTTTGCCAATATCATGAAAAATAATAAAGGGATAGAGCGATAGGTAACAGAGGGATAGAGATATGACAGTCCGTGTATGTTTTGGTAATTCGATTTTCGTATCAGAAATGGATGTAAAAAACTAGTGGTTATTTGATTTTTTGCTTTAAAGTACAAAAGCCAGAATTGAAATACAAGGTGTCATCTGGCTACATGATTTCTAGTGATTTTTTTTCTTATTCAAAACAGAAAAATCTTTTTATTTCACTCCTCCTGCTCCTCCACGAAAAGGAAAACGCCTTGTATTTGTATAATAGAATTTGACATGCAAAAAGGGTCGGCATAATAAGCTGTAGCTTCAGCTGACACCTTTTCAGTCAAAAGCAAAAATTAGATAGTATATATAAAATGTTTGTGTGCACGTATGTATATGTATATATCTGTGTAAATCTTGTGTATGGGCTTATGTGGATATACATGCGTGTGTATGAGAGTGGAATTATGACCAAAATAAAATGAATTGAAAACAGTGTATTTCATGCATATGATATATGTATTATATCTAGAAGAAAAATAGATCCAGATTCACCATTATGTAAAATTATGTTTCTGTTGATAACTCAGTAACTAATGAACACATCATTCCTAATGTTAGGAGTAGGTGTGAAAACCAGTAAAATAGAGAACTAAAAGATATGAAACTAAGCTCCAATACATTAGTGATATTACCTTAGTGTATGTAGCATCATGGAGGCCTATTAAAATCAATACTGTTGGTTTAAAGTCTTTTCTTTAAAAGTGATAGTTGCATAGAATGTAATCACACAAAAGCAGTTTGATGACATCATGTATAGAAATGTTCATTGAAAACTTTATTAGCAATGTTACTGAGAAGTTTTAATGGCGAGTACATATCATTTCATGGAGCAGGTTTGTATTGTAGTAGTTCTAGTGTTACCGTCATCAAAAGTCACACTGGCATAATTACAAAGCACACTTATCTGGTGATATTAGACAGTATCAAACCATCAGCAGTCTTCATACAGTGACTGTTGATTTACTGATTGAATGGTTCCAGAGAATAAACCAGTTTTGTAGTTAATCAGATCACTAGTACGCAAAAATATTTTCTGTTTTGTGTCCCAGCTTGTCCAGATTTGGCAGACAGGCATACTGGATCATCGGCGGAGGACCGCACAGGACAACAAGGACATCAGTGGACGGAGCAGGGAGGTGTTCCTTGATCATGTCATAGGTCACAAACCCTGAACTATAGCTCCAATCTTGAGAAAAGACAAAAGAGAGAGAAAGGGAAACATCTCAATACTGTATCTTTTTTTTATAGCTGTGGAAATTCAGAGTAGATCCTCATATTTTCCTATAGAGCAGTTCACATTTTGACACAATTGTTGGGTTTATTTAAAACCACAAATGTGAAACAGCTTCCATCTTGCTTCTGTGCTGCCATGATATCGCAGGACTTCCCAAACAGCAGCAGCAGCTACTTTTCACTACTATTAAATGTGAAACACACCCTTTTTCTATCTTTCCTTCATTTATGAGAACCTCTAGTTCTCGGAGAAGACGAGTTGGGACACATACAAAGGCTGGATGAAGTCAGCCATGAAATTAAAATGAAATAAGCAACCAGAATTTTGTTAAACTTGTGGTTTCATCCATGAACAGTCATCTCTACCTCCAAGGCGACTAAATAATGACACGCAGCGCTAGTAAACCTCTTCTACTGAATGATGATGAAAGGCTGATGTGCTTCTGTTCTGTGTGGAATTAATGACAGACGAGGCAGAATACGAGCAGCAGGTTTTCACAGCACAGATTATTGAACCATATTTTGCTCACTAATTTCTGCTCGCTTTCAGGATTATGCAAAGGAGGACAGGAGCATTTCACTACTAAGCTACTGAAACACCTTGTTGGGACCATCTCCCTCCTCAGCCTGCATGGATTTATCCTCATCTGAAGAGTCTTTGTTTCGTTTCCAGCGCTGAATATTTACCAAGATTTGAGATTCATATTCACTGAGCTCAAATTAGAAATATGCACTATTTTTCACTGCATAAAGCTTTGTTCTATTTAAATTTATTTTAACAGGTCAGATGACGAAGCCAATACAAAGACATTCATTTTGAAGATTTTGTATTAATCCTATTTTTGGCCTCTGTTATAATGTTGATGTAGTATGAGATAAATAAAGTTTATTATCTAAAATAAATCAGACTCTAATTAATGCTACAGGAAAAAAATCTCCTGAATAATTTATGATGGTATGAAATGTGACACCTTCATCCTCTTAAAGGACATTTTAGACATTCGAACACGGATTTTTTTTCTCAGTGAAGTTGCAGCATTTTTTAAATGTGAACATATTGTTGTCAAACAAAGAGATTTACACTGTAGAACATCTATTTAAGAGCTTGCTTTGACTCTTTTCTGCCAATTACATAGATATTATACCTGTATCCAGTGTAAATCACATTTTCAGGTATTATTTTTTGCACTCAAACACTGTTTACTCTGTTTTGAAAGACTTGTATTGACCAGAAAAAATAAAAACAAACCATGCTGTGGATTTATTCAACCTGTTATGACATTTCCACCTCCTCCATGTTGGTTATTTTTTATTTTATTTTATTTAACCTTTATTAAACCAGGAAAAAGTCTCATTGAGATTTAAAATCTTTTACAAGGGCGTCCTGGCCACGACAGGCAGCAGCACAAACAAGTACTGTGGTACAACAAACAGCTATACAAATACAATTACATTGCCTTAAAAATGTACAGAACCTATCAAAATGTTAATCAGCATTTGTCACCAGTCAACAACATCAAAGTGTTTTGGTTCTGTTTGTTTGTCTGCCTGTCAGAAAACTAGAGGCGCAGCTTTAATTAAATCTGGTGGATGAGTAGCATGGACCAAGGAAGAATCCATTAAAGTCTGGAGCAGATCCCAATGATGGGGTCAATTTTGCTCTTGTTAACACCGGCTATTTAAACAAACTAAACAGTCAACTGTAGAAATACAATGACTCCATATCCCAATTTGTTCTCAATCTGAGGTATATGGTTATGGAAAAAATGTAGACAAACATATAATGCAACTAATCCAACACTTCCTCACATTAAATGTGGAATTGTGTGCAATTAAATCCACCAGAGACATGAAGGAAAAATGTTTGAACGTCAGGGTTGATGAAAACAAGTTGTGCTTGTAGATTCAGATAATGTAAAAGAGAGGACTGCTGCTGATTAAAGAGTCTCCTCTCTCTGAATTTCCTTAGTTTCTCTTTTAAATAAATTAGTCCTGGGACTGAATGTTACATCTAAAATCTTTTTAAAGCTACAAAAAAAAAACTTTTGACTATGGTGCCACTTGACTCAACAACAAGCTGTTTGCCATATTGCCACCTATGATATTGCCATAATGATAAGGCTAACATGTTAGCCAACTATTGACTATACACTAAACTATATCGCATATTGAGACAGCAGGTGAAGCTGTGTTAAGTTCTTCAGCTAGTTGCCACAGTAACTTTGTCTGTGTACCATTTAGTGCTGGGTATGTAGCAGGCAGTTGTTTGATTAGAACCTTTTCCTGCCTGCTGCAGCTAGAAATTAGATTGACCATAATTAAGTAATTAAGTATTGATTACCATCTTTAAAAGAGACTGAGTCAGTCAGCAGCCCAGATTTGAGTGTTCTGTGCTGTGTCTCTCCCCCTGAAATCTAAGAATGCTGCGTTACCCTGAGGAGGTTTGTCCAGTGTGAACCAGAGTTGAACTTTGTCGGGGTGGTTCCTCTTCACCTCTTCCAACTCCTCCCTCAGTAGGATATCTTTCTCAGTCTGAGAGGGAGACGGTGAGAGATTTAACTTCTCCATTCATGAACAGCACATTAACACTCAAGGAAAAGGTTCCCAAAACAAAACAGCACACAGAGCTTACCTGGTTGGCAAATATTAGAGAGCAGCTGGTGCCGTCGGCGGGGTCTGCTGCGATTCTACGGATTAACTGCAGCATAGGAGTGATACCTGAGATGGTGAAAGACGTTGAAGTTTGTTTTTAAGCTGAGAAAAGCTATTATATTGTCAGCAGTGATGCTGCAAAGAAGATACAAGCCATGGTTTTATGTATCATATATCAACATTTCTACAAGATCCATCGCTTTATGTTCATATTATTTCTTATCTATGTTCATATATTTCTTCTTTCTTATCAGCAGGAGGAGACGTCTGTGGCATGAGACCTGGTCCTGGTATGACAGCGATATGGCTGACAAAAGAGACCGCTACAACCAAGACACTTTCCAAAAGAAAACCAGACAACAAAACAGGGCCTCATCAATAAGATCAGGACAAATTTAAACTGAAAACCAGGTATTTTTAATGAGACATCAGGACAATTTCAAGCTCCGTTTGTGACTGCAAAACCCAATAACTAAAACCATGATCTTTTTCTAACCCTACCCCGTGGCTTTTGTTCATAAACCTAACCAGACCTTTAGTAAAGTGCTGTCAGAACAAAAAACTGATAACTGAACATAAGTTAATTCACAAGTAAAGAACCAGTTTCAACAAATGTGTGGTTTTGTAGAAATGAACACTGGAAACATTTATTGTGGCTGAGGTTTGAGATAGAAGGGTTGGTCAAACGGCACATGACAACTTTGGTCGTCATTTATGTGTTACGAGAAAGAAAGGCCATGATACACTTGCAGAACTATTTGTTTCCTCCTCTTTGTCTATAAAACATTGATGTTCAAGACACACAGTGCACTTCTACAGCAGGCAATAGAAGTGTGTGCATTTGTAGAATCACCTCATTTCTCCCTCGAAAGAATACTTTACCCAGCAGACATTTCAGCCTGCAGCGAGGCGCCGTGATCTGATGTTCCTCTGGATAAAGTACACACATTACTTTACATTAGAGTGAAGGAGGGTTTAAACACACCTGTTCCACCAGCGATCATTCCAACATGCTTAAACTTCCGAACTCTCGGCTCTGACTTCTTGTCTGGTCGGATGGAAAACTGACCTGATAAGGAGAGACAGGTCTCATAATACAGTATGTGAACATGTTTGTATCTAACGTTGTACCACAGTGACATCTGCTGGTGTTGGCGGCTTGTTTTCTTTTGTTTGCACACATGCATACACCTTGTACCATTCTCATGATACACCAGCAGTCCATTGGGTCCTCTGAAGTCAATGGCATTTCCGATAGCCATGTTGTCCAGGTACTGGGACATCTTCCCTCCCTCTGGGAATGAGGGGTGGCTGTTCTTGTAGTACACCTGGAGAAGGTATCCAAAGAGAACACAAAGATTAGTCTCTTATTTCGTTTGTTATTGGCTCCTTGTTGCCTCTACTGGGGATTGAAAAACAGCCCTTAGCATTATTAGCATATAGTTAAGTTTTTTTTATCCAGCTACTAAAAAATATTCTTATGAGCCTCAACGTTTGTGTGACAAGCAGCATCCATAACTTAAAGCCCTGCCTTTAAACATGTTTTAAATGATTCTCTCTCAACATTACAATGAATTATTATCACCTCATATATGTTCTGCATTAACATGTTTGGGACTAATCAATAACATGTCCTCATTCAAACTTTAACTAAAAACTCGTTGGGATTAAATTTCCTTTATAAATATATTTACTGTTGCAAATTGGTTGAATATAAAAGGAGAGTTGTGGAAAAGTATTTGACATGCTTCCACTTTATATACACACATTTCAGGTACTGGGGAGATATTTGGGGGATTTTTATCATTTCAGTTTTTTTCTCTAAGTTTGAAAAGAGAACTTTTTCTCAGACATGCAACAAGAATTGTAATCAACAGGGATAAATAAAACAACCTCTTTCCAACTGTCTTACCTCATAGAAATGCACACATAGCGAGGGATCCTGAGCATTTGATGCTTGTTAACATTAAGCACTGCAGATTCAAGCTTACTATAGAGAGAAAGTCTGACAACTAATATGTGATAAAATGGCTGCAGTTTTTCAGTAAGAAATCAGTAAATGACTTATTAGCATTAGTAAAACCAATCGTTTAACTTAAAAAACATTTCTAAAAGATTGATAGAAAGAGGCACTGACTTAAAATGTTATGAGCATCAAAACAGTTATTGTAAATAAACAATCAGCCCAAATAACCCACACAAAACATCTGCAGTTAACCTATGGGCCAACCTGTCTTATCATTATAGTGCTGTTTTGTGTCCTACGTCAGTAATGGTAATTACCTTGACCACAAGGTCGACATATCCCTGGTCCTCATCACTGGAGACTGGAGTGTAGGCTCTCACCACCAGACTGCTGTTCACCTTGGCTGACAGGTACACATGCTGACCTGGTCCGAGGACAGATGGGAGGATGAATGGGTGACGTGAGAGGATCGAGGGAAAAATGTGGAACATGGGGGAAGCATGAAGACTATCGACTTCTCTCTCCTCCACAGTGTCCTTTATAAAGTGTTTATACTGCTGCCTAACTCTAATCTGGGAATCTAATGAATCTCTTACACATGAGCTTAAATCAGGTTTGGAGTCAACAATGCCTTTCAGTGCATTTAATGTTCCCCTTCAGACAAAAGTGTTTTTCTTCTTGCTCCTATAGTTGAATGTTTGAGAGTCAGTGCTGAACTCATTTTTCTCTGCGATCACTGAGAATCTGATTTAAAGAGGCGGGCCTACGAGCATGATTGGTGACATCACAAATAGTCTGTAAATTAATCCCAGTCCAGTGTTAAGCTTGCACATGTGTGATGTTGGAACTTAAAGCATGTAGTGTACATACACTGATAATGGACTGGCAGAGAGAAGAGAAGAGGAGTGTCATGGTTCTGTATTTTGGTTGCCTGTTCCCTGTTTTATTTTGAAAGTCTGTTTTCCATGTTCTGTGTTTTTGCTTTGCATTTCCTGTCTTATTGTCTTATGATCTGTTTTACCCTTTTGGCTCCTCTTTCTGTGTTTTATCCATCTGTGTTTTAGTTTCAGTTTGTTCCCTTTCCCCGTGTTTGTTTGCTCGGTCGTGTTAGTTTATGATTAGTCTATCCTCCATGTTTTCCTCTTCATTTTCCCTCCAGTGTGTGATTGTCTGATCTCCTCCCTGTGTCACCTGTTGATCATTCCCTTGTTAAGATAAGAGATAAGATAAGATATCCCTTTATTAGTCCCACAGTGGGGAAATTTACAATATTGCAGCAGCACAGTGTACAAAAAACACAGCAGGAGGAGGGGAAATAACATTTTTAAAAATACAATACAATAAAGGAGGGGGGTAAAGTGTCTCAAAAATATTTCACAGTACTATTAGAAAAAGTGTCTCAGTAATTCACACAAGTACTACTAATTGTTTGGTCTACTGGGAGCAGTGCTGATTGTACAGTCTAACAGCTGCAGGAAGGAAAGACTTGCGAAAGCGCTCCTTCACGCACTTTGGGTGAAGCAGCCTGTCGCTGAAGGAGCTCTCCAGTGCTGTTATTTGGTCCCGCATTGGGTGGGAGTGATTGTCCATCATGGATGACAGTTTAGTTGTCATCCTCCTTCCTCCCACCACCTCCACTCGGTCCAGGGGGCATCCCAGGACAGAGCTGGCCTTCCTTATCAGTTTGTCGAGTCTTTTCCTGTCCAACACTGAGATGCCGCTGCCCCAGCAGACCACACCATAAAAAATGGCTGATGCCACCACGGTGTCATAAAAAGTCTTAAGGAGTGCTCCCCGCACTCCAAAGGACCTCAGTCTCCTGAGCAGATAGAGTCTGCTCTGGCCTTTCCTGTAAAGTGCCGTGGTATTGTCTGTCCAGTCCAGTTTATTGTTCAGGTGAACACCCGGAATGTTCACCGGGTCCGGGGGGGAGTGTGTGTGCCTGCGGAAATCAACCACCAGTTCTTTGGTTTTCCTACCCTAGTGTTACCCTAGTGTATTTAGTCTGTGTGATTCCCTCTGAGTTGTCAGTTCGTCGTCAATGTTGCGTTTCCTCTGTTTGATCTCATGCTTCCCTAGTGTTCCGCAAGTTTTTGGTTTTGTATTTTGTACTTTGTATTTTTGTACCTCCTGTGTCTTTTGCCTTTGTTGTGATTTTGGACTATTATTTAATTAAATCCCTGCACTGACTCTCTGCTCTGGCTGTTGTCTGCATTTGGGTCCTGTTTTTGTACCACACGTGACAAGGAGAGGAGAGTTTCAGTACCTACTGGCAGTCCAAGGATATGCGTTGCAGATGGAAGGCCAAACCGAAATTTCTTTGTGTCATGGCTGATTTCCTGTCCAAGGACACACACTGATTAAACAACAAGAAATAGTACATACAATAAAATATAACTGCCAGAGATGGATAAGTAAAAAGGAAACCTTAATGAGCCCTATAGAGTATTAAATTAGAACAGAAAACATGCTGAGTAAATTAGAATCTAATAAGGTTTATTTTCCTAATATGTACATATTAATGAGCCATCTCATCAACATCACAAAAAAATAAGCATGATTTATCTCACTTTTCTCACTCGTTCTAGTTTATCGATTTTCTTTTGGTAAAAAAAAAAAAAGAAAGTAATTCGGTATGTGTATCTTTGGGTAATTGGATTTTTGTTTCAGAAAACAGATATCAAAAAATGAAAAACGAGCGGTTATTTGATTTTTCATTTTAAAATACAATACCCAAAATTGAAATACAAGGTGTTTTCCTTTTCATAGCCAAAAAGGGAGGAGTGAAATAAAAAAAAAAAACCAAAACAATTTAATTTTCATTTTCTGTTTTGAATCAGAAACAAATGCGGAATAATAGAATGTTCAGTGTTCCTTTTAAAGAATGCTCCGTGTTCTTAGCTGTTTTGCATGTTTACATGCTAACACTAGTTCCAAAGGGGTGTGTATGAAAACGGAAAAAAAGGACCTTTTTTCGTTTCTGTTGTCTTATGATTTTATTCTCTTATTCAACACAGAAAATTAAATCACATTTGTGACTGCTCTTGGATTATCCAGAGTAGCTGTTTCTGCAAAGAGATGCTGATTTTCATTTTGTCTAAGCTGTGAGCACCACGTTAGGCATTCAATCACACAAGGCATGGCTAGATAGCACCAGAGAAAATGTGTACATGTCAACCAGGCCTTTAAAACAGATGAATACCCAAACATGAGCTACAGTTGGTGTGTGCCCTACAAAACACTATGACAAGATAACCCCTGCTTTTGTATAAGACATAATCTAACTGGGTCAGCTTCATATAAATTCACCTGAAATGCAGAAACGTTTCACCTCAGGGTTTCATCAGTTCAATATGTGCTAGAAACACAAACTGGAACATGACTTGGATGCAGATCTCAGTCTCTGCATCCAGGTAGATGATCCATTACTCCCTCACACTATTCAATTCATAACATCGCAGTTCAATATTAAGGTTCTGTATAATCAGGTGTGGGTGCCTGTATGTGGTCTACCTGTTTGTGTATAAGCGGAAGGGAATATTTGACCATGGGATCTTGCAGTGTGACAGGCAGCTTCTTCTTCTTCGCTCCTGCAGGGCCTTGCATGAGGAAGTACAGCACGGTCACTACCACCACAGAAACAGCTGCCACCACAGGGATCGTCTGCAAGACAAGCAGAGTGGAGATTTAAAGTGCATAAAACAGTCCAGGATGTAATTTTCTACAATATCAATGAGTCTCACAACACAATATAAAACATGCATGGAATAATGAGGATCCCCTGCAAAAGGTGCATTACATTGAAGACGGACACTTAGAAAGAAGTTATTAAGTCGTCTGTTAATTGCAATTCTTGTTAATTGCATGTCTGGGGAAAAAAAAGATACATTTTTAAAACAAAAAACAAAACAAAATTCTTCAAATTACATACATGAGAGATGTGTAAATAAAGTTTTGTGAAAAGAAATTGAACACTTTGTGTTATGCCCCAGAAACCTTCATCTGAAACAAATCCCACCCATAGCTTGTAACCATGGAAAGGCACAAAGTCAAAAGGTAACAGTAAAAGGCCCCAGTTCAGCACTTCGTTGTTATGTGTAGAATATTTCCTGAAAAAATATTGAATAGTATTTTAGTTATGCTCCAGAAAAGAAATGTGACGGACAGATGGACGAATGGATGGAACCCATTCCTCTATCTGTTATGGTGCAGTTCAAAATATAGGACCCAAGCGCAGACGACACAGGAGCAGAGAGTCAGTGCAGGGATTTCATTAAATAAAAAGGCAAAATTTAAAAAAAAAAAACACAAAATGCAAAATACAAAAACCAAGGACAAAACTTACATAGAACTGAGGCAACACAGGGATAACGGAGGACAGGGTGCAAAACAGGGAACAGCAGGGCTAGGAGGGTACGAGACAGAGCTACACAGGGAACAACAGAAGGAAACTCAGACGAACTGACCAAGGAGATAAGAAACACACAGACTAAATACACAGGTGACAGGAGATGGGGAACAGGTGGCACAGGGAGGAGGAGACAACCAGAGACAGGTGGACATGATCAGACAATTACAGAGGAGGGAAATGGAGAGAAGGGAAACTCTTAAAGGGGAAAACATGAGGAGGATAAACTAATAAACTAACAAGACAGAGCAAACATAAACACAGGGAAAAGGAGCAAACTGGAAGTAAAGACATGAAAGACTAAAACATAGACAGAGGAACCAAAGGGGATAAAACAGATCATAAGAAAGTAAGACAGGAAGTGTGAGGTAAAAGACATGACGGAGGACTGAACTTACAAAATAAAACAGGAAGTAGCAACCTAAATACATGACCATGACACTATCCCCCTCCTCACATCGTTCATGGTGGGGGATAATAATGAGAGGAATGGTAGCCAGATATAAATCTCACAATCAGTCCAAATCAAGCGATTCTTCCAGGAATATAACATGCAGGCACAGAAAAAGATCAAATGAAAGTTCATTCTCACCAAGCTCTGATCCATAGTCGTAACAGGTAACAAAGGGGGATATAAACCTTCCTTCTCCTCACACAGCCTGAGAGACCAGAGTCCACACACACTCCAGGCAATGACAGCTTTCACAACCTATCTGCCCCCCCCCACACAAACACAGGCACACAGAGTGAAGGGCCTCCAATAGGGGCGAGGCTTCCTGCTGGGGGAAAGGTGACCCAAGGTCCCAAGCACCAATAGGAAGACAGATTTCACCATGACACTAGTGCACATGATACAGATGTAGTGAGGAGCAGAGCTATGAAATCACACCACTGAGAGAGGGGAGGAGAGAGGGGGGGAGACCCTGAGGTTACAGAACAAGCACTGACAGAAAATATTTCATTCTTCACAGAGAATAAGTGAGTAAGAGAATAAGCCCTGTGTTCAAACTAGGAGCGAGAGATCATGGAGGGTCGCAAATATTACTGAACAGTTTGTGCATGTTGTTAAGTTATAAAAACAGGTGCTATAAAAATCACAAGAGGTTTTTTATTCTACCTGCATGCAGTAAAAACAGATCATATGAACTTTAAGTGCTCTACATAGATAACATGACAAAACATAGCTCTCATTACATTGTACAAAAATATGCAGACATTTGTTATTATAACATTTGCTAATTAGCATTAAACACAAAGTAGGCCTATTTACCATATTAGCAAACTAGCATATACTAATTAGCATTAAACACAAAGTAGGCCTATTTACCATATTAGCAAACTAGCATATACTAATTAGCATTAAACACAAAGTAGGCCTATTTACCATATTAGCAAACTAGCATATACTAATTAGCATTAAACACAAAGTAGGCCTATTTACCATATTAGCAAACTAGCATATACTAATTAGCACCAAACACAAAGTAGGCCTACCAGCTTAGCATGCTAGGACTTCCTAATTAGCACTAAACCCAAAGCACAGGGGGATGTCATTAGTTTTATAGATAATTTGTCACAAACCAAAATATTGTGTCGTGCCAAGACACTGAAAGATAATCAGGAATCAACAAGGGGAAACGTTTTTTCAACACATGGATTTATTTCACCCTGTTAGGAGTTTTTCTTTCTTGTTTTATTTAATGAAATTTATTTAACTGAATCTCCGCTCAGAACACTTGAATGAATGTCTGGACATTTCATGGCAATACATCCAATAGTGATATTTTAGTCAAGACAAAAGCTGTATATATTACATATTTGGAAATGTAATCCATTTTGTTCAGAGGCCTTTTTGCAGTATGTTACAACCCACTCCCTGAGGAGTCCCTGCTGTAGTCTTCATCATCGGGCCCTGTGTCCATACGCACTCTGGGATCCTCTGAGCTCTTATGGTCCACAGCAGCCTGGTGGGACAAGGCTCTGCTGGTTGAGGGCTGCACAACAGGGTCTGCTACATCCAGGTTCACTAGAAACAGAATCATACAGAATCATGAAGGCAGGGCCAACCATGGACCGATAGATGACGGACAGATAGAGGCATAACCTCTAGCCAATAGAGGTTATGATGACATCATAGATGTCAGCCTCACATCTATGATGACATCATAGATGTCATCATAGATGTCATCATAGCAACCTAGCAACAACAAGATGAAAGCCAATAGAGGTTATGATGTCATAATGTCCTTCCTAGAATGTCGGGATGCTATAAAACAACCAGGTTTGGTTCAGACACGCTAGGCAAATTAAAGACTCAACTATAAACTACGGACATGAACAGAGGACAAACTCTGACATACAACAGATGAAAAATCAGTGAGGCTGTCCCAAGGTACACTTGTGGGGAGTCGTCGTTGAGATCGAGGTGGAGATGCTGTCGGTTTTCCTAAATAAGGTTCAACGACAGACAGACGGCAGGAGGAGAAATCTTCCCTCCTTCAGGAGACAGAGGCTCTGAAGAAGACTCTGCTGAAGAAGGAGCAGGAGTGGGAGGAGAAGGAGACCGCCTTGACAACCCAGCTTGACGAGGAGAAATCCACG
>CM075186.1:23954501-24137001 GCA_037577475.1 Chaunax sp. Z400
GTAAACATGTGTTACACAATTTTGGGCCTGCAGTTTCAGGACTACCAGTGGTGGTTTGATGGTTATGGTTTAAACGGCCACTAGAGGGCGCTCTGCACCTACAATTTCTCTTTATCTTTGCACTGACATTAACAAGAATTCGCAGAGGGTCACCCACGTGTCACATGAAATAAAGCTTTTTTATATAAACAATGTAAAAGGCCTCCTCATGCTCTGTGTTGTGGATGCTGATGATGGTGATGGATGTCAGGAGGACGAATATATATCCTCAACAATCACAGCTGATTCCTGATTTTGTGAAAAATGATCAACTCACACGATAATTTGCATCAAAACTACAAGCATGCAAAAAAGGACTACTTTTATCATCACTAAGTATAGAGTGTGATTATTGCGTCTTATTCGGTGGCAGTGGTTCCCAACCTGGGAGTAGAGATTGAAAGATAAATTGTTGGTTAAACTTTTGATGTTTATTAAGATAGGAAAGCAGGAAACACACGTTTATTAATTACTAGATCATTTAATCGTGGGATGTCTTTTTTTATTTGAATAAATCAATTTAGAACACGTTTGTCAAACTTGAGGCCAGATCAGGTTTGTTCTGACAAATTTACAATCAATCATTCGCTCAATTACAAATTACAGGCAGATGAAGATGAAGATGAGGAGTTTATTACAGATAGAGTAACAGCAGAGGAGATGGGTACCTCTAGATAACTGAGGTTAGTCATTCTTTAGTTTTCTGGACATCTGAAGTGTTGATTTTTTTGCCACTGATCACCCCAGTAAAGGTCTGGCCACTGTAAATCCATTTTTATTTTCGAAGATGGAACCTTTATTGATAGAGTTTAGGTCTAGATGGACTAACCATCCTTCTAATCTGTCGACATATGAAACCTGTGAAGACGGATCACATGTAGACACATCTTCTTTTTGAGGAGCCACAAGACAAAAATCTTGGGGGGAAAAAAAACAACCTGAGAAATGAATCAGTGAAGTCGAGCAGTCCTCTAGAGTTAAATCATTAATGTCGAGCAATTAGAGTGAAATAATGTCTTGTTTGGGCCAGACACACACTGAATGCTGAATCATGTGATATTCATCTCTGCCTGCACGGCGGATGTTCAGTTCACTCTTGTTTTCACTGGCATTCTCTCAGGCTGGTAACTTTGGCCTGGAGTCTGTTTTTTTTTTTTATCAAAACCCTTAATTTGTTTTTGTGGATTATAAAATGAAAGAACAAAAACAAATTGTATCGTAATGTATTCTTATCATATATACTGCATACTTTCATTTTTTCCCCCCGATTGTAGCAGTGCTAACAGTCTGACATGTGGTTGGTGACAGCTGATATAGGTGGCTTTGGACTGAAATTATATCACCGTGATTTGATGATCATTTCATAGAAGAACACATGTGAAGAGTCACTTTTCATGAACTTGTATGGCTGATAAAAATCACTGAATCCTACATTGACTCAGATTGTTATGGATGAGGTTCTGCCTGTAAAGACTGCAGTCACCTAAACTTTAATAGAGGCCTTTGATTCAAACCATCACTCATATACAGACTTACAACTAAGATAAATTTGTAGCTGAAACTGTGTTGATTCGGTTTGGTGTCAAATTTGACGTATCTTCGAAAGTTACTGATCTAGATCCTGAAGAAAACCACCATGAGTGAAATATTGTTTTTTATTTTAATAACTATCAAACTAATAATGACACCAATGTGTTTCCAAATTCTAGGAGCAGGTTTTCATGGTCAATGAGTCATGGGACTATTGCTTTTAGGTGCAGTGACATAATTAGGCCCTGTTGGAGGTTTGTGCTCTCTGAACGATGTCTAGTTCAATTTTTGCATTATTTGATACAGTCCTGGCATTTTTTAATCCTGTAAAAGATTTTCTAAATTTGTTTTGAAAGTTTGTATCAATAAAGTCAAACGTTACACTTCTGGCATACATCCAGTGTTGATGCTAAAAAAAAAACAAGACCTTAATATTCAAACTGAAGGAGGAGCTGTGGTCTTAATTTGTGCACCAGTCAACCAACAGGAATGTCACTGAATGGGTTCCACCCAATATGAGGCTTTGTACACGTGGATGGGCGTAGCCTCGAGTTACACAAGTAAGCAGGAAGGGGAGTTACAGTGGAGGAAAAGCTGCAGCAAAGAAACATCACAGTCCTAAAGGAACTGGTGTGGTGATAGTGAACCCTGGAGACATGATGCCCCTGAAAGACAAACACACAAAGCATAAGAGAGAAAGAGAGACGACAGCTGATGAAGAGGCAACAGAGAGGAGAAGAATAAGAATAAGGTCTCAGAAAAACAGGAAAAGATTTTCAGTGAAAAGTCATGAGTATAACATCGTTTGAGTCCTGATTCAGTATAAAGTATAAAGACACACAGATTATACTATAATGAATCATTGAGGAAAATGAAAGCACAGATTAGGAATGATGTGTTAAATAAAGAGACAGGGAATGTCTTTGTCCTTCAAACACCTGTTTGTCAGGTTCTGTTATTACCACCGCAGACTGCTGTGGGATTTTTTTTTCTCTGGGAGGGACCAAGATGAGCTGAAACACCCTGAACACACACTACGGGAGCTGAACGGGGACAATCCTGCTCTGAATGGTTGGCTTTGTTTGTATGGAGACACAGAGATGAGGACAGACAGGGCGTGGATGAGGGTGAGGATGAGGATACACAAGTTTGTGCTGGTGGATGCAGATATTTTTGACTTCAGCTTCCTAAACAAGTGATTATTTTGTGCTAGTATGAGCTATTTTTAGATTAGATTATTTCAATGCCAGAGTTTTTGGGGAATTCAGAAATATTCAGTGATCCTTACAGTCAGCATGTAATGCATTAAATCCCTACACTAAATCCAAGGGTGAATTCAGCAGTGATATTGGTCTACAGCTTGTACTGACTTGACTGGTTTTACACAGGATCAAGATCAAGATCAAAATAAACTTTATTGTCCCACAAAGTGGGAAATTTGTCTTGGGCTTTTCACCCCTGCTGCAGCCATAAGATACACATTACATACAGAAGATATACAAACATAAATATATTCAAAGGTGAAGAAATACTAAAAGTTAACATTCTCTAATGTCAAACATCATTACATACCCTGTCAGGAGTGATATAATAGCTGTATTAACATCTCTATTAAAGGAGACTTCCTGTATAGCTGTGAGGAACATGTCGAGCATTAGTGGACCAAGGTCTCGCCAGAATGTGAGATAAAATTCTGGAGGGATGCCAACTAATCCGGGAGATTTACCTTCCTTCATTAATGTCAATGACTCAAATAATTCATCTAATGTTATTGTTTATCTCATCACCTGACAGACTTGGCAAGTCCTTAAAAAAAGAACTAATGGATTCTGCATTACCACTTATGTCACTCTGATATCACTTTTGATAGTGTTACTGCTGTATGTTGTCTGTACTGTTTGCCTCTTCTCCCCTCCTCTTCTCCCCTCCTCTTCCTTTCCTTTCTAGCTCTGCCCAGGTGTTGCTCATGGAGTGACCACGAGGTGCACCTGGCCTGAGAGAAGTGCTAAAGGCTCCAGTCCAGCATCAGAGGAGAGGCTTATGGAGTGGGACTGTTGGTCATGATGCCTCTCAGCCTGGGATTTGTTTTAGCTTTTATGTTAACATTTTTGTTAATAAATCCCATGGTTTTGGTCGTATTGAAGGTGTCTTTTCTGTGGTTACTTTGGGTCAGAGCTGGTAAACTGTTAGCCCCTTAGGGCCATTTAAATGGGGGCGTAACAATGGAAACTTTTGAATTGTTGATTAATTAATGAAGGATCATGTAAGAGGGAACCATCCTCTGCCTGGATTGAATGGATATCCGCCAGAAGGTCATTATTACGCAATTAGCTTGCGAGAAGAAAGCTGGGTTTACTCCCATCGAGGTAATTTAATTGTCGTGTTCTGTGAATTAAAAACTCTGACCTTTTTCCAAGGATTTCATTTAACTTTATCTTAACCAGTGATATTTCTTTGTGTCGTTCCACTGAAAAAATGATCATGTTGTTGTTGGATTAGTGATGCTAAGATACCTTTAACTGTTCTGTTTTGGCCAGACACAAAAAGATATAGAGTTATTTCCTATAAACCCTTTAATAGCAGATTTTTTACTGATATATATAGAAATTCCTTTAAAGCTTCTCTAAATTGACCACAATAAGTAGTGTTTTGCAGAAGAGACGTGTTAAATTTCCATCGAGTTGCACGATTTTTTTTTTTTTTTAGTAAACACATTTAGTACACCATTGCTGTACTGCAGCAGCAAGGCGTGCAAATGAATGTAGTGACATCTGTACCAAGCGCTGGACGGTGCGTCTCACTTGGAAGCTGTACAGACGGGCGATCATGCAGCAGTGCCTGTCTTGGTGGCTTCTCCAGAACGATGAGCGATACTCAAAAGCAGGGAAGACCCCAGTTTCTCTTCCCCGAACACTTCATACAGAAGTTTGGCAACATAGGACGTTGGGTTGCCGGCCCTTATTCCTTGTCTTAAACCAGTTATGTTCAGATTAAATTTTCTGCTATGATTTTCGAGTTGTTCTGTTTTCACTTTTCATCCCTCATTCTCAGCCAACAGGGTCTTATATTTAATTTCCAGTGTGGACATATGTTGCACGTTCCAAATCGTGCACTTTTGAGTCACATGTTGTCATTGTAACATCCAACTTACTCAATTCCTTGCGTATCGGCTTCAGCTTGTTATCAAACGCAGCTGAGATTTCCTCTCGCACAATGTCTCTGATCATTTTCCCAAGTGATTCGGGGTCCATTGTTCCACTGCAGAGTTTACACGGCATAGGAGAGACAGGAGATTATTATTTTCCGTGGTAATGTTAAGTTTGAGGGGTTTTAAAGTTCAACCATGTAAGTTAAACTGCTTGAAGAAGCAGCTTGGACGGCGTTCTGCGTTCTCACAGCTTGCCACTGGAAGTCATGTGTTCCCAGCTGTTTCCCCTTGATTCCAGTCTTTGTGGTGGGCTAATATAGTTATGAGAGTCCAAAATACAGATTTACTCGTTTAAAGATTTTTTCACAGTAGTGAAACACTGAACTGTTTTATTTCTTTTGTCTGGAGCTCTAATTCTCTTTTAAAGCTAGCCAACAAGAAAAGGGAGCTGAACACTAAACCTTACAGCTCAACAATATGTGAGAGAAGTGAGATTTTTCCCTCATGGAAACGTGGACTGAAATACACTCCTGTATGATTTTTTTGGAACACCTTGCACTTATTGTAACTCCAGTGTTAAATGTCTCTTTGCCATTCTAAATGCCAGGGACTCTTGCTGCTTCGTTGAGCCAGTGACACCACTGGTTCTGCTAGACAGAAGAAGTGTGTATGAAGAGATTATGTGTATGAAGACAGATCATTCCCTAATGTAACCTTATTTTACTCTGGCAGCTGGATGAGCCAGATACTGGTGGCTCTGATGCAGCAGATGAATTGTCAGGGACTCAAGGTGAGAAGTCCCTCATTGTCTTTCACTTACATAACCAAACAACAGACCAAAGATGCATGTCACCGCTCTCTTTTTAAATCCAAATGTCTTAGGTTAATCCAGTAAAATGCAGAAGAGGCCAGAGAGAAAGCAAAGATTAATCAAACCACCAACCATATGATGCCATGTGTCGCTGCTCCTCTAAATGATCTTGGTGACCTCTCAGACTTTCTCTTCCACCCTCTGCACCCGTCATGTCCTGATCATGTAGGTCTGCAGAGAAATAGAGGCAGAGTGTGTAGATGGGGAGATTTTAGGAGTCTTCATTTCAATATAGTTCTCTGCTTTATCTTTATAAATCTATCTTTATAAAGGCTCAGCCATTCACAAGCAAAGATGGAGAGAGGTTCATCACTTTGTGAAAATATGAGTTGGCAAAGAGTCCAGCAGTTTAAGAACAACATTTCTCAATCTGCAATTGCAAAAGACTTCAGGATTTCACCATCTGCAGACCATAATATCATCAAAAGATTCAGAGTCTGAAGAATGAGCATTAGGGGCAAGGACAGAAACTAACACAGAATGTATAAAGAATATTACTATATGGGATCGGGAGCATCACAGAAAACATCTGGTCAATCTCTGGACCTGATCTCATTTGAGATGGACTGATGCAAATTAAGCAAACATGCTGTGGTCTGATGAGTCCACATCATTTGGACTTCATGTCCTACAGAGGAAAAGGACCATCCAGATTGGTGCTGGAGCATGGGTCAAAAGCCAGCATCTGTGATGGTATGGGGGTGTTAGTGCCCATGGCATGGGTAACCTGCACATCTGTGAAGGCTTCATTAATGCTGAAAGGTGCATACAGGTTTAGGAACAACATAAACAGCTTTTACAGAGATGTCCCTCTTTATTCTAGCAAGACAATACCAATCAATGCATTATGAGGTGTAAAATACGACAACAGAGACCATGAACCTTTGAACAACTGAAGTCGTGTATCAAGAATGAGAAAGCAATGTCTATTTTAGACATAACATTATGTTACAATACACACATGATTAAACACGTTTTATTCTTTTCAATGGGGTAAAAGCCTATAAGGACCATGTCATTTAAAACCAATTAAAATTTAGAACAATACAATATTTACAGATCCCAAACTGACTGACAAACATTAAACACACCGTGGACGTACCTGCATGGCTGATGAACGTAAGTGTAGCACTGAAGCCTCTGTGTGTGATGCTGCTGTCTGACGTGAACCGAAGCACCATTATGTTATGGTAGGACAGGACATGAGGAGTAACGCTGCCGCCACACAGCACCGCTACACAGAACATAGCGAAATAAGCCTCTTATTGTAGATAATGTTAGATTAACTTTAAATCTGAAAACACAGACAGGGAAATAGCACAGAACAAAGAGAAAGTCTGAAAAAGATTGACTGAATCTGAGTTCAGGAAAAAGTGTTTTTGATTTATCCGTCCTACCGATCTCCTGTGTTCTTTCCACGTCTCCCAGGACAACGAGGGAATCGTACAAGCATCTGTCTGACTCCTCCAGGTCAAAGTCAGCAAAGTCAAGCTGAACCACAACACAACGATCACTGATGAGTTTGTGACAACGTGAGTCATGCATTTGGATTCAGAGGAAGATTTCGAGCATCACCTTTACAACATGACCCGGCGGAGCGTAGACAACCCAGTGGAGGACACAGTTGTTACTGTAGAACTGTGGGTAACGTGGGCTGTGGACAGCAGTCTGATCCTCAACTAGAACAACAGACCCGCATCCTGATGGCACACACACACACACTTGTACTTTTATACTTGTGAGGACCTTCATTGACATAATGTATTTCCAAGCCTCCAACCTCAAACCTTAAACCAAGTCATAAGTGTCAAACAGTCCTTTCATGGTCTGTCTGAAAGAGAGGACAGGCCAAAACGTCCTCACTTCCAAAGTATATACTTATATAAGTATATATATCAGCTCTCACAATGATAGATGTACAAGTACACACACACACACACAGGAAACATAAACACAGGTCCACAAAGCATTACTACACTAACACACACACACTGATCTGCACAATGAAAACAAAACATCTATTATAGATTCATCCTCTGCACAGCTACTCCACCAAGACTGTGTGTGTCTTGCGCGGCTGATTATTGTGTCATGAGACGTCTGCCTAGACAATTACCCCCTGGTTGCTATGAGATCCGCAATCAACAGACACAGAAGAGGGTAAAACGGTGTTTGAACTGACTCCAAAAAGGCTGAGAGGCTCTGAAACATTCATGAAACAGGATGTGATGATCCTCTAATCCTTTTTTTTTTTATATTCAGCTCAATTAGAAACAGTGCAAAAAACATCTCAAGTTGTACCTCATCAGCTTCATTGACTGTGGCTAGCACTGTGGTTAGACTAGGTTATAGGGATAGAGCATACTCCAGTGTGTGCAATAGTATTATAGTGCCAGTATTTTTATCAAGGGTCTGTGAAATACTGTGTATGTGCAATTATGTGGTTGAACTAGTATTCAACTGGGTATTGTGCAATACTGTCATATGTGCAATACTTTGGTTAAACGTGTTATTAAAGATTGTGTAAGATTGTTGAGGGAGTTTGTAACATGTTCATGTCAGGTCTTTTATTGTGTTATCCTTTGTGTATGTTGAGTCACGCCAGGTATGAAAATCTCACTGACACAGAGTTTCCCTATGGGGACAATAAAATATCTACCTACCTACTGATTTCTGTAAATACATGAAATACAATCTGGATTTTATGCCAACAATATGTCTTAAAAAAGTTGGATGGGGGACAACAAAAAACTGGGAAAGTTATGGAATGCTCAAAAACACCTGATTGGATTTGAATCATCTGTAGCACTACAGTCAACATATACATTGGTATCAGTTATGTATGGCAGTGTACTGTAGTATCTATAGCATGTACTGTGTATTTGTGTTAAATATTGTGTCTCCCACCAGGATCGAGGTGTCCCTGGACGGCACGATGCCTGATGACGAAGCCACTTCCTGCTTGGTTAATGTCAGAGGAGAAGAGAAGCAATGCATTCTGGGTATTATTCAGGAGCACTAGGCCTGGAGGGACACTTCCACAGAAAATCCCTGTAAAAAAAGAAAAGAAAAGCAGCAAAATGACTAAAGATATCCAGTATATCACAGTTCTGTTCTGTATGTGTTCCATTGCTGTCTCTGATAAATGTGCAGTCTCAATGTCGCCGTGTGTGTGTGTGTATCTGTGTGTGTGTGTGTGTGTGTGTGTGTGTGTGTGTTTGTGTAAAACGTACCAACAGGCCTGCGGGTCCCCACTGAAACAGTGAGTCGATCGTAGCGGCAGTCAGAGTCGTTCTCCAGATCAAAATGATCAAACTCCAAGAGAATGCTATAACCTGGAGGAACACTGATACTCCACACACACAGCCTGAAGAGACACACATTTAACCAAATTAAATCATTTTTTGATCATTCATTCATTTATTTTCTCTCTCTACATTCACACAATTCTGAGCTAAAAGCCAAATGTTTTGGATTTCATTGATTTCTCACGCTCTAAAATGGAAAATTACAGCATTATAGAAAAACGTGGTGATTGGAACAGTTTAAGTTCAGAACAAATAAACTTCTCGTCGTGGATTATCACTGTGCATAATTTCATGGATGTTACAGTTTGCTATCAAATCTCTGCTTTCTTTCACTTTTCTAGAGTGTCACTCACTGGTTGTTGTCATAGCGATCACCAGGATGGGCGGGGTTTCTGATTACGCCCTCACTGTCAGATACAGGCCCATCTTTCACGCTGCAGAGTCCTAACGTACAGCACACACACACACACACACACACACACACACACACACACACACACACACACACACACACACACACAGAGAGAGAGAGAGCGAGAGAGAGAGAGAGAGAGAGAGTACTGCATCAAAGAAGCATGATGACATAAATAGGAGCTGCTGTGAAGAGACCAACTCACGTGACCAAGTCGTTCCTGGCTCATTAGCTAAAGCAAGCACAAAAAGAGAGAATGTATTAGAAAACATCCTTATTAAGACAGAATGTTACATATATATTTATACCCATCCACAATTGAATAAAAATGATTAAATAAAGGTTAAATCACTGGTTCCCAACCCTCTTGAATTATCCTACTGTGTGCATATCTGACTTTAGTCAGTCTGGAAACCTGCAGACTCAAATTCTTTAATTGTGAAAGGAGAAATATTTGAGCAATCTGCTATACTAACCCTCCTGTTATTATAAAGCATCAACAGTCCTGTATTTGTTTCAGTCAAGTTTATTTGTGAGAAACGTCAGACAAAAGTCTAAGAGGACGGATATTTTAAAGAAGGCTTTTAGTTTTCTGCTTGGTTGAAGATAAGTTGAGTATGTTTTTAAATGTAAAAATCTAGAAACTTAATGGATCAAATGACTGCCTGTGATAAAAAGGGTTGTTGGTAGTCATAAACTCAGTCCCACTCAGCTCATGGATTTGTTGAACTCATTGTTTTACTTAACGACGTGCAACTTCACAGGTTTGGTTCAGTGTCACAGCTCTCATCAATGGTCACAGCAGGCGGCTGCCTTCAGCAAAATACATAAGATGAGCTGCTTGTTAGCTACTTGGCCAAGACTAAACACCTAACTGGTGAACATAGTGGAACGTTTAGAAGCTAAAAAGAACAAATATTTCCATCCAGAGTTGGTGGAGACCAAAAACAGAGCAAAAAGTTAATATTCAACTTAATTGGAGCACAAATTATGGCGCTAAATGAATTTGAATGCTGCTTTGTATCTGCTGGATGTGTGAATAAGCAACTGGATGGTAATAAGTTTCAACCTCATGTTTACAGCTGGTCTCTACTGGCACCCCTAGCGACCAAAATGATCAATTAATGTAGGCTTAGCGTTATTATTTCAATGAAGGGACACTGGATTTAGTTTGGTCGGATCAGCTGTCAAATAGAAATTTAGCAAAGTATCACTTGTGAACATATGTTGCAAGTCTAAGCCTGATTTTAGTCTAACTCTATTTCCATTCATTCAATACAATACGATTCAATACAACACATTCAAAACTTTTCAAGGGTCAATTTAACAAAAATTGGACAAAATTTAATCATGTGAGCATAAAAATGTGACCATGTGATCTAGAATGCAGTGTTTTACAAACTACATGGACCCTAAATAAATTATGGTTAAAGACAAATGACCGGACTTATGATAACCTCATCCTGACCTACCCTCTCTCAGTTTCCTCTTAATCCAGGGCAGCAGCAGCCTGACATCAGTGAAAACCCCTGGAGATCCTCTTCTAGAAGGATGGCGACTGCTGTTATTTCCCCAGCTACGACCACATCCCCTCCCCCAGGAAGTTACACCCACAACTATCCAGTGACCGCCGCCTGAACCTGCCAGACATACCAGAGGACCCCCTGAGTCCCCCTGAAAGAAGGCAGGGATGAGGCCAGAGTAAAAACACTTATTATTGATATACACACATATTCAGAGCTACTGAACGATGGGATTTCTTCCAAACAGATGACTGATTGGTGAAGCGTCACTGTTTCCAGTAGCTCAGGTTGAATTTGGCTCTTGAATTAAATGGAGAGTTGAATTGTGGAAAAAAACATGCAGATGTTGCAGATGGTACATTTCTTTTTCTACCTGGCAGGCATCTTTTCCTCCTCTCTCTGGCCCGGCACACAGGACAGTCATGGCTGGCTGAGGCCCAGCAGGTCTCTGGTTATGAAATGAACTTTTTTCACTTTTGACACTCTGGAGGACATATGTACATTTGGCTGGATCCACCAAGTCTAACTGGACCTCTCTCAGCACTGCGGGAAGACGACCCTCTGGGGAACAGTGGAATTGAATAAGCAAGTGTGAGTTAGTGAGTTGGTGTGAGTTAGAGAATACTTACTTTCCTTCACTCTGCCCCATCCACCCACGATGCAACTGGTTTCAGAGGAGATACTCTCATCAGGCAAAGGCAGACATATTGGGTGCACACGGGCTCCTGTTGACACAATCACTTACAGCTGACTTAAAGAGTGATCAGTGCACCTGTTGCATGAATTGTCATCTGAACACACTGAACTTGTACTAATGATCGAAATGGAAACCTGCCCAATCGAATGTGTTGCTCCAACTGGATCAGAGCTATGTCATAGCTCATGGGCAAAGCATGATGGTACTTCTCATGCACTGAGACAGACTTGATGAGAAAGACCTGCTCCTCTTCATCATTTACTCTCTGGTCAAATTCTCCTACCACCACCCTCACACCACCAAGAAACTCTCTAGGCAGAGGAGGAAACAAACATCATTGTGCAGATCATCAATAGGCACTAATGACAAAAAGAGCAACATGTAAATTGTAGCACAACAGTGAGAATTGTACACAAGTAAGTAACAGCAGTACTTTGAGAGTGATGCAAAGCAGTGAGCAGCGGTCATTATCCAGCGATCGGTCAGAATGGACCCTCCACAGAAATGAGAGCCTCTGTTCTGCAGGGAAACCTGAGAATAGAAAACACAAGCTTGACTGTAATTCATCATTTATTTTCACAGCTGAAGAAAAAACAAACATATTGATGTAAACCTCATGCAAGAGACACATCTGGGTGTTTATCCATACTGACGTTTTGGTTGGTTGGTATCATAAATTGGTTTTAAAGCCTCGAGTTTGGCATCACTGTCGTCGCCGTCTTAGTTTTCACGTTCCAGAAGTGACCACATGGATGAGAGGGTGGAGCTGGGGGAGGGTGCTGAGGTAGCAACTTGTCGATCACAAGGTAGCCTCACCCTTAAGCATATCAATTTTAATCTAAATGGGACAATCGTTTTTCAAAATGAACATGGTGCTGTGTTGGGAAAGACTTGAACAAACACCTGAGACCATAAACCCATTAAGAATCTGGGCCATTTTCTCATAAGCTCACATACAGACTTTTTGAAACCGGTAGTCTCCCCCTGTTGATCATTAGAAAGAATGCAGGTGTTAGGCACTTCATTGATATCATATTATATGACTTTAATTTTAATCCACCACAAGGCTCAGTTTATTGTGGATCTCTTCCATGTCAGATAACAAGAGGAAGGGTTTGAAGCTAGAACAGCTGCCCCATGCTAACATGCTAACAGGTGAGCTGATATTTAACAGCTGTTATGTCACATTTGTCATGTGAGCCATGTTATTACACTAACAGCTGACTTGAAAGCGACTCTAACTTAATTGAAATAATGAATAGAAATATCGGGGTAATCAAGATTGATTTCTTTTCTTTCTTTCTAAAATCTTTATCTTAAGGACCAGTTTAGCCAAAAATATGTAAGATGTTGATGTGAGGTAGGATCTGTGTGTACGGGGGTCGTTTTGAAATCGTTTTTTCGAAATTTTCAGCAAAAAACGTTGTTGTGTAAACAGGGTTGATTGTGTTTATTCTGAGTACTTCATATTACTACAGAGAGTACATCCTCCTGATGCATCAACAGTTTTCTTCACGGCCTGTGGATGGATGGTCTTTCATTGGCACACAGGAAAAAACAGATACCAGCAAAGTAGTGATGGGAAGAAGGGGTTAGTCTGCAGGAGTAGTGAAAGCCATGAGGGTTGAACAGACTAAGAAACCACAGCCAACAACTGCTCAACAAAATACTGACTAAATAATGTAGAAAGAAGACGGGTTGAACACTTACTAGCCATGGATGTGATCCGTACGTTGCCTCGGCCCCTCCGACGATCCTCAGAGATTGAACCATCGGGCTCCACACCTGAGGAATCCCACACTTTGAACCTGACAGACAGACTGAAATCTTCTCAAGCTTCTCACTTTCATTCTCAACAGCATAAAAGCAGCCATTAAAGACAGATGGGAGTCATATCTGCCTTCCCCTGTTTGGTGTCCACTCACCTGTTTGAGTCGCACTGAGGCCAGAGCTCACCCAAAAGCAGAGAGACAGCAGAGCGGCAGAGGTCTTCATCACTAACGCACACATTGAGAATGGCTCCTACTGGGCACACAAACTGGTTTATAGAGGCCGCTGTGTGTGAAGGGAATCTTCTTAACAAGACGGTAAAAGCAGGCGTCTTTCAGCGGGAGGTTGGTGCATTCACACGTCACAACAAAACGAACGAGTGGAAGGGTCAGCTCTCTCAAGGTCAGCTGTGGTGCGCAGTTTGGAGTTTCACTGACACAAAGACACAGCCCAGCTTCTGTAAACGTTCAAAGAGGGGAAACAGTCATAAAATGCAGACAACGATACAAAAGAGGAGAGCTGTTACAAGTCGGCATGACGTAGATACGGATAGAGCAGAAGAAAAGAAAAGCAGAATGCTTTTGATGACATAATGTCTCGAAGGTTGAAAAATGATTTCCATCCCATAGAAGTCTTGGAGTGTGTGGTTCGGAGCAGTTACTGTCTCCCTCAGTCTTTGTGATAGCCTGTAAAACCAGACAACCTGTGGTGACCAGCCAAACACTGGGAGGCAAAGCTTTATGAGATGGGAGACAAGAGAGAAGCTCTGAACACACGTTGACTTTATGACTCAACTACTGTGTGTCTGTGGAAAGAGAACAGCGTGAGTCAGACGTGCAGCTGATGCAGGTAGACGATTTGAGAAAAGCTTGGTTTGCACTCAAAGTGACTCATTTTTTTTTTATGTCACAACTGTAGTTTTTATCACCACATGCCATCCAGTTAGAACACACCTGATGTCATGTGATTGAAAAGTACCAGACAGGAGGATAAGAAAAAGTCACTTTTATGTAACCTTTCCACAAATAATGCCTCAGTCAGTGAGCTGCATCTACAAATGTCCATGAAGATATGAGGTGCAGAGGCGTAGAGTTGCTTTATTCTGGATCAGCTCCTGCAACTGGGTGTCTGTTCATTTGGAGCAAGAGGTCAAAGGGGGCAGTTATGGATCATACTGGTGATTTGCCATCAATAGTGAAATCCCACTTAAATGTGTAGTAGTGTTTGTGCACCATTTACCAGATGGGTCCAGTATTTTCCTTTAATTCAGTGAATATAATACAACAGATATCCTGCTGTGTTGGTGAAATCTGCTGAAAGAATGGTTTGATTGATGTTTCAGGGTTTTCTATGAGCTGATCAAAGTAAGGCTTCCTGTGTCATCTTCTAGAAAATGTATTGTAGTGAAACAAGCTGTGAACACAACACTGACACATTAACTTATAAAGTTGTTAGCAAACAGCTGTTAGATTTTGCATGGATGAAGTCATATTAGCACTCATTTGGAGACATTTTCTTTGCCACCAGACAAATGTAAGTCCAATATTCACTGTCCTTTTCACTCTGTTTTGGTAACTAGGATAGATGTAGTTCTTTTAGCTGATGCCTGAGTGTCGTCAGTGCCTGGCTACCAACTTAGTCTGTTTTTTGGTGCTGAGCAGGTGGTGTTCAGGTTGAGAGAGCTTTTATTTTTTGCTGAAAACTGTTTCTGGCTGTGTCTGGAAAAGGAGAGATCAGACTGAACTAAGGGGCCATTTACATCAAATGGAAATTTATTTTGGAAATGCCACCATACCGTCGCTGCGTAAACAGCCATAACACAACTCCTCTGAAAACGATGAGGTCACAGCTTCGCACATGCCTATTATTGTCCCAGCCTAATTCGTGTACGCGTACAGAACACTATGGACAGAACAACAAAAAACAATGTCGGACCATCCGGGTTTGTGCTGAAGACTCTGTCAAGTTTATTAACGCTCCTCTAATGTCGATTTGCTGCATCACTACTGTGATCTTATTGTGTGTTGATTTTTAAAAGTTTACACCGCCAATCGCTGCCCTCGCATGTACACTACAGTGTTTTCAGCCGTTTTAGTGGATCTGTATGTGCAGGGAACGAAAAGAGGAAAAAAAAAAAAGACAAAGTTTTTTTGAGCAAAAATGATGCAGTGTAAATGGGGCCTAAAACAGTAACACTGTGAGCCGTAGAACCAAAACAGCTAGCTGAAAGACACAAAACGCTCCATAAAGCTCTTTGCACAGAAGTCACAAGTCCTAAACTTTGAGTTTCGAGTCTGAAACAAGTCATGATGCGTCTTCACCAAATGTAAATCCATTTAACAACAAATTCTTTGTACAACATCCAAATCTGGTACTTATTGTACCTCTGTATGTAATTTAAGACTTGCATGTTTCGCCTAATCCATCTCGTTAGTGTTTTGTTTTTGAGGTGCACTTGAATGCATCCTGAACACTCTTGGCACCCACGACCTTTCCCGTACAAAGCGATTTAGATTTCAGAGTTTATGAGTTGTACCTTAATCTTTCTTTTTATTTTGTCAAGTCTAAAATGATCACATGATTTGAGTAAACAAGAACAAACCCATGTGACTCGAGTCCACACCTCTGAGGTCTGGTAATAATTCTCTGTGGGTTTGTCACCACAACGACAAACTGCATCACCACTGTGTTGTCATTAAAGTCGAACAAATGACCTCTGAGGACACAAACGTGACCCAGAGCAGAGTGTAAAGCTCTCACATACAGATATACAGCAAAATAATTCATAGAGCCTGTGTGTGAGTGTGTGTGTGTGTGTGTGTGTGTGTGTGTGTGTGTGTGTGTGTGTGTGTGTGTGTGTGTGTGTTTTCTGCCTCTAGGCTCACTGTAAGTCCTGGTTCCTGTTTATGCAGCCCAGGGGCCCAGGCCCCACTGGGTGAGCACTGCTGCTGGTGACTCAGTGCTTGCCATGGTTGCTGGGTCACAGTTGCCATGTGGCTGCAGGCAGGTGTTGCAGAGACGAACCGAAAACACTGAGGCATCACTGGAGGACAATTTTCAGGATCTGATGATGCAGGGATTGAACGGGAACATGAAGAGAGGTGAGCTGACATCAGAGCATTCAGTCAACAGTCATTGCCTACTGTCTTTTTTATATCTCTGTCTGAGTAAAGCTGCATGAGAGAAGCCATCAAACATATTCACATCCTCTCTCACATAAAATCAGATCAGTGTCAGACCGTTGGTCCCACATGGCCTCACTTCAGAGCATCAGGTAGTTACATCCGCCAATGAGGTTCTGTTGTCATCACATTTGTTTGTTAGATAACAGAATATGTCAAAATATTCTTAATAGATTGAATACATTTTGTTAAGAGGTGGCCCTTGGACTGGGGATGACGTGATTTGATTTTGAAGCAGATCCGGAAAACAAGGTGCAGATCTAGGAATTTGTTTTTTGCGGCCTTAACAGGCCTTCTAACTTTTTTGTTGGTTGGTTGGTTTGTTTGTAAACAGAATTACCCTAAAACTAATTCATAGATTTCCATGAAAACCTGGCTGAAGGACGGGACATGGGCCAGGAAAGAACCAGTTAAATTCTGGTGCATACAGTATCTGGATAAAGAGGCGGATCCATAATTTTTTTTTTTCACGGCACTTCCTTCCTTTTCCCTAATCATGCAAAACCTCCTGAGCCTTCCATTAAATCTTGGTGTTGTTTCTGATAAAAGGGCTGATACATGAATTTTTTTACCACTTTAACAATGCACAACAGGAAAAAGATGCCCTAATTACAGAAAAACTACTGGACCACTTTCCACAAAGCTTTGTGGGGCATGCGCCGGGCAAGAACCCATTATATTTTGGTGCAGATCCAGACAGAGGGCCAGATCCAGGAAATTTTTAGAATTTTCCGTAACATTGCTCAATGGGTCATTTTCCAATGTTTTTCCTAATTATCCAAAAACTGTTCAACCGTTTTCCATGACACTTTATGGAGGGGTGGGTCAGTCTTTTTGTTCAACTCCACATAGTGTCATTCTTGTTATAAAGGTATTTAATGTCCATGAATTCTTTATCTAAGGCCAGAAACAGTTTATTAAGTCAATTTATTTTAGCTAAGATACCAGAAAGAGGTTGGTTTGACAATCAGACAGACAAGGAGAAGGTGACAGGAATTCATGGACAAGACAAAATCAGTTAATTCTTCTTGTTTAGTCACATTTAGGGCTTTGTCTGTTACAATTTTTTTGGGGACTGGCAGAGATTTGTTGTGATATTGCAAAATTAATTCAAAAAATGCTAAAAAAAAAAGTAACAGTAAAAGCAAGAGTCCTATGATAGTTTGACTGTCATAATAAGACTTATTGACCATGAAAACATACCCCTAGAATTTGGAATCACATTGGTATCATTATTAGTTTGATACCAATATTTCACTAATGCCACACCCTTCCAACCAGTTTCAAGGTAATCCATCAAAGCAGTTTTTGTAAACGGTCCATAAAACCCTTTGCTGGAGGTAATAAAAATTAATTTTTACATTAGCTAACCACCAGTTTCTCTCAGCTCCATCATCTATACAGTTTACATCCCCTATAGTTATTACATCGAGTCCCTGAAGGTACACCTGATTGGTGTACCTTCTCTTGGGTGTTTGAGCTTCACCATGCAGGATGATGCATGTGCAGTTTGGCACTACGAGGTTGTTTTCAGATTCATGTGCCAAAGGCAGAAAGTTTCTCATCTCAAATCTCAGTTTGATGCACGAATCAATTAGCATGATTTTGTGACATCACAAGTAGAAGACAATCATGGTCCAACATGCAATGTAGATATGAAGAAACCTTCAGTGCACAGACAGAACAGACAGAGTGAAGAAAGAAATCTTATGTTCAGAGCTAAAAATACTGTCTATGCACACATTGATTTTATAATACAAGCTGTTCAGATGTGTTTCAAGATATTTACTATAATTCATCAGTTTTCATATACATTTAATACTTTTATTCTAATCACACATTTCATCGATTTTAGCATTTTTCTGGCAGGATTCCATCAATGTATAATGCAGCTTCGCACAGTATTGATCGAGTACAAAACAAATGTTCTACCATCTATGAATTAATGTAATGTTAATTATATCTTGACATTTTACTTATAAACTGCATTTTTCTGGTTCTCTTACTTCTGAACTTTTTGAATTGTAATCCTTTTAAATCTAATGTAGCATAAGAATCAGGAACATTACATTTGTTCTATATTAACTAGTGAAACATTACCTGTCTACCATATACCAGTGTATATTTTTTCTCAATCCTTTACACTTTCTGTCTTGTATATTTTTCTGTCCTGTACATTTTAATGTCCTGCATATTTCTTCTGACACTCACATATTTGTGCACGTGTGTGTATATATATATATATATATATATGTGTGTGTGTGTGTATATTTCTTTCTGTATCTTTGTTTAACTTATTGTCCAGTACCTTTAGTGCAAGCAAAAACTGGAGTCAAATTCCAAGTATGTTTACACATACTTGGCCAATAAAGCTGATTCTGATACTGATATTCTAATAACCAGACCTGAATGATGACAAAGTGGGAAACTTGTGTTCTGTAAAATGAGGTTTGATGGTTCATGTCCTCAGATTTCACCTGCAATTGGAAACAAAACCTCTCCAGTATGAAACAATATCCCGACATCGTCTCCGGCGTAAGTTTGCTTAGTAACCAGATTCACATGAAGACAGCAGGTCAGACCCAACAGCGTTTATTTGAACCGGTAGTCGTGTTACCTCTGCCTGTATGGGTTTACACTTTCAGAGAGATGTTATGACATAAGGATTTTTTTAAAACTACGGCCACATTAATGAATTGGACCCAACAAAGAATATGAACGCGTTACTAAGGTTAAATGTACTATGACAAAGGATTGCTGATTGCCCTCGAGGAATCGGCAGAAACACTGTCCTCCGTTCACGTCGACATAATGACAACTGATACCAAATGAGGACAGGCCAATCCTCCCATTCATGGAGTAGAGTATAATCCTGAATAGCAGCATTAAATCTTAATGGAGCTGTTCAATAGCTTCAGGATACAGCGTGTGAAGTGGAGGACAGATCTGTTATGCACCACAGAAAACAGGTCAGCTGGACAGATTGAGACTAATGGTTCATTTGGTTCCCTGTCAATCATGCAGTCGCTCCCTCAAACTAGAGTGTGGAGAGAAATCAAACATCTTAATCAGGAAGAGGATTAAAGTGTTTATTTTTTTTCTTTTTGGTCTACAAAAAAAAGGCACCCATTGATTTATTGTTTTTGGAGTTTCATGTTAACAATGACTGTGGCAAGAACTCCTTTTCCTCCAACCCAAAGTGAACTCTGTGCTCATCAGGTAGGAGCGATGAAACAAGAGTCACCTCAAAAAACAACACATTACAAAAATGAACAATGTCACTGTAGCCAGTGTGAAAGCAATTACAGCCTCAGAGGAAAAGGTCTGGTAAAGCCTAAGCTTATGAGCCCAATGCTGTGATGGCAATTTAAAAAAGGAGCAAAGGTTATTGTTGAATAGAGAAAAAGAAAAAAACAACAGTGCATCAACACAAAATTCAGCAGGAAAAAAATATTAGATAAGCATTAAAAAAAAAAGAGTGCTACAAAAGCCTGAGGACAAAAACTAAAACATTCGTAATAATAATCACATACATGAACCAGATTGTGCCAGATCCAAACGACTGCTGCTTTAAGATACCTTAAAGTCCCTGTAAACCTGATTTCTCCATCGGCCAGTTTATTACGAGACATAAGCTCCATATGATCGCAGCATTTTGTGCCCAAGTTGGATATCTCTCTATTTGTGTTTTTGTTTGCTCACTGGACGCCACACATTCCCGTACACAGATATGACTCAGCATCATTTGAAACGGGCAAGTGTCAATCACATCTGATTAAACCACACCATCCTCATTAGCCTGATTGTTAATCTCCTTCTTTCCTATAAGGAATAGTTTGTCATTTGGGGAAATACGTAATAATAAAAATTAATAATAAAAGTTGGATGAGAAGATTGCTTCCAAAAACTGTTCGTTTATCACAAAGACTAGAAACCGGGGAAGCTGCTAAGCTATTAAAATATACCCATGGGCACCTCTGAACCTCACTGATAAATATGTTGCACCTTCTTTTATTGTTGTAGTGCTAGGGAGAGTTGTCACCGTGTTTGCCAAGTAAACCGCCAGAAACTCCAGGAAGTCGTTTTCTCCCCTCTAAGAATTTTAATTTGAGCTTTAGAGGTGCTGGTAGGCAGATTATTCCCTCCTTTGACAAACCAGGCTCGCAACGTCATCCTTTTTCCAGTCCCTATGCCAAGGCAAGCTAACCAGCTGCTGGCTGTAGCTTCATATTCAACAGATGGATTTGAGTTGTAACACTCCTCTCATCCAGCTCTCAGCAAGAAATCAAGCTTCTTTCACAAAATGTCTCCCCATTACTAAACATTCGATTATTGAGGACAGAAATGCTTGCAGATATGAAACCATGCTTTCAGTGGCCGTCAGCATTCATTTCATTTCAGTCCAGCTAATGCTGATGTTCAATGCCCTGTTTGATGAACAAACTATTGGTATGTTTCAGTAGTGAGAACAAGAAAAGGACCCGTTTGTCGCTCTTAAATCACAAGCTTCTTGAAGAAAACCTCATTAGATGCCATTGCCCCCCCCCAAAAAACAAAACCCTAAAACAAGCCATTCGCCATCACAAAACTGACAATACAATCACAAAGAAATGGAGTTACAACAGTAAAAATTTATCGCATGGCACACCAATGAACAAACACTTGCTGATATTAAAATTACAGGCAATTACATTTGTCAATTTCTTGTTTCAGGAGTCAGAGGAAGATCCTGGCTGTGCAAACCAGTCGGGCTACTGTATGACATTCAGAGAGAAAAAAGTACAAGTACATCCACAGTACAGTCAAATGACAAGCAACAGTTAAATTCACCTCTGAATGTGCTGAACTCATTTAAACACATTTACCGTTTTATTTTTATTAATTATTTACAGCAGCTGAAGTTGCTTCAGTAAGTCTGTTGTCAGTAAAATAGCCACGCATCTCATTAGCATAAAAAATACATCTGTTTTGTTATAGGTCTACCTAAATAGAGCTGTGCACAAAATAATTAGAAAACATATCTGATTGCTCTCTGTTCACATTGTTAGAATATTGAAAAAAGTTCAGGCACGATTCACACTTGCGCGTTTTTCGTTTTCGTCTTCCCACTAAGTCACATGATCATACATGACCCTATTTAAAATGGCTCATGCTGTGAGAGACGAGGAAAAAAAATCATGTCGTCTTGAATCCCGGATATTCGAATGGATGTACAGGTAGGAATCTGAAGCTACTATGGCCTAAGACAAACTAAGGCGCATGAAAGCAAAACCAAAGATCAGCACAAGGTCACACCCTGCTTCTTCATACACTGTTGTGTGCTCAAGAAATGGATAACAGACGAGACAAACATGATAAAGTGCACAGGTAAACTTCAGGTGTGTCTTAATATGGCAATGAGGGTTATTTACTATAAAAATTAAAACATATTTGATGCAAAAATTAGGTCTCATGCTGCCAATTCAGTTACAAGCCGACATTTCCTGTCTGTAAAGGCGAATTTGTTATGTGGCAAAACAGAATCATGAAGGCAACAGAATAGCAGGTTAAACATGACAAACTCTGCATGTAGGGATGAGTGAGCTGACCAGTTTAGTTCTCATTTAATGTCGTTTATGTGTCCATACTTCACACAGCCTCATTAACTTGCAGATCTACACTAAGTGAACAAACCTGCAGAACGATGGTAGCATCTGAGTCACAGCCATCGGAGGAGGAGCTAAAAGATCAATCTAACGTGATGTTGCATATTCATAGCCTAATTCAAGTCTGGCTACAAGACATTTCAAAACAGAAAAAAAAATTTTTTTTTTTTTTTTTGTCCAGATCGCTCATCCCTAGAAGAAGCTAAGATACCAAATGAACAAACATGATAAATACGACCTAATAAACTCAGATGAAAATGAATGATGTAACGAACCCTCTCTCCAAGATGGTGAGCTACATTTAGAGCTACCTGAAAAGTAGTATATTAACAAAGACCAAAAAATAAGAGTCTCCTTTTCAACCAGGACCCATAACACTTACATTTTCAAGAGAAATGGTGGGAAAAGCAGCTATAAGTGACAAAAATTCTCCTCTCAACTGCACCGGTCTCATCGTCTACTGAGCTACGAGTCTGTCAGCTGCAGTAAGAGGTCTTTTGGCAAAACAGCTTTGAGATGGTCACAAAAGACTTTCAGACATGACATGAGAGGGAACCTGTAGAGAGATGAATCCTGATTTTAAAGATCTGATTTGTAGGCACTGGATAAAGCCATCGTATTACAATCTACATTATGCTTGGTTGGCAGCTAGCCACTGCATTTCTCTGGGGATGTAGTGGAGACTGACTGCAAGCGTCATAAAGACTGGTTGAAAACAAGAGAAAAAGATATTGAGCAATGTTTTCAGGTGGCAGCAGAGAAAAACAACTGGAGTATTATTCTACAAGGAAAGATTACATAAACTCAAAACCAGCTGATTTTTGAAGCAGAGCATCATCCAGTGCATAGCTTTGCTTTGCAGACAGGCAGGACAAATTTGGATACCCTGAAGGAATAACTCATGATGCCAGAGGGGGACTGACTGACAATGAGGGTGTGTGGCTCTCCGTCTTTAGCTGGTCCAAGTGCTGTTAGTCTGAATGTTGTACATTGGGAGATAAATCCATGCCCTGTGCATTTCATCAAATGGTAGGTAGATCTGAGATATGCAACATTCAGATGAACTCCAGGCTCATCCAGTAGCTGTTCATGGGTTTAATGGTTCCATGTAATCCTTGGGGGTCAAGGTGAACACGAGGCCACAGACATACAGCATGGTACAAGGGCTTTGAGCTCAGGCACCTCTCATCATCCACAGCAAGTGTTTCCTCATTCCTTCGCCCCTCCGCCTCTCCACCCTGTCCCGGGATCATTATCTCATAGTGGAGGAAGCTCTGAAGTAGGAGAGGAATTTGAAGCAGAGGCTCACAACAAAGTACCAGATGTTTCTGGCCATCTGCGATCGGGCGATGAAGACGCGCCAGATGAGCACCACCAGGACGGTGTTGAAGGAATAGCGGATGTTCCTCAGCCTGGGACAAAAACAAATGAGACAAATCATCAACTGTGAAAGGAGGACACCATTTGACCCATTTCCAGGGTGAAGATATGAAGTGTGAGAGATTTTTAACACACAAAAACACAAATGACATCCCGCAGATTTTTGATGTGCCATTTTCAATAAACTGAAAATTCATTCATTCATTTTAATTGCTTGAAATATGCTTTGAAAGCTGGAGTGTTCACTGGAGCTTCATTCAATCAGAGGATTACTCCCACTCAGGATTATAATCTGTGCAACAATTTGACTGAAGAACAAACAAAAACAAAGCCTGAAAAATGTAAAGACATCAGCGGTTAATGGACGGATGAACTGAACTACTTGAAAATCCAAAGGAATATTTAAGTTCTAATGCAAAGATTTGCTGTATAGGCTGCTCTCGAATATAACAATCACAATTATTTGAGCCAACCACAATCATTTTGCATAATCGTTGCAAATCCTTTCTATTCATGTGTATGAAAACAACTGGATGGAACACGTGTCGTATTTCATCGTTTTTTTCCACATTATTTTCAACCGTCTGATGTTTGACTGCTGCTTGTGAATGACATCATCTGTTGTGCTTATTCTGCTATGAGTGGAGAATCAAATTAGCCTTTACAAACGTCCTCTCTGCAGAGGAGGGCAGCTGCATAAGAGTCGTCACACACAGCATTTTTGCTTCTGTATGTTGGCAGATTGGATTCAGAGACTTACTTGTTGAGGTGTTTGCGTGCAGCAGGGAGGCCCGACAGCTCTTCATTGAGGACGTATTTTTTGGTGCCCATACAGTAACTTTCCATGTACTCAGCCCAGTGTAGCTGACGCACATCAAAATTAAACATCTACAACACAGAAATAAAAACACAAGGAGCAATGTAAGTAAGTAAGTACTAAGTAAGCATCAAACACTTTAAAAAATGTCAACTTTTCTGAAACTGACAAGAAGTGTGTTCTTCAACGATGACCTTTATTTTTGGAAATGTAACTGATCATAGCGTGATTTCGATTTGGTGTCTTTGTGATTCTTTTTTTTCTTTGGCTGGCACTTTAAAAAATTTAAAACAAAACAAAGGTGTAAAATACTTTGATAATTGTAAAATATATAAAATTCAACTGTAGATAGCCATACTAGTGGTCTGTGACAGCACAGCAGTGCATTGAGCTAAATTCTAATGTTAACATTCCAACATGCTCAGTGACAATACGATGATATTAGCAGATAATATTTACTATCTCAGGTCAGCCTATTAGCATGCTAATATTTGCCAATTAGCACTAAAGAGAATGTTCCGCTGAGGCTCTTAAGAATGTTAATCATTTGTTGATATGACGACATTAAGTATTGGAAAGAATAAAAAGTTTTGATCTGATGGCATAAATTTTCTGTCAATCCATCCAATAGTTCTAGAAATATTTCACCCAAAACCACAAAAGGAAACCTCACGGTGACAACAGGGAAAATCAGGGGAAGCAGCAAGATGTATCCATTATTTATCCATGTATGTAAATCTACAATTTTTGGCCAACCCATATCAAAGACGTAAACCTTCTGTTCTCCATTTGTGTATCTGCCAACATTTACACCACTGTGAATCTGGATTAGACAATATTGGAACATAATATGACCAGGACTCCTTGGAGGAAGAGAAGAGTTTTAACGGACGTCTGCAGGAGTATCTAAACCTGAAGTTATCAGAGTGAGGAGCTGGCTCTGAGCTCCAGCAGGCTGTAATTTGTGCCTGTAGAAGCAGAGCTGATCTCCGGCTAGCTTTTAACCCCCAGAGGTGCCTTCCACTGTTCACGGAGAATTAACTTCATCACTGCATGAGAGATGAGGAAGAGTGAGGTGGAATTACTGTTGACAGCCTTCTAGGCAGAGACTGCCTTTCAGTCAGAACCCAGGGAATTACCCTGCTTCCAAATCCCCTGGCACCCTGATGCTTTTTGTAGGAGAGAGGCTCTACAGAACTAAATGACAAGAGACGTACTTTCAAAACGAAAAAAAAAAATTATCATTCTAATAAACTTAATATTGCATTCAAGTGGATGGGAAACTGTGTCCAAACTATTGACTGGTACTGAATGTGGAGATAAACAAACAGTGTTGTTAGTATTGTTTAAAGAGAAGGTGATGTAACACAACAGTAAACATGTCCTGTCTGTTTTGGAATGTGTTAGAGGTGTCAAATTCAGAATGTGTGAATAACTACAAAAAACAACTACATACCTCTGCCAAGGCCATACTGTCCCTTTCAATTAAATTAAACCATAATGAAACCCAACTGTTGTTGTTGTTATTGCTGTTGTCATCTCTCTCCTTCTCTCCTGTCCCTCCCCCGCAACCCCTTTCTGTTCTCTCCCCGTCTTTCTTCTGTCCCCCCCTCCCCCTCTCCGGTCTGGTTGCCTCATCTAACTTAATAATAAATAAAATGCAGATTATGCAACAGGAGTATGATAGACTCCTCCTTTGCAGAGAACAATCTATCTGGCCCTGTAAGGCATCCAGACCTTCATACTGCATGCTGAGGTTGCTGGACAGGACAGGTTAAAGAAAAGAAAAAAAGTAAATAGTGTCTTATAGTTTGGACAGACACACAACAAACCAGCAGACGCCAGTGAAAACATAACAGTAACATATCAGTTCGAAGATTAAATATCTGGCCTTTGTACTGTACAGTATTTGATTAAGGGTCAGAGAGCATTTCTAAATGATTGCATTCTGTTTTTATTTATGTTTTACACAGCATCGATGTTCTGGACTGAGGGTTGGATGAAGTATTACATTATTTTGTCATCAAATATGCTTTTGTTGAGAGAGAACAAAAGGTCAGTGTCTAATAGAACAAGAACAAAGGGTCTAATGTGTAAACAGGACACAATGAAGTCTTAACATGCACTCCACAGAAGCCGCTTCCTTCAGACACTCTGCCTGAACAACAACTCTGTTCACTACAAACGTCACCAGTGAATAAATGACTCACTGCCCACTTTCAGCCATTAACGCTGACTGGTGAATCGGTCTGCCCTCTCCACAGTGTGTGTAGCTTTGTTGTGTAGTAGACATGAGCAGCAGACACACAAACATCTGTGTCCTGCCTACCTTCTTATCCTCAGGGCTCATCTGGGCCATCAGCATGACAATGTTGTCCGTGTTCCACACCCAGGAGTGACTGGTGAAATACTCCAGGACCATCATAGATTTGTGGAGACGGGTGATTGTCTTCATCATCCTATTTTTTAACGAGCCGTGAGGGCAAGATGGAAAAGGAAGGGAAGAAGCGATAGGTGGCGAGGTGAGGAGGCAGAGTGGATGAGGCGAGGTTGGACGAACGGATAAGGAAAGAGTGATATGGGAGGGATGGAGTGTAGAAAAGTGTCACGGATAATGACAGAAGAGATATGATGACGAGCAGGACAGGGTTTCATGGTGTTGGAGGAGGAGAGAAGAAGCAGAAGTTTAACAGAAGAAAACTAACTACAAAAACAAACAGTTAAACACGTGTGTTTGCAGCAAAGGTTTTATAAAGCATGCATTCTTTACAGTCTAGCTTAGTTATATTACACACTATTAGAGATGTGCATTAAAAGAATGTGGTCTGGTTCATAAAGTCATTTCACATTACAGGCAGTGGGCATGGCTTCACAGAATTACAAAGACTGCTTAGGCAGTTATAGATTCTCATGTTAATTTATGGTAGTAGGTCATTTAAATTGTACAGTGATAAGTCTTTGATTGATTTGAATGAACGAAACATATGCCTACACATTGAATACTGTCCTGTGAAAACCACACATCTCCAAATGTCAACCTTTCCAGGGCGATTCAGCGACAACCATATCAGCAGGGGACTATGATCACATACAAGCTCAGAGTAAGTGCAGTGAATGTTGCATTATCTTTTTAACCCTCCTGTTGTGTTCGTTTCTTCTTAACTAGTTTGGTGTTGCCGGTTAAAAATGACCGGTATGATTATTTAGTAAAGAGGACAAAAGCCCAATTCAACACATGAAAACTTCAATCTTCAAACTTCTCCTCCTCATCAATGTCATTGTCGAACATGTAATCCAAAGCCTCTATACGGTTTTGTTCTGTGTCAGACTACCTCTTTTCCAGGGAGCGGTAACTTCAAAATCTTTACACTCATGTTTTTGTACAATATAATGTGTTCATTAGAGGTGTTGGTGCTGTAGTCAGATTCTGTTACCTTAGGACAGAGGCAGGCTAGCGGTTTCCTCCATTCCCAGTCTTTACATTAAGCTAAGACAGCCAGCTGCTGACTGTAAATTGATATTTACCATAGAGATATGAGAATGGCAATAAAGAGATTATAAAAATGTTAACTATTCCGTTAATTCTTCAGCGCAGAGTTAACAACACTCATTTTGTTATCTGGCATGGCTAATGCCACTGGTAGTTTAGGTGGTCGTACTGGTGACGCCAGTTCATATAAAAATTTGAAGAAGTTTGATGAACAAATCAGTACAGATGGCAAAGTTACAAAAAAGTCAAATTTTACAGAAATTGTGACCTTAAGGTCTTAAAAAAGTCATTAAATTAGCTGCATCTGTAAGAAATTTTGAAAGACGCATCAAGTTGAAGCATCTTGGTCTCACAACTGTGAATGAAAGATGATCAGGAGATATCATAAAAGAAAAGGATAAGACCCAGAGCAAACGGTCAAAATGTCCAGACAGCTTGCACCACACTATCAGGAATGAAATGAAGGGATGAATAGTTTCTCATAGCTTTTAACCTGAGCTAAATTTATCTAGATTTATTATATGTAAACGGCAGCTGTGCATCTCTTTATAGTACTGAATTTTAATTTGTTTGTGAGCAGCTGGGGGCCTTTTTAAAAAATAAAGAAAATAAAGGTTGGACCACCTCATTAAAAAAAAAATAAAACAAAATTAATGTGAACCTGTTCATTTTAATCTGTAAATCTGATCTTGCTTAACGACGCATGGTTTTCATTGGACAGCAACAAAATGTGACTTCAGTTTCATGAGGTTTTAAAAAGCACCTTTTTCATTTCAGCGTTCATACATTGGTATTTTTGTATTAAAATTATAAAACTGAACAGTTGTTTACAGGAAGAATATTTTACAGATTGGGTTTGGACATTTTAAAAACTACACAATGATTCATAATGTTGTTGAAACTTTGTCATAGCACTGTACTGTAAGTATTCAGTGAGCTGAGACCCAACTGGATTTACTGTGTGCAGACCAGGAGGACACACTGTCCTCCTGTTAACACAAGTGAATCCAGTTAATATTTTTGTGTTGATCTCAGATTTTGTGGATACCTTAATTATTCAAAACCAGTTTAAGTGTCATGGTAAGGGTGAGAATGTTTGTTATTGTTGCAATCGAGAGGGACTCCGAGTCTTCAAACTACACATTATTTGTTAAGTAAACATTTAACAGCATTTGAATTGTTTGGTTGCAACTTATTTCAAATTTGTTATTAACAAATAAAAAGGTCTTGATCAAATGATAGGCCTGTTTCATTTTGAACATTTTGCTGTGATTGGAAACATTTGCACTAATCGAGGCAGAGTGAGAAGACTCAGATTCGTCCTGTGAAGTCGGATGATTCACAGGATGTGACAAACATGCATGGTTGGTCAGCAGATAGAGGCAGAGATCAGCAGAGATAACCAACATGCATGGAATCACACCACTGGAATGAGAGTCTGCTCTTAAGCCAAATTCATTTCAGACATCTGAACACTGTGTGAAAAGTTTGAATTGAGGAGGAATGCTTGGCACTGCATAACATTTGATGTCTGAAAAGAATGTGGTTCATAGTAAAGAGAAACATTCACATGCATGGCGATTGTACTCAGTGGGACATGATCTGTGTAACTGGACACAACTTCTATAAATGACCAACAAGTCTCATAGTGCCGCAGGATTTCCCGTGATTGGGTGAGAAATGGGGGATGGCAATAATGGATGTCATGTTCACAGCATGGCTCACAAAAAGGCAAGTCTTTCAAGAAAGATTTTTTTCCTCCCAAAAAAAGAGCATGTCAGAAAACATGCTCTGATAGATGTCATGTTGTCATGACCCTGTGTGTACTAAAAAAGTCGAGCTGATCTCACATGGTCAAGTAAGGACACGGCAAATGCTTTGTTCCATCTGCACAGGACCCGTCCTCATTCCCACCACAAAAAAACATACAAACAAAAAAAAACATAGTGGAGGAGGGCGGGTTTGTGGTGGGGAAGGTAAGGGGCTGACTGGCAGGGGGAACCTTACCGGGGCTTGCGGCCTGTCAGCATGAGATAGGCGTCATAGAGCAGGGCTGGCAGCGTGTGGCTTACAGTGGTCCAGTACTGATTAGTAAAAGGGTTGGAGCGCAGATTGACATTGGGCCTTCTGAAGGCCTGCTCTAAGGGATTGGTCTTGAAGGTCATGTTTATACAGTTTTCTGTAGGAGAGAGATACACATATGACAGGAGACACGAAGAGGACGAGATGAGGAAGAATGTGCATTTCTTCCTCTGACTGAAACTAGTCAAGATGCAGGCCTTGTGTAATGGCTTGAACTCTGCTAGCCTGTCATCAGCACTGTGACTTCTGAGGGGCTGTGGATCTTTTAAGTTCCCAGACTTAAAAGATGACGGATCCAGTTCACTTAGGTCCCAGACACACCAAACTGATAGCAAAGAACTAGCTACAGTGCGACTCTTGTGTCACCTCACGTAGCTAAAAAGTTGCACTTGAACACAGCAAGAGACTTTAAGATGACAGTCAACTAGCTCGTGCAATCTCCACATGAGGAAATACTAGGACGACGGATAATATCCAAATCGTATACTTCTGTAAGTATACTAAAATGTAGTATACTGCATATTAGTATACTGATTTGCATAGTGTGTGAATTTCAACAGTGAAGTGTTGTCTCAAATCGGATACTGCCGCGATGTACTTACTGGAAAAGACAAAGCAACATTTGACCATGAACGTCACGTCACTTTCAAAAATATCTGCCAGCGTGCTCCACGTTTTGGCCGACTTCGTTGGTACTTTTATTTACGTGTTGCTGCTGTTCTCTGCCGTAACCTTTGCTTCCTCTGCAGCCATTTTCACAAGTTTGAGAGGCCTAAACCCCTCCCCTTTCCGCTATGTAGCCAAGATGGCGACCATTGAGAGTGAGAAGTGTCCATCGTTCCACAATCAACTTTTGGGCCGTTTTGAGTATGCCATCTATGTACTCCTAGTATACTGCATTTTGGCATACTTAGTAGTATGAATGCACTTATACTCTCAAACTGGCCGGGTTAAGTACGGAAGTATGCGATTTGGAACACAGCAAGTGTTTACCTTTTCATACAATGCTCACCCATCGCTTGGACGGTTTCAGTTGGTCTTCCGTTGCTTTACGGCCATGTCGTTGTGAAAGTAGGGTTTTCTGTTCATCAAATGATCAATGAACAGAAGGGCCTTCTGTGTGTGCCATCTTGAGTGTAGTCTCATTTGCTTTTACCCGCTGATTCAATGCGCTCAATCAGCCGAAAAGTCGCCTACAGGTTGCCAACTAGTGCCAATGGTACAGAACATACCAATAAAGCAAGAGCCACAGATGCTCACAGACATTGGTTAAAGCCCAACCGTCAGCATGGTGTGTCAGGGTCCTACTCCACTGTTATGACAATTCAATAGCCAGCAGGTTTTTCTAAAGGCCAACACCTGCGTTGGGTTCCCAAAGGCATCTTCAGACTCAAATCGACCTTAGACCATTTATCAGCTGGACTGAAATGACCTTAGTGCTGACTTTGAGAACCCAAATAAAAATACTAACATCGCAAATAAATTCAAAGGGTGCAGAACCCATCATTAATCTACTGTATGTACAGTACAGGTGAGCAGCTGGGTTATGCAATCTTTGACTCCCAACAAAAGTGCAAACAAGCGTGTCATACATTAAATGATTAGGCTACTACAGTAAAAGAAGAGCGACAGGACTAAAGCAGCAGAAGTGTGTGCATGTTTGTGAGGGGGCATTTGGAGTTAAAACAGGAGTACGGCTTGTCCGAGTCGGCGATGATGAGGTTACCTGGGCTCTCGTCCAACCAGCCTGAGATACAGATCATAGAGGAAGGCCGGAGCCTTGTGGCTCACGGCAATCCAGTACTGATTTATTAGGTGATTGGTTGTGAGATTAACATTGGGCCGACGGAAGGCCTGCTCAAGCGGGTTCCTCTTGAATGTGGATATTACATGGTACTCTATGAAACAGAAGGTTGTTCAACACAAGTCATGAGTCAGCAGTCAAATACATTTTTTTCATGCCTGACTGAAAGCTTTGCTCCTGCTACCAAAGTATGTTTGAATCATTTTATAAGACACAACTTATAGAAATAACTAAAATAATCATACCTCACCTGATAGACTGATTTAACAAACTAACCAAAATGCTAGCAAATTTCCCTTGAGTGTTTAAACTTATCAAAAGGATTTTTATCAGGTGCCTAAATAAACTAAATAACTTCAAATATCATGAAAATCCAAGACAAAACTGCATCTTAAAATATCGAAAGTTAAATGTCATTTTTTCTCTCTCCACAAAACACTTTAGCGTTGCAAAGATACCAATCATTTGGCAAAACAATCTCACCAAAACGGTCTCTCAATAGCCCATCTGGAGCTCTTGAACAGATCACACCCTCAGCAGATGAACAAACCCCACTAATATTACAGAACTGTAGATGTTCCAGTTTCCATTTTTTGTGTCTCGTCATTTACTGTTGCTATGCTCAAGAATGAAATCTGAAAGGAAGTTCAGATTATACATATATGAATTCAATTGCGGATAAAAAAAAATTGGATTTGGCCCCAAGGTGTGTCAACCCAATGGAAAAATGCTGGTATACCAGAATTCCAGTGCAGGCCTGCCTTGAGTTATTAGTCTCATATGAGCTGCAGGCAACAGAAAACCAGTTTCTCAAGTTGTACCCTTCAGCTCCAACCGACATGGATCAACTTGATGCCATTTGACAGACTTCATACAGCTCTGCCTGGAAGCACAAAATGCTTCATATAACTTTCCCCCAACATATACAGCAGTACTCGCCCAGAACTGTACAAAAACTTGTCAAAGACATACTGCTGAAGATAATGTGATAAAATCAAAACCACCAGAAAGACCATTAAAATGTGGTGAGATTGTTTTGTCTAATACAGTTTCCAAGTTCAAGAATTAACTTCAAAATCTTAATATATTTAGCACAACTTTAGACTGATATAACTGTTAGTACTGATTCCTTTTGAAGAACAAAACGTGTTTTCATCATGAATCAAACATCAAATCCTCGACTTTCATTCATCCTGTGATCATTTCAAAGTGAGTAGTTTAGATAAATGATGTCAAGCCTATTTTCCCCACTCAATTTCATTCATGGTGGACAAGTTGTAACATGGTGATTTATGGGTGTACCATTAACTCAAACTCTACTGTGAACACTGTGCTACATTTTAAACAAACCAGTAAGTCTACTAATACTTAGAGCATACGGATGGTTTATATTCACTCCTGAAACTATTTCTAAAAGGAACAGAAGTGTGATTGTTGAATGCCTGTTGGAAATATGTGAAATCACTTCCAAAAAATGTGTGACTTCGGTTTAAAATGGCGGGAACCACTAAGGAACTGATCCAGCAACAACCAAGGATCCATAAAGAACAGGTGAATGGAAGCTCTTAGTTTGGGTGTGGCAGGCAGAGGGTCAGATTACAATCAGGGTTGACATCAATTGATGTCATATTCAAACATAAAAGCTTCAATTGTCAGGGTTTTTACAGAGGCTGTGTTTAGGGAAGATAAAAGATAAAACATACCGACTTCCCCCCAGTGAAACGGGTTGATTCCACCTGTTGTGCAGTTGTACACCAGCATGTTTCTTGCCCTGTGGTAAGAAAGGAATAGTTCAGAGTAAACCCACTCAACTTCAAAAAAGTACAGCCAATGATCAAGCGTTTGTGTCTGTCCAACCTGTTGAGCAGCTGTGTTCCAGAGTACCAAGCTGCAGCCAGCGTGGCGTTGATGACCACATCCACAGGCACCAGATCAGCCACCGCATCGTTGGACGCTCTCATTGTACGCAGGATCCCCTTACCAGCCTGGAGAAGGTGACAGACGGATCAGTGATGGCAACTCATCAACTTTTCTAGCTTTTAGATTAGAAACCAAAATATGATGGTGCAGACCACAACATAAAAAAAACAGCTTCCCAAATTGACCTTGGTAGCTCCACAGTTTTTCACTGCATTTCAACCAGACAACAGACAAGCTTTTTGGTTTTACACATCATTATGAAGCTAACTGTAATGGATGTAGAATAACCTCAACACCTGCGTTTTAATTGGTTCCCTATAAACCTTTTGCTCTCAATGGTCAACATGAGTGAGTCAAATTTTTTTTCTTGGTTGTTGCTCCTCTAAGAAGAAAAGATAGTGATCTTGTTGTGAATAATATACAGTGTTTCTCCTATACTGTATTTTGACTGTAGCGCACGACAACGCTCAACGTTTTCTTGGAACTGCATCAAGATAATAATTCTAGTGCATCAAATCCTCCCGGACCCTCTCCTCCCTTTTCAAAGGACACCTATGTAAAAGGTAACGTCAAAGCAGCGTAGCTCCTTTAGGGAACAGGGCAGTGCGTAACTATTCTGACTCGCCTGAATACGGGCCGGCATCGCATCCTCATGGACACAGACACAACAGCACTGCTGCTAGAAAAAGATTCTAGGGGAAACCGATATAAATTGAAAACATTCGGGTGTGTAAGTTGTCTGTTTCCACTTTAAATGGTTTAATAATTGTGTCAACGGAACATCTGGAGCAAGTTATCAAACTGTTTACATAATTAAGCTGCAGCTGGTAATACATCTAAGGATTTGGACCAATAACAGCTTCATTTGTAAATAAACAAGAGAAAATATATTTGTGAAATCTAATAAAAAACGACTGAGAACAGACAGGCTCTAATTAGTGAATATAGACAGTTATGAACGTTTTTCTCCAAGTACTTACTGCAATGAATATTCCACTAGGTCCATTGAAGTTATCAATCCAACCCTGGAAGTGCAGTCAGAGGAAAGGAGCAGAAAATCATTATGGAAACAATTAGCTGATTGACAGAAAATTAATAAAGTTGATATTTTCTAGATAAATGACTGAACAAAGTATGCAAGATTAGTCAGTTCTCAAAAAGTCAGACATGGTGCTGCTGATGGCTAACCGGAGCCTCATCTGTCTGAACAACTGGTGTGAATGCATGCCCATGTATGCAGGGCTCCATCTGATTGGTCAAATGTTTGCATGTTTTGTGTTATAGGAGTGTGAGTACATGTAAATGAAGTGTTTAAAGTGTTGTGGTTTTGAAGCAGTCTTTTGTGATGTGATTATTGTGCATGTTCATATCGTGATGACCAGGATTTATCGCTCTGCACTGCTTCTCTGCTCTAGAGATCGTATGATAGAATGAATAAATTGGTGATCCTGAAGAAAATAAGCAACTTCAGTGTTCTTTGGCCTGTGGTAACTGTATGATATGGTATCTAATATTTTGTATATTTTACATGGTTAATTAATTCATATTCCAAAAAGCCCCACACACAACCGTCCTTCCAGTCTACACATTAGTGTGATGTTGCCAACATTCGTGGGTAATAAACGTCCCCTTTACACACTAACACATTCATGGCCGTGATTCAAAATTAGAATGTCCCTTTCAAAGACAGGAGCCAAAATGTCAGGGGATTTCTCAACCTTTCCTAACCAGGAAATGCAGTCACTCTTCACTGATTTTCCAGTACCAAAGGTGTGCAGGTTTTTTTTTTTTTTTTTTTACACTCCACATTCCTCCGCCCACCACCATGTGTTCACTGCTCGACTGCTCCGAACGCCTCAGCGTTAGGAGGAGCACAGTGCTCTCAAAGAAGAGAGACGTGTGGTTGAAATCTGGATTATGGAAATCTGGAGGAACAGACAGGACCTGATAGACTTGACCTTTTCCACTCTTCATTGTGAAAATCAGTGGTGAAGGTGGAATTCAGCACATACCACAAAATGTTATGTTGTCAAGTGTCAATGTCATTGTTTGAGTGTTTGAAAAAGCTCCCTGCTTAATCCCCCATGACGACCAGCTCGTCACTCAACACTGAAAGGCAGCAGCTTTGGAACATGACTTTTATAAGCATTAAATAATTCCTACAGTATTAGTCAGCAGACTGGCAAGCCTGAAAAAAAATCCGGAGACCCTCAGCTGTGACACAGCACCTAAAATTCATCAAGAGTACAATAATTTCTATTCCACAGTACTCCATAACGCACACAAAAAAAAGAAAAGCAACGTGGCACTGATGGCCCACCACTCACTGGGAAAGGCTCTTTCCAGCTTGCTCCCACTATGGATGGTCTGATGATGGCTACGTTGAGGTCTCCCGCCTCCTGCTGCACCAAGTACTCAGCCAAGGCTTTGGTGTAGGTGTAGGTGTTGGGACGCTCCCCGATCAGCTTGGGAGTCAGAGCAGACACCAGCTCGTCATCCATCCAGCTGGAGGGGGGGGAACCCACAAGATTAGTCTGAAATTTAATACATTCAACTACCACATACTGCATCAAACAAAGTATTAATCAGTTTGGCCAATTGATCAGCGCCGGTTTCTGCGCAACTTGTCTCAGATTGTGGACGGTGGCTATCAAGCCTCCAGCGGACAGCTTTTCAACTGGAATCACTCAGTTTAAGGGGAAAAAGAGAGCTAAAAAAACCTCCCACAGAGTAGTTTGATAAGCAGTTCCATAATTATTTATTAATTAGAGGGGCACTCAGAAGAGCACATAGCTCCACTAAATCAAACCTTAATGCTAATTTAAATTATCCACTTGGCCTAATAAATCTATCTAGATCATAATGTATGTATGTTAGTATTGGGTCTGTAAGTGAAATATCAGCCAAGCATAGTAACGATCAGATGTGGAAGAGGACATTTTTGCCAGTTATTAAGAAACAAGTTTCATAAATATCCGTCCAGCAGTTTATGCATAATTGATAAAATGATTTTTTTTTGAAAGCCTCATCTTGTAATATTTAACGTTCAGTGATCCAGATTTATTCATTATTCAGGAATCATTACTTTGACTCACATGTTCAGTACAACAGGGTTGGGATGATATCAGCAGATTAATCTTATATGGGCAACTCCCAGTCTACCTCTAACACACAGCCATGACAGTTTGTCTTAAAAACCCGTCCCTACACTACGGGTATTTCATTCAAATCCCAAAACGTCCACCTCATGGTAGGTCAAGGTCAGTGGGAATTTCAGAATTTCATTCCATTCAGTGGTTGATGAAACATTGTATTCTCCATCATCCCTGGAGCCATTGCTGCTTGCATAGCTAAAAACCAAGCTGTAGAGTAAATGACATGTTCAAGTGCTAGCCTTGCACAGGCACCGTTTTCATTTTGATTTTCAAGTCTGGAATTTATGTAGCAGCTCAGATGCATACCAGATAGCAGATATTTGGATGCAGTGAAAGAGACTCGCAGCTTCTCCAACTACCTTTAAGATATGTTGTAAGATTCTGTATGACTAAAAAGTAAACTTGTACACAGTATAATTTTGCTTTTGCTGGATACTGTGACCATGTTATCAAATGGCCGACATGCTCTTCCAGAATTAAAATTAGCAGCAGGGACCAATGACAGTGCAGCTTGTGTTTGTTTGTCCATCTATCTGTAGTAAGACTACAATCGCACCACCTATTTGAAACAACACCTGCCCCAAGCTTTCAAAATCATAAGCCAAGCAGAAATATTATGAGATGACCAAACTACTCTGAGTTTCAACTGGCTCTTTAAAAGTCCAAAGTCTGATCCTTAATCAAAATGTCCAACAGGTTCTTCTTACAATACTGTAACAGCTATTGTATTATAGAGCATGTGGTCATGTGTGTTTGCATTCAGTCTGTGTGCAAGCTTGGGAAGAATTCTCAAACTGAATCAACAGAGGAGGAAAAGTTCATATTACTGCCTTGTATGGACTTCCTTTTCGCTCACATCCTGGCTAGGACATTTAACGACATAAATATTTAACAATATGCAGGGTGTGTTATCTTCTCCAAAGCCCGGACAGTCACCTGAGCATTCAAAGAATTCTCTAAGAACAAGGAAATGCAGAGCTTTAATGATCTGCATGATGTTAAACTGGGTTAAGCTGCATGTGCTGATGACATCCTGCTACATCTAAGCAGTGTTTCACAATTTTAAAGCAAGTGTTCGGTCTAAGTGTGTCGAAATCTCTAGTTTTTGCAGGAATAAATAGCAAATAGACTTATTATCAGCTTGGCCTATTATCAGATGATATTTTTTCCAATTGTTGGCTACTTTGACTCTGATGCAGGTACCACTGTCTGTAGTCATCATTCTGAGGTCACGCTCACAACACTAACTGGTTACATGTTACAAATGATTACCTATCAGCACTCAAATCTGAAATAGCAAATGCATTGGAGTGAAAAGTACTCAATTTGCCTCCAATGTAATGGAGTGGAAGCATAAAATAGAATTACTCAGGTAAAGCACAAGTGGTTACATCTATCTATCATCTATCTATCCATCTATCCATCATCTATCCATCTACCTACCTACCTATCACCTATCTATCATCCATCTACCATCTATCTATCAATATTTAGTGAAATGACCACGATGCTTTTATCCATCTAATCCCTAATGACCATTCCCTTGATAAACTAACCAGCTCCTATAAAACGGCTTCAAGAATGGGGAGAGAATGACATCTGCCAGAATGCCACGGCGGGGGCAACATGACCTAGATCTTACCATTGGCATGCTGCAGGCAAGGCCGGTGACCAGACAAGTAGCTAGGGCTGGTAGCCACACCATTTAACCACAGTGTGTCTACATCAGTGTCATGGAAGCTAGGGGAACAATGGCTGACAGTCCACGCCCTGGTCAACCATGTGTAACGACCCGGAATCAGTATCGACATACTGCCTGTTGCACCTCAGAAACAGGTTCTGACCAGCCACGTCTACAGCAGCGGAGAACACTGGCACCTATAATGGGCCCATAATGAACCGAGGGAAGACACTGATATGGTTGAATCCCTTTCACACCTAAGCAACGCTACATCAGCTATGTCTGCCTCCCTCCAAAGGGTCCATTTTCTTTAAACTGTAGTCACACTCAGCATGTTGTCTCTCTGCACACACCCATCCAAGTTTCCTCAAAAGCTTGAGGTTACTTTACATACAATCCCTGAGAATCATCCCACTAATCTCTACTCACTGTGCAGGCCTCTAATGCTTCACTAATCTAGCTCAGCAGCTGAGACTGGAAGCCTCTACAACATTAGTGCATCTAAGCAGCCATTTACTCTATGGACATGGCTAAGCTGGCACGCTCAGAGCTTCACTGACATTAATCTTGATAATACCTTCCTACTTGCTTTTTATGCAAATACAAATCTGAAGAAATGGAGCATCCTTTTAAAGCTGTCAACCATGATCCCACACGACTGCATGACACGCCCCACATCTGTCATAAGGCCATCTGAAGTCAACCACCACCGATTTGTTGACTGTCCAGCAGCTATTGACCGGAAAAAGACAAGTTCAACTTACTCCAGAGAATCAATGAGTCTGCGGTAGTCTATTGGAGGAGGGTAGATGATTTCCTCTATGAGCTCTCGGTCACAGTTGGCGTAGGCTGTGGAGATGTGAATGAAGACCTGCAGCTGTGTCATCCTGTGGGCCAATGCCAGCATCTTCTGGGTGGCCAGCACATTCAGCTGCATCGCATCTCTGCCAGAGGAATAGATGGTAGCATTTTGTTTAACTGACCAAACAAACAGGGTGCAGGGTGTTTTTGTTCTTTTAGTCATTTTAAGATCAATAGGAGATGAAAAGCAGAATGTTTTGGATTTCGAGTGATGTCAAAGATACCAATTTCAATCATATCTTTAAGCTAACGAACACAATCACACTAAGCTGTCACATGATGGTGGTTAACCCTGCAAGTAAACCCAGGTTTCCTCAATAAAGCCAGGAGCACATTCACATAAAAGAAGTGGTGTTCGCAGCATATGACCAATCACAAACGAGGACAAGTCTGTAGCAGAACGACATCATTTACAAACAAAGATGATTCATGATTTATATAATATCATATACAGTATATATAGGACAAATAGAAAGTACTTAAATAAATAATCCAGGCTAAAAGCACCACTGCTGCAGCATGAATAGATCCAACTATCGTTACATTTGTGTATCCCATTAAACAAACGTGTTGCTTAGACGTATTCTTATGGTGGTATTCACAGCTTTAGCCTTAATATTTCAGCTGCGACCCCAGCAGTTGGGAGCAAATTAAAAATAAATATGAAAACCTTATTTGAACTGGTATTTTCATAACTTACAAGTAAAACAAATACAGTGCCTCAATCAGTGTGTTGTATAATAAACGTTATACAAATCATAATGAAATGGTTGCAGCAAACATGAAAAGAATGAAATGAAGAAGAGGGATCCTTATACATAACGATCTTCTATTAATGATAATGTAAACTCCCAGGGAATTTGTTGGACAGTAGGAGATGCTGCTGTACATTTTGTTCTGAAGCAGGTTAAATGCAGAGCAGATGTTACCGTGGCAATTTACCCCAGTAAGAAGCAAACCACTTCATAACGCTGAAAAGTCAAGGTTAACCCTTTAGTTACCCTGCAAACCACACATCTGCTTTGTAGCACAGGCCCTAAATTAATTACTTCCCCCAAGGAGGTAATGTTTTCGCTGGTGTTGGTTTGTCCGTTACTGTAGAAGCATTACACAAAAACAACTTGATGGGATTTTTATTAAATTTGCTAAGATAGTTTGGCATATTACGGGAAAGAACTCCAACAATTTTGGAGACATCTAGATTAAGGGGCAGAGTCTGTGGGTTTTTAAAAATTTGTTTTTTATCAATTAAACAGAACCACCATGAAACTAGGTGGAAGGTTGGGACATGTCCCAGCCAAATGCAGTACACTATAAACTATGACCAATCCTACAAAGTAAGGAGGAAACACACTGATAAACATAATTAACTTCAGAGACATAGGCAGGAAATGAACTCATGAACATGTTCCAAAGAAATGCATCAAGATATTAAGATCAAGAAATTCATTTAACAACCACACAACTCACTTGAGTGGCTCACTAAAGCGGACAGTGGCGGCACAATGGAAGACGATATTGATGTTTTCAGCCAGGATGCTCTGGTCCTCTTTACTCAGATTCATCCCTGGCTGTGTGAGGTCACTGTTGACTGGTACGATCTTCTCTGCAAAGCCCGGCTGCTCTTCTAGCAATCTCTCAAACAGCTGAGTGGGGAAAAGGTAAAATGATGAAGTTACAGGAAAGTGTAAGCACAGTTATATATCAGTGGAACGTTAGCGTGCAGGTGAATATCTTCTATTCCCTTGCTTACTGTTAGTGGTTTCAGTGGTGTGCTGCTGATGGCAGAGTGCCCTACTTTTCATTTATTCCTCCTGCACCAGATCCCAGCTCTCTATTTAACTCCTTCCTGATATCTCCTCTAATCTACAAACTAATGAAGTGAGCGTTGCCAATAGACAGTCTCTTTAATCAGCAGGCCTGTTGCTCCAGATGAGTTTCACATGTAATGCCAACACTAACTGCTATGTTGCAACTAGCTTAAACCTTTACTTGCATTACAACTTAAGTAGGTCGACTATAATGCAAGGCAGTTGCAGAAAGTGACGTTTCATCTAGTGCATCTTCAGGATAATGTGGAACAGATTGTTAGACCTACAGACTGTTAAAGAAATGCCATCTTATGTAACGCAGTAAGGTTGGGTAACGCTTAGCTTTTAAAGCAATCCAACACCCAACAGTACAATGTTTTAGGTACTTTATAGGGTTGTTATAAGGTAACAAAATGTAATTTCACCTGTGCAAACACCAAATATGTTGTAACATTTGTATTGCTTCAATGAAGCTGTTCAAATACTTGGGAGGAGCAGGAGAAACTATTATTACTGTGCACACTTTACTCAACCTGGATAACAGAACTCAAATTAATAAACTGTTGGTCTAATTCAAAATCAACCATCAAAAGGATCGCACATATGCATGAAATACTCAGGATCACCCCCCCATGGGTGCATTTCACTGAAGAAAGACTGTTAGAAAGAAGTTGGCCCTATTAATTACAACACTTATAGCACATCTGAGAAAAAGTTCAATTTTCAAAATGAAAAAAACAACAAAAAACAACATGCTTAAAGTAACTAATTTTCAAAATATCAACAGGCACCTCTTCAATATGCACATCTTTGTGAAAAATATATTCAGTGCTTGAGTTCTGCCCTGGAAAACCTCGTCCGAGACTAATCCCACACACAAAATGAGCTTTAATTCAAATTATAACCATGTAAATAGAAAGAAAAAACCCCAAAAACTAATGACAAAAACTTCAAACCACTTCAGTTCTTGGCTGTTGTGTGTAGAAACCTTTGTGGACAAAAAGAGACAGTCTTTGAGATACGCTCCGGAAACAAAGCTGATGGCTGGATCCCAGTTAATTACAGCAACACAAGACAAAGAAACAATAGATCACAATATTTCTCTGTAAAAAGTGGGAATTTTCACGCTGATGGTTTTATACTTTGACTGTGGCGATACTAAAAATCTCACATACTGTTTTAACAAACTAAAACTGTTCAGCTAGAGTCATCTCAGCCAGTGAAAAAAGCTAACTCATCTCAGACAACTTATTCAGCTAGCTAAGTAATTACAAATAGTCGATAACAATGACTACCTCACTTAAAAGTTTCATCGCTCAGCACTGGGTGCAGATGTGCTAAGGTTAGTTGCTGCAGGGCACTTTGCTTTCAGGTTATCAAATAGGGTAGCGTTGGTGAGAACGAATGGGCAGCTGTGGCTCAGGGGGTAGAGCGGTCGTTCACGAACCGAATGGTTGGTGGTTCGATCCCCAGCCCCTGCAAGTCTACAAGTTGAAATATCCTTGAGCAAAGATACTGAACCCCAATTTGCTACCCGGGCGCCGCATGTGGCATCTGGTATCAAAACTTTGGCACTGGCTGATTTAACATGATTCAGTACTTTGTGGTATCTTTAAAAGTCATGAGTTCAGTACCTAACCCAAGAATGCAAAAGAAGAAGAAGTTTAGCCGTCATATTAAAGAAGCGTACACCATTGGCCGTGCATGTCAGTACCAGGATTAAAGTAAAGGTATGTGCTCTGGTTATAAACACTAAACGTCCTCTGGCTGTTCATCAACATGTGGGAGGTATACATTTCAGAGGCATCTGAATTACATGATCAAACCGGTTCCTGCGGTGAAGCCTGACAACTTTACAACATAAATCCTGCACTGCTCTCAAACCTACTGCCCCAAGATCCTTCCTTAAACCCATCACATCGTCTCAGTGTTTTAGATCACTTCTCACCTTGCTGTTGATCATGTCAGCGATGCGGACCCGAGGGCTCTGACCGGCCTTTGACCTGACCATCACATAGACGGCTTTCACTCCTGGGCAGGACCTCAGCAGCTTCTCCAGCAGCACCTTTAGTAATGAGCAATTCAAAAGGCACAAAGGTTCATCTGAGGCACTTGAACACCACCTGTAACTGCAACCTCCTCCTTTAGTATACAGCCAAAGCATAAAGGCACATGTGTTGAGTTACATTGTGAAACCCTTTAGTTAGAATAAACCTGAACCCTAAAGAGTGAAGCAGTAATAGCTACTCTACCTTGCCCATGAAGCCTGTTGCTCCTGTGATCAGGACATTTTTCCCTGCATAGTATTCTGGGATGTTCGCCATGATGTCTGCTGTCCTGGTCACTGTGCTCCTCAACACCACTCCACCTGCACAGGCAGACCGAAGAGAAAAACAGAAAAACACAAAACAAAGGATCACAAATGTGTAACCGACTTCATGTCTGAACATGCTTCATGAGGTGTTTCCCAACGTGGAGACTGAAGATGTGAACCTAAGGGAGGGCTGTACGATATGATGATAACTGTTCAACAATAGAAAAATGTGTAACTGTTCATACTGTGATTTATGGTTTATGTGGATGCATCACAAATCATACTGTGGAAAGCAGCACAGAATAAGACAGTGTAGTGTCTCCAGGCCCTTAATGCCGCTGATTCATTAAGACTTCAATGTGTCCCTGGTTCATGGATGTCATTCAGCACAACGTTGCTATTGATCATTTCGATATGGCAATGTCTTTACCCAAAAAGAACAAAAACCAAAACCAAAACCAAACCAAAAAAAGCCTCCTTTTCACACGTCAGGCCTACTGTTGGTGTGAGGTGACGAAGTACAAATTATTTGTTACTGCACTTAAGTAGATTTTAAACACGTATCTTAACTTTCTACTCCTTACATTTTTAGAACAGGCTCATTACTTTAGTAGATTTTTTTTATTTTGCATCACTGATTTCATCCTAAATGGACAATAACACGTAGAAAAGATGATCCCTTAGTGTATCTATCGGTGCACACACGAAAAACAGAAGACGAAACAGCCAAGAAACATATGAAGAAACTGGGACAGAGAGAAAAGGTGTGATGTCAGTGTTCCTTCCAGCCATTTTGCTTTTCTCTACTAGTGGTCTACATACTGGTCATTCACGCTGAACACATTCTGTGTCTTTGAATGGCAAGTTCAAATCAAGTTCTTAATTCCTTAAATTAATATTATATGAATATGGCATGAGGTTCAGTCAGGTTTGCACAAAAACATCCGGTAGAAATATCCTTCAAAGGGCTACTTTTTACTTTTATACTCCGAGTACATTTCAGAGTCTGTACTTTAACGTTTACTTGAGAAAAGAAAAGGAATAAGTCAAATTTAATAGATATTTTTTTAACACAAGTTACTGTACCTCTACTTGAGTAAAAAAAAAGCGTACTTTTGCGACCTTTTGTAATAAGAAATACACATTTCTATGTGGTCATTTTATATTCATTAATTTACAGACAGTGTGCTATTTTATGATGATCATTAACAATATTGGGATATTAGATTTTGGCCATATCACACAGTCCTAAAAGAACTTGAGTAAAACAAAGATCCAGTGTAAATGGAGGTCAACACTGTATTTTGGAGGGAAGTTTTGTGCAGACTGCAGGATTCGAGGAAGTACTCAAACTTGTTAGACCTGCCTCATGAGAACAAACATTATTTTTACACCTGGAAGTGATCGGCTACAGTCTGTCAGCAATGCACAGAAAAGAGCAGCAAATGACAAAGGTTTAACTCATCATCAACTAGAAAGACACATTTTCTCAGTCTGTTCTTTTCTGTGCAGTGTGTTCCTCACATGATCAAAATTCTCAGGAAAAGTTATGGGTAAGGTAAGGGAAAGGTCGTCACGAACCTCCATAAACAAACCAGGATTCAGAAATATCCAAATTAAAGTCTGGCAGCAGAGGTTTTGTTTGCTTACATTTTCGGGCTACATGTCAATGAAATCTGATCAAGCCACATCCACACAGTCCTGATGAAGCACATATAGAGCACACTGTAACCAAACAATCCAATACAGGTCTGTTTGGGCCCTAGGGTTGAGTAGTTTTTGTGATATTAGGGACAATTTAGTTTCATTTAAAATCTGAATTAAGAGAGGAAAACATTTCCTGGGGCCACATCAAAATTAAAATGTAATCATTCCACCAAGCTTTGTGAAAATCCATCCAGTAGTTTTTGAGTAATGCTGCTGACAAAGCAACCAAGCAACAGACAAGACACTTGTGAAAACATGACGTCCTTAGCAGAGGTAATCATATCTATGGATGTTTCATCATCCATTCAAAGTCCTTTTAGATTTATTGTTTAACTAAATATAGTGTTAATTTCATTAACTCACCTGCAATCTGTAATTTGCAGATTAGCAACTTGCAATTTTGCGGAAAAAACAAAGAAATCACAGGATGGGTATTATGAATCAGAGTTTAGTCAAATACCCGCATATTAAAGCTCGCGTTGCAAGTAGTTTGCGTACTTGTATGTAATTGCATACATACTTGTATGTATGTGGAAAGAGTTGGTGAAATAAGAGTGAAAATGCACAAAATATTGGTTTTAGCTCAACTGCATTGACCGACATGTTAAGGTAACAGTTTTTATTTTTGTTAAGATTTATGTTGTAGATTGCCTTTTTGTTTTTTTTATCAAGAACTATATGTTGGGGCACACCTTGCCCTTGGTGTCACAAATGTTTGTATAGGCGTAGTGATATTAAAGAGGTGATGAGGTGTCTAAGAAAAGGTGTGTTACGTGGTTCTGAAAGAGTTGTTGGGAGAAATAAAGATGGTGCACGCAGCACAGAGGAAGTTGACACCGAGCTTTTATTTTACCCACGACTCGAAGAATATTTAAAGCTAAGGCTAACCAGACGTACATGTTTACAAGCTTACATTAATACTAACCTGACGTCTAAAGAAAAGATTTGAATGTCACTGCTTTTCATTGACTAAAATACTTACTGTAGGTTGTTTTTTTTAGTGAAATAAGATTAAAATGTCCAGACTTGTAGTTGTCTAAAACCCGTAATAAGAAACCGGATAATGTTGAGTAAATGTGATAAAAACTAATACGGACATTTGACACTGGACTGAGACAAAATTGCCACTAATATAGACACCAGGCTTATTCTTTAAAATGCAAGACTAACCAGTAGCACACAGCATACACACTGGAAAAGACTTCTTTTTTTCTTTTTTTTTACCAAGAAAGGCCACAACTCATGCTTTTTTGTAATTAAGGAAGTTGCCACTACCCCTAAATTAATCCTGTAATTGATAAAACCCAAGACAATAGTGAAAAATAGCTGTATATTCTGTGCTTAAAAAGTGACAGTCATTATCTTCATGTGTTGACTCTATGCACTACAGTATGCAGCCTTATCAGTCAGATGATGTTAGTCTTTCAGTAGAGTGACACAGTAGAGCTGATAACAGGCCATTAAGATGATAAGTAACAGTGATTTTCTTTTCAGCTACCGTATTGCTGCAAAACCAAACCTGCTACTGTGATACCACAACTTGACACTGCAAGTACACTGAACACAAGATGTTACTCATTAATGTCAATCCTTTTACACGAGCCTCAGTATTAACTCTTTGAAAAAAACTAATTGCAGGTTTAAAATACAGCAAGACACTTCCGTGAGAAGGTGCAGAGTCATGAACAACAGGAGATTTAATCGACCATTAATCGAATTCACTCCATGACAGAAAGAGGATTTGAAAAGACCTGAGATTAAAAAAAAAAACTTGAATCTGATTTAAATTAGTTATCTGGGATTATCTATGTTAAATTTTAAAACCATGATGATAATCCAATCCAAACTGACTGCAGACTTTACAGCTCTAACTGATGTTAAACGGAGATTTTATGGTTATACCTGCATGAGCTTTAGCAGCATGACCCGCCCACATCACTACAGTTTAACCAGTTTTTCAGGTGTGCATGTAGTCAAGACTGGATGGCATTCTTAACTGGGTTTCTGATCAAAACCTGGAGGTTTGAAGTCAGGGTTGAAGCTTCTATACACGCCTTCATTCTTTTGTGATTTTGAAACCAAGTAGCTTTTCTCAGGTCGAGTTTCTGAGCAGCTTGTGTCGACAACTTTGAGAGAAAGCGATGCTTCATTACCACTAAAATGATAACAAAAGGAAGTTTACACTGTCAGCAAATTCTGCCAAAAATACCAAATAACACCAGAAAACACCAGTTCTGAGTGAAGGTTAGAAGGATACGTTGTGCTCCGTTGCTCTCTATGGATACCTGCTTAGGCTCTGGCCAATGCTGCTGACGTACCGTTTGCTGGATCACATCCTGTGTCAAGTGAGCAGCTCCGGCTGCAAGTCTGTCAAACCCCCACTGTGGCTAAGCTTCCCGCTGACTGAAGGCAGTTGTAAACATGCACAGTAGTTACACAAGAGAAGGGAACATAAAAGGCACGAGAGAAATCTACCCTAAAGGTTTATATTTAAAAAGCGACAAAATTAAGTATTACCCCATATCATTTAATTTATTCAGACACATTTGTCTTTCGCGCCACAACAATCACTGTCCTCCTGTTACTTCCTTTAAAATTGATCACAATGATGTTCATACAGTAGTTAATCCACACTTTATTTTAGAAATCTAAAAGCAATGGTACCCCAGGTAGGCCCTGTTTACACAACAACGGTTTTGCTGAAAACAAAGGTTTTTCCTTTGTGTTTTAAAACATTCTGTGTTCACACGAAACGGATGCTCAAAAATGGTTGAAACGCTGTAGTATGCATGCCAGGGCAGTTGTTGACGGTGTACCCTTTTTCAAAATCAACACCACTGCATAAGATCACAGCAGTGGTGCAGAAAATCTACATTGGAGGAGTGTTAATAAACAGAAATGCAACACACAAAAAAAAAAAACTGACAGTCTGACATAGTTTGTGTGTTCTGTCCATGGTGCACACGAATTAGGCTGGAACCGTAATATCACATCACATGCCATTGAGTCACAATCAAAAGCACAGGCTTTATCTGACACTTGATCTTTTTAATCTAAGAAATTAGGCGGTACAGTACAGTCAAGCGCAATCTTCACATGTTCTACTGCAGGCCATATACCATTATATTTGTAGACTTCGCCTAAAAATTGGACCACAGGCCTCAGTTGGTCCAGGGGGCCGTAGTTTGGACACCCCTGTTTTACAGTCTTGAACCTACGTTTACAGGTCTGCATTAACTTTGCATATCTTGCAGTTGTTCCTGTTTTGCAAACTGTCTCAAGCTCAGTCCCGTAGCATGAACAGCACCAATAAGCGTAGCACCAATTTTCCAGTCCTCTCACAAACACAAAGTCTGGAGGAGAAAATTATCCCAACAGCTTGCTGCTGCCTGGCTTCATGGTGAATATGATGTGGTTCTATAGCTGTGTAATGTTATGTTAAAACAAACCAAGTATGAAGAAAGATAATCTGACAGATCGGCATGCTCTCAGCAGACCATAGAAACTTTCATTCCTTTCATGCTCTTTTCACTTGGCTGTTCTGTGAGGGCCATTCATTGAAGCTATGACGACAGTATATAACACTGCTGCCTCAGCATGCAGTCTGCCAACATTTCTGTTATCAGTCTTCACTACACATTTAGCTACTACTGCTACTACTACTTTTATTAGAGCTGACAGACACTGTTGGATTCATTAAAGCTTTAGATACAAATTGCATGCAGATTGTGCAGTAAGGATTGTGGTGATTTTAATCATTTGTGTGCATTTATTTGGTCCTTTATCTACTTTTGGGGTCATGTTGCTCTGGACTGACATGAGCCTGAAATGTATTGATAAAGAACAGGACATATCTACGGGTTAGGATATTTTTTTTACAGTACAACCCTCATTGAGAAAATTCCACTCACAGAATGAGCCTCAATTCAACTTGTAAGTTGGAAGGGTAAAAAACCCACAAATGATACAAGTTCCTAAATAGCAAAAGGCACCACTTCAGTACTTGGCTGTTGCGTGCAGAAGGTTTCATGAAGAAATATTGAATATTCAGAAATTATTAGTATGATAATTGCATGTCAGCTAAGGTATCATGATCATGACAGGCCTAATAAAGACGCATCTTTGTTTAGTGACATTTACGTACGACTCAGCAAGTCTGTATATATATATAACATAATCCTTCATCTGAGCATCTATATCGCTCATAGAGAATGCCATCTGGGAGAATAAGTGGGAGGACAGCACTCTTTATAGCCCTTTTGATTAACATAAACTCCTCCGGATCAGGTTAAGTGTGCATCTTAAGTTACCATGACGAGATCGCCTGGTTAAAATGGAGTCACTTTTATGACATTGAAAACTCTAGCTGCATCACAATCCCATTCATTTCACTTCTTGGTGAGATGCACCATCAGTGTGAACATGTGACATTAGCCATCGATATTGTGCTGCACGAATATGGTGTTTTACATCGATTATGGCAAAAAGTCCTCAGACGTCCTGAGACTAAAATCAGTGTCACATGTGCTTTAATATAGAGAAATGCAAATGCACCAAATAAAAGCTTTTGTCTAATCATGCATGCAGTTTGATCCACTTATTTTTATATGACTACAAACATTGTAGTATTAGCAGTTTTGTGGGTTTCTTTCCTATTTTGTCCCTGTGTATGTGAGGCACAGCAATCAAGGAAAGGGTCTCAAATGCTACAAACCAGTCTAGAATGACAACAAGGCTGCAGATCCAAACCCCAGTTCAGCTGAGGGGTGACATCAAGAATGACTGTAAGCCATTGTAATAAGGCTGCTTTCATTGTCAGGACTAAACCAAGGCTCATATTTCCTCCAGCTACCTCGTCTACAAATGACTCAGTCATTGAGGAAAGAAACAAGACGTGGCTATGAACAAAGGACAGAGGGAAACTTCTGGATTGTGTCTTGCAGTTGTGGAAAGCAAGTATTCTAAACCAAGCTGATGTCCCGTGTAAGACACTGCATTTGTGTGCACATCAGACTGAACAATGCAAAACTGGGACAAAGACCATCAGCTGAAAGCATTTTTCCCTCTGCAGTATTCCCTGAACAGAGAACCTGGCACTGTCCTATATGGACATACTTGAAAAGGTGATCAGCAATAGTGAAAATGTTGAATCTGGTTTCGTATATGCAACAGTAACAGTTGATCAAGTGTCTGTGACAGAGCTACTGTAGCTTACAGTCAGACAGGCAGCAAAGTTGATCCCTGATGGCGCATATTCACTCTGAATAATTGATCAGATAGATTAGAGTGGTTTAACTGGGAACCTGTGGCTCAAACAGGTTAAACTTTAAGGTTTGACAATAAGCCAGACGCAAGAGGAAGAATCCATTCAAACCATGTCTGACTAATCTCACAGCCAAGCAGAAGAAAATATTCAAACTGTTCAAAGGTTTCCACACATTGTTACAAAGACTTTCACTTTGACTCTATTTCAATCAAAACATACAAGACAGTTTCAATTCCTCCCTTTTAGGTTATTGTCAGCAACCCTCCAGGAAAGACGTGTCATTGTCAAACCATTGTGATTGACAATTGTTCCGTCAACCACGAGTTTAGATCAGATCAGATCAGATTCAACTTTATTGTCAGTGATCATAGTACCAGTTCCGTACAGTGACAACGAAATGGAGTTGGTATCAATCCAGAAGTGCAATAGAAGCAGTAAAGTGCAGAGAAAGTGCATAATGTACATATATACAGTGTTGATATGTACAAATAAATGCAGGGCTGATATGGGTATAATATGATATTGAGATATGGGTATGACTAACTATTAGAGATAGATAAGTGGATATGGATACAATATAGATAGAATGTATGTAAAGTACATTATGTTAACACTATACATATTTACACTATACTATATACACGATACAATGTTTACAGTATATGCAGGTAGTGCAAGTGTCCAGTGCAATGATTCAGGGGTGTGGCCTGGGGTGGGGAGGGTGGGGTTATGGAGCACGGTTCAGCAGGGTAACAGCCGCAGGGTAGAGGCTGTTCCTGAACCTGCTGGTCCTTGTGCGTAGAGACCTGTAGCATCTCCCAGAGGGAAGGAGGGTGAACAGTCTGTGGCCGGGGTGAGAGCTGTCCCTGACGATGTTATGTGCTCTCCTCAGACAATGCTTGCGGTGGATGTCCTCAATAGTGAGGAGTGAGGAACCGGTGATGCGCTGGGCGGTTTTCACCACCTTTTGCAGTGCTTTGTGTGATGCAGTTGGTGAGGATGCTCTCAACAGTGCAGCGGTAGAAGTTCACCAGGATCAGAGGAGCCAGATGGGCTTTCCTCAGTCTCCTCAGGAAGAAGAGACGCTGGTGGGCCTTCCGGATCAGGGTCGAGGTGTTGTGGGTCCAGGAAAGATCCTCAGAGATGTGGACTCCCAGGAACTTAAAGCTGGCGACACGTTCTACCTCAGCCCCGTTGATGTGAATGGGGGTGTGTGCGCCACCTTTGGTCTTCCTGAAGTCCACAATGAGCTCTTTGGTTTTACTGGTGTTCAGTGCCAGATTGTTGTCAGGGACATCTGTCTGCAACAACCTGTGACAAGAAACGCCACCTGTCTGCTCATGGTGATGTCACAACGCATCATCTTTGCTCTCAGCTCGTCTTGCAAGTGACATCACCCACAGGACTCAGTCAAGACACGAGGAATGTCATGAGACCACAATGAGCTATAGCCAATTCAGTGTTCCTTTCTGGCTCGAACTAACCAGCGCTAAGAGCACACAGACTCGAATACTTAAAGAGAAGGCAAATGTCTTCTTTTTTGGTTTCATCTCTGATCCAAGGGGTTTCTTTAGTTCATGAAATGTCTTCAAGATCAAATAGAAGTCTGGTTTCCTTCCATTTAATCCTTGTTTACATTTATAGGGCGCACATGTGTGACAAGTAATAATGTTACAGACTTCAACTAAGATCAAATTGAAGCTGAAACTGTGCTGATTCAGTTTGGTGTCAAATTTGATGCATATTCAAAAGTTAATGAGCTAGATCCTGAAGAAGATCACCATGAGTGAAATATTGATTTTCTCCAAGGTGAGAATGTATGAGAATACCAATGTGATTCCAAATTCTAGGGGTAGGTTTTCACGGTCAAGGAATCCTATTATGAGGAGTCATATTATGAGGGTCAAACTATAGACTGTTGCTTTTAGGTGCAATTATTTTAATCTCTTTCTTTAACATGGCTTTTTGCGCATAAATAGACTAAACTGGTAGAACAGTGTAGCATGTGACAGGGAGTAACCCATTACATTGTAGACATTTCAAGAAAAGGCTTCCTGATGTTCTTGTCAGTCACGCATAGACTAGTTGACAGATTGGAATGAAACACGTAGAGTGGGGCATGTGCCAAAGGCAGGACCATTGAATTCTGGAGTATAGTTCCGGGATCAAGAAGTGAAAGCCTGATTTAACATTGTTACAACACTCAGCGGATTCATTTTGACAGCCCACATGTCTTACCGGAACCTGGGTTAGGGTTTAATTTAATTATAAAGGAACTGCTGGGCCTTGAGGAGGGGGGGGGGGGGGGGGGGTACAGGTTATAGGTCCATCACATTTCTTTTATGGAGCATAAGTCAAAAACTCTTCCAACATTATTTTCCCCATTCAATTTTCAACTCACACCAACCAAATACTGAAGTGGTGCATGTTGCTACAGAGGAATGTTTGCCCTTTTTTTATTGTTCCATTTCCATGGTTACACGCTGGACGTTTGTCCCAGATGAGGGTTTCTGGGGCATAACTCAATAAACGTTCCATTATTCTCTCTCTCTCCATGTACAGGAGAGGTGCTTTTTTTATATTTTGGGAATTTTAAGCATTTAATATTTTTTTTAATTTAACTTAACGACAAGAATTGCAATCAACAGGGACAACTTAGATAACTTGTCTTTCTTCATTGAAATGCACCCATAGTGGGGGATCCTGGGTATTTCATGATTGTTAATAGGTGTGGAGGAAACCTAACATACATGTATGTTTTGAGCATTTGTGCATGGATGGTTCTGTATAATAAGAGACACACCTCCGACGCTATATATATCCCAATATATTAGAAATACATCTGTGAAATCCGCCCCCCCCCCCAAAAAAAAACTACTTGCATATACAGTAAGTACAATTAGAGACATCTCAGCGATAATCTGATGCATCTGAGCAAAGCAGTGATAGAAAAGCTCGTATCAGAGCAGGGAAAGCACACAGATACAAAACGAAGGCAACGAACCCCGTGATTCTAATTACACACAGCTGCCTCACACCATCACGAGCCACCAGTCACCGTCCATTTGCACAGTGGGCGACGCTCACCACCAACACCGACGGTTTGCTTTGACAGCCTCTAATCTGATTACTGGGAGTACATTAAAAGTGACGGCGCTTAGCTAACCCAGCACAAGAGCTCCATGTGGATGGAGTGGCGACTCTGTGGTAGCCGTGGAGAGGCGGGATACACGTCTAACTTAGTCCCAACATCTGCGTACATCTTGGTGCATCTCTTCCTGCACGAGCTGCCTGTCACACCACCAGTTGACGTCTTAAAACCGATTATGAGCGCCTCAGTTCAATGAACACGGGGCTAATGCGGCTCGTGGACGTATTTTAAAGCGTGTACATACCAGAATTGTCGATGTTTCCCCGGCTCTTGAACTTGGGAGTCTGTGGTGTGGCGGAGCAGCAGCGTGTACCGACACAAGCTTACAGAGCGGAGGTGGAGGCTCAGCAGGAAGCCAGCAGCCTGGGCGGATAAATGAACTCGTGTGACGTCAGAGGGAGCTCGGTCTCCGCCACAGATAGGGTCTGAAGAGAGGTCTCACTCCTCACTACTTCTGTTCGTCTTTACCGAGAGTGTTTGTGGTGAAACGTATGCTGAAAGCTCTCCTCTGGGAATCATCACTTACAAGTCCAAAACATGCAATCACTTTAAAGTTAGCCTGTGCAACTGCTGAAAGAAGAAATTATGCAAGTTTCCCAATAAATGAAAAGCTTAATTTAAAAATAACCTGCTTGAATCGATACACTTATGGTTTTGCCTTTATATAAACACGGATAACATGATAGCTCTCCAGAAGTGAAGCCAAAAACATCTTGATCTCCCCCTGGTGGCCGATTGTAAGTCTATGTCATAAGCCCCGCCCCCTCCATGTTAGCGGATGGGGCAAATTAAAAACTCAAAATAAACCATTTTTGGTCAAAGATGGTGTCTGTCAATTTGGGTAGTTCTTATCACGCTGATGCATGTTTAAGTGATGATTTTTCAGATAAATGTAGTTTTAATTATGTCATCATCCATGGTGTAGAGGTGGATATTTTGGCCATGGAAGACTTTACTACATTTTGAACCAGATCCAGGTCCCGATGCAGATTCTGGATTCCCTTTTCCTTTTCTTCAACATTGTGAGATAAGAGACTTTTTAAGCATTTTTGCCAAAATCATGTTTTCATATTAATATGATAATAATAGGCCAATCAAAATAAAAGTACCCAGGCATGGACAACTGATGATGTTCAAAAACCATCCATGACTGGACACATGATTCCAAATGCTAGGAGTACAGTAGGTTTCCAGGGTCAAGGAACTGGATGGTTTTCCATAACTTGGCATGAGACATATCCAACAATTGCAACATCATCAACATTAAAATGTATAGGCTTGTAAGAATCTTAAAATTTAGGAGACTGTTCTTTCAAATTATTCTTCAACCTTTCTGTATAGATTCATGCATGTTTTTGTAATGTTATTGAATCTACTTTCATATGAATAAATCTTTTTAACTGTGTCTGTTTGTTTTTTCTAATCATTGGTGGTACACTGCTGATAAACAATTGTTACAGGATTTTGTTTTGACATAGCCTACAAACTATTTTCTGATTGTTCAGGTTTTAGTGACAGTGAAGTTGATATGTGTTCTGTAAGTGCTTTTTAGTTAATAATTTGATGCTATAAGAATGGAGTGTAATATCCTGATTGACAGCTGAGCCCTGCTTGCAATTAAGTTGAATGGGTTTATGGGCTGGAACTTGATGCCACATTTCCGGGATATATTGGCTTCCTTTTCATACAGTGGGAGACAGTGGAGATGTGTCATCCATCTTCATATCTGTCACTGGTTTTGCCACTCTATGATGACCAGTAGCTTGTTGTGAGTATCAGCTAATATTAGCAAACTTTAGATAGGCTGGATTTTGCTGACTTACACTATTAAGCCAGTTTGCAGACTTTATGTCTCAGTTAGACAATGTCTCAAATTTCACCATCAATGGTCGTGGTGCAAAAGCTGCATAAACTCACTTTGAAATTAGATTAATTTACAGCCTATGGCAGAATTAATCATCTGCACTTAACCCATCCAACAAGAGACAGTCACACGTCCATTCAACTGTGATATCAGCAGGGGTTCATACAGGCCTCTCACGTGAGGAGGGCCCATAAAGACACTAGAATGAATAGCAGTCTTTTTGGAGAGGGGCCAATAGAGAATGCCTTTAAACTGTGTCCAAAATTGTGTGCCCCTGGATGTGCATGAGTCAGGGGCAATAATAACCAAATTACCATTTAAACCCAGGGCAAACATTTGCTGATTAGCCCCTCTGACCTCATAAAGTGTACAGAGATCCAGAAATGAAACCAGAATTTTTATGCTGAAATAAAACAAAGTGGCCCCAATTTAATGTCTTAAAACTAGATTTTGACACAGGGACAAATTAGCTAACAACGTCAAACTGACTTTAGTTGAATGGTAAAAATTCTCTTACACATATGCAATTTTTTCACATGCATTGAAAGTGGGACATTTGAGATCCTTGGCAGTTTGCTGCCCCGGTCTACTTATCTGCTATGTATGGTTGGTAATCCAGCCAACTAACTTACATGCATTTAATGCAGGGGAGACCAGCACATACAGAACAACCTCACATGAACAGGACGGACTTTCTCCCACAGACCTCTATAGGCTTTTAAATCAGGACATCTTTACTGAGCCGCTGTGCTGAATACAGCCAACAGAAGGAAGCAGCTTTGTGGATATATTGTACAAATTTACATTTGGATTTTGGTTGAAGGCTGAAAAATATAGTTCCCGAAAACCAGAACTCCAATTTTGAAGCTCTGGCTGCTGCTATAGAAAAGATGGATGAGGCTCATGGGTACTGTGATATTATCTAACATGACAAATACAGCATAATTCTTTGGAGACATTTAATTATATTGCCTAATTCTAGAGAATCATGAAATAAACATACTTCTAAAACCATCTCACAAGTTCATCCCACAGGTGTCCACATTCAACAGGAGGCTGTAAGAAAGTTTTTAACAGAAGTGCAGGATCTTTTGTGTTCCATGATATCTATTTAACATATAAGCGTCTCAAATGCAAATTCAAACCTAGCTATTCAAATATAGATGTTTCTGCAAAGAAGAAAAAGAAAGATGAACAAAACCAGAAAAAGAAAAATTAGGAAAAGAAAAGCTGTCAATAACCATGCATCAAAGTGTGGCTCGAGGCCCTTGGATTTTCAAAACACTGGAGATGAATCCAGAAGCTATTTTAATATTCAAAACAAAGATGTTTTCCCACGTGTGCTTTTTGTGAGCATGTGTGTGTGTCAGTCTTTACAACAATTTACATTTACTTATTCTCACACTGGATATTTCCTTCTTCATGAATTTAGTTCACTTCCTATCACACAGAAAAGACACAAAACTATGCCCTCAAGTGGTCAAAGCTGTAACTTGCCATAGTAAATAAAAACAAGAAGACAACGTCATCAATGTCCCTGAACACATGGCTCTTGTTTCTGATGCTCATATTGGTTTGTGTTTGGATGAGCACTATGCAACAAAAGCAAATTTCAAATCAAGGGCCATAACTCAAACAAATTATTATTTTTCAGCAGTAATAATCAAACTCAAACTACAACAATAGACAATAAACCTTAATCACAAAACTTCATTCTTGTGTAGTCAACAGTTTTTGAGAAAACGTCTTCATAAGAATAACAAAATTAAAACCAAGAGCTGTAACTCCAGTAAAAAGAGTTTTTTTTTATCAGTTAATATTAAAGCTCACCACAAAACTTCCTTCTCCTATCTTTAACATTTAGAGAAAACATGCTCAGTCTGAAGACATGACTTATCCCCATCAACTTTGTGACGAGGGATGAAAAAGTAATACCACAAAACTGCTTGTCTTGGTTCTCAGTCAAAACTAAAAACAAGTCTTTTATTTGCTACATTATACATAATACACATTGGTAGTAAGGCATAAATAATGCAGCCCTTTCCTGGAGCAACATCCTCTCCTTCTACAAACTGATCAGATGGTGGGTCGTTATTTGGTGAATGCTCAGGAAGGATGTTAGGAAAGCTCCTGGACAGGATTCCTGCTTTCTGCATCTCTAGTACTAGTCTCCACAAACAGATCCACGCCTGTGTCAGACAAAAAAATATGATATAAATGATGATGTATGACTTGTATTTTTACTCCCTACTCTATAACTTAGATTTGTTGTTATCTGAAGATGATATTTGTTGCAAATTTACACCAATAAGATCTAAATTCAGTCATTTAATTACTTCACATCATTATTTTTGTAAATGCGTACGATATTTGCTCTCACCCCTGAGGCTGGCACTGGAGGCCTTCGGCGCAGGGGCAGTGGTCACGGGGTCCCTCCTGGTCCCAGGCCAACATATCCATCAACAGGTTGGGGTGGTTCCAACAGGTTTCCCCCTTCTCTAGTATGGGATTGCACACTGGAAACAACAGCTCTGGAGGAAGGAGCAGACAGAAAACAAATGGAAGTCCAAAACATGCTTCACTTTAATTTACTTTTCTGTATTGCTGCTAATGCTGACTGCCCAGTTCTTCTAGTGACACACAAACCAAAAATATGAAGCCCATATCAGATCCTCAGGTCTGGTTTCACAGATATTATATGTATATTATATTATATCTACTCATCATGATGATGGAAAGTCGGGTGAAGTTTCTTTGTTCACAAAACATTTCTCGAGCTTCACAAAAAATAAACAAACAAACAAACAAAAACAGCATTGCAGCATTCTCCTAAAAATGAGGGAGATGGGGACTAAAACAAAAACAAAAACAATATGCCAGTAATTATATATATATATATATATATATATATATATATATATATATATAAATATATTATAATTTTGTAAGGCTGCTTTGTTGTGAAACTCCAGAAATGTTCTTATGAAGCTGATGTCCTCTACAACGATGATGTTTCTTCATGTGACAGTGGTACAGTGGTTCACTGGACATTTCAGATTTTCATGCTGATATCCTTACTTCAGTCTGTCAAAAATTGTCCTGCTTTCTTTTTTTTTTTCTTTTTGTTTTGTTTGAGTTGATTTGTCTGTTGCTTTTCTGTCTTTTCCCCTCTGTTGGGAATGCTGTTTGGAGATGTTTTAATATCGTGGAAATATGAAAAGTAATAACACTTAACTCATAAAAAAAGAAAGTTCACCTATTGTACCATAAGATGAGCAGATAATGACTGAAATAAAAATGTTTACGTGAACTGTTCCTTTAAGGCCATTCTCAAATAAGAGGGGTTTTCCCCATGGATGTTTCTATTTGGTTTCATTTTAATCCTCTTGACCTGAGTTTGAAGAGTTCAGGCCTGCCTACAAGCCGAAGAACTAACAGATTACATAAGTGAGAAAATAGTTTATTTTATAAGAAAACAGAACGTTATTGAAATCAGAGAAGTTTTTCTGTACATATGCCATTTGTTCGGACTAAAAAAAAAAAAGAAAACAGTTGGAATGAGAGTGTACACTCCCACTATGTCCACATAAACCCTTCAGTTCTGACTGGTTAACTGGCCAGGAATGTTTATCTTATCAGTTCCGTTTGGCCTACATACGGTTGGCCATGTGCTGTATTTGGAGGGAGGCTATACAATAGAAGTGAGAAAGAAATGAGACCTTAAAGAACACCTTAACACCTGCTGAAGATTTCGTTGTTTCCTCTCAAAATGCTGCTGGTGTACTCCAGAACACCATGACATCACTGTGTCGGGTGTGGTTTCATGTGAAACAAAGATCACTTCTTATCGCACTCAGCATTGATGCAGGGCGTGGTCACATTGTTCTGACATCAGGCTGACAGAAAACATGCTGATCAAATTAGAATTTAATTCAGAACATAACACTGCCCTGCAAAGCTAAAGTGCAGTATCTGCAAAAATGCAAAACTGAGAAACAGAGTTTTGTGTTTTTCTTCAAATACATTAAAACCCTAATATCTCTGAAAAGTGTGGCAGTAGGACAACGACACTAAGAGATTGAAGAGAAGATACGGCATTTATAGTTGGGGAAAAAAAATACAGATACTGCACTTTGCTTTTGTAGGGCAGGTGTTAAAACATCTCCTTCGAATGGCGTTGATCAGGTTGTTGATTGGGGCTTGTTGAATGTTGGCAACAGCTCTGGTGGACATCCCTGCAGTCAGCATGACAATGCATACTCTCTTGAAACTTGGGACAAAAACCGCACATTTTAGAGCAGCCTTTTATTGTCACCATCCCAACACACACCTGTGCAATAATCACATTGTTCAATCAGCATCTTGATATGCTACACCTGTTAGGTGAATGGATTATCTCCATCGAGGGCAAATGCACACTGAGATGGATTTAATCAGGTTTGTGAGCAAAATTTGAGGGGAATAAACCTTTTGTGTGCATTAAAAAAAAGCCTTAGATCTTTTTCTTCATCTCATGAAAAATGGGAGCAAAAACAACAAGTGTTGCATTTATATTTTTGTTGCATGTAGAATGGCACTTAATAGAGTGCACATCTCCGGCAGGTCCCAACAGTCCTCTTCATTCAGTCAAGACTTATCCAAAACATAAGCACTGGCCCTTCACTCCACTTGTCAGATCATCTGTTTACTCTCCTGGAATTTGAGTTTATGACTCTTGTTTTAGTGTTTTTGAATTACTCAACCTGTGTGCTGGTTTATTCCTGACTGAATATTCTGTGCAGCAGGTCTGTTCATCCCCCTGTTGCTTCGTCTGCACCCTGGTGACCTATTTTGGTCTGAACTGAGGACCCTGCCTCTTGTGGACATCTTGAGTTGGTTTTTTTGCATTGCCTGCCTGCTCCACCAGTCTAGTTTTAGTGTTGGACATTTTTTGTACATTAAATTGTATTTGTTACTTTTTACTCGGCGTCAGAGTCTGAGTTCTCCATCTTGGGTCCTTATTTTTGCTCATTATAACATATTTGGTTATTCACCAAACTTAAATGTCTATTGTGACTAAAGAACCATCCTCCCTATAAATAACACCATCGTTCACTCTGAAATGCACCAATGAAACATTTAGCATGTTTTGGTTGTGGGTACTTAAAAAAGTCATTTCTATGTATCACATGTTTGTTTGTTTCAGTAGATTAGGGATAGTGAAAGGAAAATATTGGGTTTTTAAAAATATGCATTTCTACTGTTACTCAGTATATTAAATTTGATTATAGAAAAAACGGAAACTAAAATGAAATTTTATAAAATGGTTTTGTTCTGGGCTAAACTGATACAACCTGAGCTCATACTAACTATACTATATTATAGTATTGTGTGGCATTAACTGAGTTAGGGTACGTATTCGTTGTTTTCTGGGTCAGTCTCTGAGTTAATGCTCACCTCGTTGAAAAGCACAGCAGAGGTCGGACCTGCAGTCACTCTGACCCTGACAGATCGTTCCCTCTGTTCCTCTGGTGGCATTGACTGTACACTGGCCCCACACACACATCTGATCTGAACAACACTCCTCATCTTTAGTGCAGGGCTACATGGGGACACATAATCAGATATACAAAGAAGCATGTTTAGTATTTGTAGGAAAAGGTACTATATGTAGACATTTGGGCATTTATTAATACTGCTGTGTGCTATAGTATCAGCGCTTCAACTAACATTGTTTTTCTTATTTTCTGCATGTTGAGAAACTTTATCGTGATAATATATGTTCACTCAGAAAATAATAATGCTCAAAATGTTAACTGTAGTCTTTTAATTACATATAAAATTTCTATTTAATTTTATCACAAAAGTTAATCATATTAATGCAATATTGTCCTTTCGTGCTCAATCATTATGAATAAATGAAGTAATTTAATCCCATTAAATCTAATTAAAGCAAACACATACATCGACCTTATGTGTTCATTCAATTATTACTTTAAATTAAGGGATAAACATATTATGTTATCCATTATGAGGACAATACATTATGTGCCAGTCATTCACCGTTTATCCTTCTTAATTTTATCAAGATGCAGAGATGCTACTTGTTACCAGATGCAAATGATTTATGAGGAATGTTACTGAGTTAATGCGGGCTAGCTAGCAGATGCTAAATGTGTTTCTCTTTAGCAGCGAAATGCTCGGCTATTTTCACCAGCTAGATGATAACTTTTGACAATTACTATAATTATTCAGAGCTAGGTATGTAGCTCACTATATAGTCAGCTTATTAGAGCTGTTCAAACAAAGCGATTAGCTAAAAGATGCTAAAGAGGCCTTGTAGAGTTGCAGAGTCAGGCGATCATTCTGTCTAGGCCTGTCACTCCGATTGATACTTCCACATCATACATAGTCATTTAATCCACTGTTGAAATAAAATGAGTGATTAGCGCAGCTTTAATTACAGAAGCAGACACAAAAGCCAGCAGTGACTGAATCCCCACCATATCCGTTATTATGCAGGGGAGACACTTGGAGTTCTCAATCTCATACAGGCAGTATTCCAGGTCGCCACAGTCCTCATCCACCATACATTCCTGGTGTGAGAGATAACAGGAATCACTAACAGCACACAGAGTTAAAATCCACATTGAAAAAGACCAAGATCTGTGTTCATTTAAATATTGTCGTGGCAAATAATCAGCTTTGTCTGTCTTGTATGTAAATCATTTAAAATGTTTGAAAGTTTTAGACAAAATAATGATATTAATCTAAAAATGACTGTATCCCACACTACAGTGAATTACTGACATTAATATGGTTATGGTTTAAATCTTAGTGTGTCACAGTCAGTATTGTCCACTGGCACCACCATATATAGAGTTCCTAGTGGATGACGGTTCCCGGACTGTTTCTGCCACAGTCTATCTCCATGGAAACTGTCTGATGGACAGTGAAATCTGAATCATACCGAATGTCCAAATCTCAAGAGTTTCACTCTCTCTCTCTCTCTCTTTCCAACTGTTGATTTCTTTCCTGGGTTGTTGTTGAAATAATTCTCAAGCCATATGTTTACATCTCTGAAATAGTTTCTACAGTCAACCTCCTCTATAAATGAGCTGGAAATATACATATATGTGATTTTAAATCAAGTTTGTTTGGTCAGTGTTATGCAGGAATGCCAAATATCTCATGCAGGGGATATTGCATATTTAGTTTTTCATAATTTAAGGGTTTTAGGGCAGACTTTTCCTCCAAATCTGACTAGTTGGTCTTTTCATGTCAAATTTTGGAATGCTAATTTGAGATTTAGTTGAACTCCTTTCCTGTGCTCTGAGAAAACAGTGTCCGCCAAAAACAGCACTGGCCAGCAGTGAGTTTGGTGTTTTGTTGCCTGTATCTCATCAGCAGAGAAACAGAGCCAGGTCCATGAAACAGCATGAATCGTTGAGTTTCGCTGATCCGTGTAAAAGTCAGAGACAGGATCAAGATGCTGACAGCAGAATGTGTTTGTTATTAAACAGAATATGATTCATATGATAGACACTAGCCACATCTCTGCTACCAATGGCCTTTATTCTCTCGTGAAACTAGATATGCTCACTGTGTAACTGGGTGTGTGATATTTTATTTTCAACCTGTTCGACCTCAGACAACTCCCTTCCCCTGTTAACACGCATTCATCTACCTAAGACTTTCATAAAGCTGTCTTTGGAAAATATGTAAAAAGCGGATTTTTTTTATCTGATCCCTCGTCTGCGTTGTTCTCAATATGCACGTTTGCAGAAATAGTTTGCCTCATTCGCCAAAGACACTCTGGAAACTACAAATATATGTGAACACAGCGATCGCTCACGGAACGAAATGTCGTGGTTCGATCCCCAGCCCCTGCAAGTCTAAAAGTCGAAGTATCCTTGAGCAAGATACTGAAGCCCAATTTGCTCCCCGGGCGCCGTAAAGGCAGCCCACTGCTCCTCAGGGAAGGGTCAAATGCAGAGAAAGGATTTCCCTCTGTGGGATTAATACAGTATCTAAAAAAGAAAAAGAAAAAAAAAGGACCACACCACCCACAATAACCCATCTGTTAAAAGACTCATGGCACCAGTTGTAATTTAATGCTCTATAAGCATATTTTCCACAAATTACAGACAAGACCAAAAACAAAAATCCACTAAATTGATGAGACACATTTTAAACATCTAAAAGTTCAATGATGCTCCTTTGAGACACTATGACATGAGCCTCCTGCACACACACACACACACACACACACACACACACACACACACACACACACACACACACACACACACACACACACACACACACACAATGATATACACTTTATCTGCTTCATCCACTCTTCCCCAAGGGGGCATAGAAACAACATGTTCTGGGAAGAAGCAAGGGCTGTGTCCCAAATTGCATACTTCCATACTCAACCTGGCCAGTTTGAGTGTACAAGTGCACTCACATTACGAAGTATGCAGAAGTATCAAGTATGGAGTGTGGAGCGATGATGGACACTTCTCACCCTCAATGATCACCATCTTGGCTACATAGCAGGAAGGGGAGGGGCTTACAAGACTTATCAAGCTTGTGAAAATTAGGGCCGAGGAAGCAACAGTTTTGGCGGAGAACAACAGCAACATGTAAATAAAAGTACGGACGAAGTGCTATCTTGGTTGAAATGTGGAGCACATTGAACTGTTCATTTTAGTCAAATGAAAAAGCCGGCAGATATTTTTGAAAGTGAGGTGATGTTCAGGGTCAAATGTTGCGGCTGTCATTTCCGGTCAGTGTAATGTGGCAGTATCTGATTTGAGACAACACTACACTGTTGAAATTCATGCACTAAGCAAGTAAGTATACTAATATGCTAGTATACTACATTGTAGTATATTAACAGAAGTATGCAATCGGGGACACAGCAGGAGTCAATAGTTGTGTCTCAGTTCAGGGACCACATCCTTCAAAATTTGTATTTGAAGACCGAATGTATCACAGCGGTTATAACGGTTTTATATGCCTGAACCTTCTCAACATTTTGGGATGCTTGCATAATATTGACACATATATTGTTGTCTGGCTTTAGATGAGTCATTGATGGCTTTCAACTGAAGGTGGATTAATAATAGATAGATAAATCTTAACTAGGATAATGATGTCATAATTATGAGATACTGAGTTAGAATTATGAGACAAGACAGAATTATGAGGAAGAATTGTTGTCATGCTTGTGTAATAAGAACACAAGGAATGCGAACACAGACGTAGACAGCAGAGGCAGGGCAGGTGGCGCTCAGTGTTTTTTTAAGCCCAAGGGGTAAAGAACACTATGCTCTCGGGACATAGAGGCAGGCAACGCTCAAAACCAAGACAGCAGTCAAACAGGCAAACTAATCGGAATGGAAGCAAGAAGAGAACCCAGAGTCCAAAAACAACCAGAGTTTGGGAAACAAAGGAAGAAATCCAAAAACACGGGGAAAAGGCCGGAACGCTTGACACAATGTACAAACTGGCAAACAAAGGAGGACGCAAAAAGACTGAATAAACAGAAGGCTAGAAGAGGAGGAACCAACAGAGACAGTCAGTAAGAAGTAAAACCTGACAAATAAGATGATTACAAAATAAAACAGGAACTGACAAAAATAAAACCCCAAATCAGAACAATTACTTTATCTTTGTAAAAGGTAAATTGGTAACTGATATCACATCGGCCGCATATGTTTTAAACATTTTAATTTAAAGAAAGTAAGTGTTTTGGGCCATTTCTTTTTCACCTTTGACTCCCTAAAAGTAAAAATCGCACCATTTGGTGATGTGATGGAGAAAAGCTAAAATGTCTACTTTAGTTGTTAGGGTTTAGTTTTTATCTGTTTAAACCTGCAACAGTTTTAGGTGACCGTCAAAACATAGGAAAACTAGGTAAAGTATAATCACCTAAGCCCTCCAGCCACTAATAATGTCATTAAAACAACAGCACTAACTGGCTATAAGCACAACATTTCAGCCACATGTATCCCAGATGTCTTTTCATCTTAAATTTACACTTAAAATGTTTACAGGATATTTTCAGGTGCTGAGTCAACGGCTTTTACCATGACTCCCTGAAGTGTAATTCATGTGTGACTCTACGTAGAGGGAAACATTTCCATACAGTTAGTCATTTCACAGGAGCAGACCCTCTCCTGAATGGCTTGCAGATTTACTTGTTTCCTTGGTCGTTTTTTCCCCCAGCAACAGCTCTATTAACTTAACTGCTTTCTGTGCAGCTGCCAGGAAAGTCCACAACCACCATTTAAAGTAAAATGGCAAATCGGGCAGCAAGAGTGACCTCAATCCAAGCTGGCCTCTTGTTGGTTAAAACTATGATAAGTACATGGTAGGTTAGCTTGCTGGATGATGTCATTCTTTCTAAACAAGTTGAGACCATAACGCTACGGTTTTAGAATGAATTTGACCTCTCTGTCTCCTTCTTACACTTTGATTATTACAAAAGCTGAGGGAACGTGTTAAAGGACAAATTTAAAATGAGTGCTCCCAATACATTTTCAATCCAAAATACCATATGACTGATGCTCACTGGGATGATAAAACATGAAAAGACTCAAGTGTTTATCTGTGTTTTTGAATTTTGCGGTACCACTTCGAAAAGAGAAACATTTGGCCTGAAACTGGGGCAGTTGGATTTGTTTCTTCCTGAAAGACAAACACATGTTTCCCGGCAAGCATATCAAGCAGATCCAGCACATTCCACTGCTGCATACTCAGTCAAAAAGGCCACTCATGATCCAATCATGCCAGCATGTGTACAGAAAACAAATTACCACAAAACAGGAAGGACTAGAACGCTTTGAGCCCATAGACCACAAAAACAGGGATGGAAAAAGACTCACGTGATCCACATTGTTCCACTGACCAGGGGTCTCCGTGTGGGTGTGTGACAGATGAGTGTCGCCTGTTGTGTTATTAGTTTCCTACAAATGGCAAAAATTAGACATATTGTGTCTGACCTCAAATAGAAAAGAAATTAAACTAGTGTTTTTGTGTTTTATTCGTGTGAAGGGCTAATGAGTGGGGAAAAAATGATCCCTTAAACCAGATGAAGAAGGGCATAACTTTGTAAACCAAGTTGTTTTCCTCCTTTTATGAAGCTACAGGTTTTACTGTAATGTCAAAAGTTATCTCCTACCTTGTCAGCTCGGTCTAGGACTCTGTCTCCACTCTTTATTACCTTCTTAGTGTCATTGAGGGAGTCTGAGCGCCGATCCAGCGATGATGATTTTGCAGTCTCAGTAGTTATCTGTTGAATTAAATATGAGGAGATACATGGATTAAAAAATATATAAAACTAGACACCACTCAAAGAGCACAGACCTCCATCAAGCCAGCTCAGTTTCCCTATTATGTCATTGCACCTGAAAGCAATAGTCCAACTGTATGATAGTTTGACCCTCATAATATGACTCCTTGACCATGACAACCTAACCCCATTTGGAATCACATTGGTATCATTATTGGTTTGATAATCATTGAAGAAAAACAATATTTCACAATTGGTGGTTTTCCTCAGGATCTAACTCAGTAACTTTTGAAGATGCGTCATATTTGACACCAAACTGAATCAACACAGTTTCAGCAACAATTTGATTTTAGTTCAAATCTTTAGCATCATCATTTATTATCTCCCAATAGTGAATTTTCTGTGAGTCCTATTAATTTAAACATTCTAATCACCATCATCATTCTGGAATATCACCTGGATCCAGATCAGACTTTTATGGGTGGTAGATCTTATGGGGATGTCATTGTGCAATATTTGTCCAAGCATTGTAGACATTATCATTGAAATTGGAAGCAGACTTCTTGTAATTACATCAATCCCACTATGGTAAAAAACCTTTAAAAAAAAAATTCTGCATCCAGATGATAATCAGGATCATCGCCAAAATCTAATGGATTGTTCCTTGGGCCATACCCCTCCTCTTCAAAACATTTAATCAAAATATGTTGATAAAATTTTGAGTAATCCTGCTAAGAAACAAATAAACAAACCAAAGACGGCAAGACATTACATCCTTGGCAGAGGCAATAAAATCCAAGGCATTTTGTGCACACAGCAGATTTCTATATTGAGGCATGAGGGAGTACGAATCCTGATGGTGGACATACTGTGGATATTTTGTTAATAGACAGGTTTGTTAATCCACTTCTTGGAAGGGAAAAAACAAACAAACATCTGCACTCTTATTACTGATGTATGCAGATGACACAGTTTTGTAAGCACATGGGAAAGACACTGAACAAGTAGATACTACATTGTGTTTCATGTTGGAAAAAGTTGGTCAGTAGCTCACCTTGAACATGGAGAAAACAGTTACCATGAATGTTTTGAACAAGCACAAAGAAAGGATTTTTCCAAATATTTATGTAGTGGGCAAAGTGTAAAAAATGTTGATGAAATTAAATACTTGGGTGTCATTCTAGATTATACTCTAACATTGAAAAGGCATATTAATACTTGTTTAAATGATGAGAAATAGTTATTAAATAAAACATGCTAAGTTTTAAAAATGTAATTCTATATTCACATAAAGCAATTAAAGAATGAAATAAGTTCCCTGTCAACTTGACAACCTGGACGGACCTGTATTTTCTTGCATGAGTTTAAGAAATTGATTTCAACTTATTAGTCTTGTCAGCATTTATTGTGTATTGTCACAACTTGTTTTTCTTTAAAAAAAAAAATTTTGGGGGATGTTTGGTTATACATAGGACTGGTTGTTACAATCCTTAATGTGCCACACATGACCAGTGCGTACACCTGGCTGGGTTGGGGGTGGCAGTGGGGGTTGGGGGGTGGCCTGGGGATGATCAGGAGAGGGCACTGCCAAATTTAGTTGCATGGCCCAGAAAAGAGGTCATCAGGAGGCCACCAATCTTCACTGAGTGTTTCAACCTCAAAATCTCAACACTCTCCTGTTGGCAGGTCAGCAGGACTGGCCAAGTCACTGCCCCTCTCCTCCAGGCTTCAACTGGTGCAACAACGTCCTCCACAGGCCTCCAGACGCCCTCCTGCAGTGCGACGTGGGGACTGATGCTCCGCAGGCTGTGGTGTTGAACCAGTGCGGACTTTCACTTGACTGACATGGACCAGGAGAGGCCGATGCAAGATCCCAGTCCCAATGCCTTCAGACATCCTTCTGCCCCATAGTGGATGATGTCACCCCTGGGAGGGGGCGGGAGATGGCGCATTCCATATCGATGGCTATTTAGTTGCCCTCAGATCGAATTCTGATTACAGGCCGTGATAGACTGGGTTCCACGACCTCCACAGGTCTCCAAACACCCTCCAGCAGTGCGACGGTTGGGAGGGGACTGACTCGGCCCAGCAGGAGTGGCCGATGCAAGTAACCATCACAATGCCTTCAGAAGCCTTTCTGCCGTACAGAGGATGCCGCTACCCATGTCCACCACAACCGCAATTCTGCAGTTTAATTTGGTCCAGGTGTTGTTGCCACAGGCATGGTGCTGATAGTCCGTCCCCATTCATGATAGCGTTGGGGATGCTCTTCCATGGACTATGGTGGCTGGAGACGGAGATGATGCTTGATGATGCTTGCTCATTGTGTAGTGTTGGGACTCTCTTTAATGAAGAGTCAGTCTAGACCTGCTCTTTTTGTTAAGTGCCTTGATATAACTTTTGTTGTGATTTGGCGCGATACAAATAAATTGAATTGAATTGAATTGAATTGAATATATGGGTGGGACCCATGATTGTATATTTAGAGTTTGTACTACCTTTCTCTTATTAAATGTGTGTGTCTGTGTGTGTTATGTTCTCTCTCACGTGCCCACAGACCACACTGTAAAACTTTGATGTAAATTTACAATAAAATCTGAACAGTATTCTTCTGTATTAATGACAAGCTGTAAACTGCAATGCAAGCTGGGAGAAACAAAACATGACTGCAGCACTTACAGATTATTTACAGGAATGTACTGTAAACTTAACTGTAAACAGAATTTTGAAATAAAAAGACACGCTACAACCTGCTCGGCCTTTTGACACTGATGTCCAGAGCTGTATTGACATGGCAAACACCAGACAAGAGCTGGGATGTGTCCTTGAGGGAGCTGTTTCTGGATCCGCTGCAAAATCCAATGGACAAGGCTGCCATGGGGCTCAGGAGGTATGAGGATATCCACAGCTTCTTACGGTTGGATGACAAGAGGACCAGGGCTTGGAGACTGGAAACAGACCACATGGTGGCCTTCAGATACGCGTGGGACTGTTTCCTGGCCAATTGCAGAAGACGGTTTATCCCCAGTGACTGTGTCACCATAGACGAGCAGCTTGTACCATTCTGGGGGAGGTGCAAGTTCTTGCAATACAATACCTGCCCAGCAAGCCTTCAAAATAGGGGATTAAAATCTTCTGGATGTGTGATGCGAGGGTCCCTTATGCGATAGATGGAATAGTTTATACAGGGAGACAGCCAGGAGAGGAGGCTCAGAGGAACCTTGGAGAACACATCGTTGAACAGTTGTGCAGCGGAATCAGACAGACAGGTGATTATACAACACAGAAGTGAAAATACTCTTGAATCTACTCGTTCTAATGCAATAACAAGATATTTTCTCCCAATCTTTCATGGTGTGTATGTTTTACCATTATGAGAAATCGATTTAGTCATAAGCACAAGATGGTATAAAATACAATGCAATCCAATACAATAGATAATACATTCAGTTTATTTTAGTGTTAGAATTTAGAGACATCCATGTTGAGTAAATTGTTTTGTTTTTTGTTTGTTTGTTTTTTTAATCATAGGTCACAACATCACAATAGACAACTTCTTCACCAGTGTCCCTCTGGCTGAGAAGCTCCTTGAGAAGAACCTAACCATTGTGGGGACTCTTCTCCAGAATAAAGCGGACATACCGCCTGTCATGAAGCCGTCAAAATCGAGAAAGATGTACAGCTCAGAATCTGGATTCAATGGCAACATGACCATGATGAGCTATGTACCGAAGAAGGGAAAGGCTGTTGTCCTCCTAAGCACCATGCACGACGACAAAGCAGTGGATGACAACAGCGTGAAGAAGAAACCAGGAGTGATCCAGTACTACAACAAAACAAAAGGAGGAGTGGACACAATGGATCAGATGGTTCTCATGTAAGCGCAGAACACGGAGGTGGCCCATGATGCTCTGGTACAATGTGCTGGATGTTGTCACCCTCAATGCCTACACCAGCTTCACTGCACAACACCCTGACTACATGGGTGGTGTGACCAATGCACGGCGGCTATTCATCAAGGAGCTAGCTATATACAAGAGGCGCATGGAAGGCACGCCCCACCTCCAAAAGCATGTTACTGAGGCAATGGGAAGATATGGGGTAGAAAAACAAAATGCAACCACCACCCAGCCACAGAAGGACATCAGACAGGAGGGCCAAGGGAAGAGGAAGAGGTGCAAGATCTGCAGCTGCCAAAGACAGAAAAGTCAGCAGCTGGAGTTCCCAGTGCACTAGGCCTGTGTGCAAGAAGCACAAACATGTAGTCATTTGTAAGGCATGCAAGCACTGAGATGGCAACTGTACCCATATGATTTTATTCAATCAGTTTTATTTTCTTTTATTCTGACTACCAGAGGCACAGAGGCCTGAGTTGGCTGAATTTGACTACCAGGGGCATGACAGTGCAAACATATATTATAAATATAAATAAACATATTTCAAATATTATATATTACTGCTAAAATAATTCTTTTGATAAAAGTATTATTATTGTATGTATTTATTTTTCCCCCCTAAATCACACTTGCATACACAGGTCATTTTTGACCCATGTTGTGTAGGCTATTAGAAGGGGATGGATAGCTTATTAACCATCAATGAGTTAATAGTATCAGACATGGTGCAGGTCAGACATAAAGCAGACACTATGGAAACTATGTGTAGTTCTGCAACACTGGCAGTCAAAATTAAGCTTACCAGCAGAACAATTAAACGCCATGTGACCCGCACTGTCGCCAATCCTCTCCATAATTCCAATAAATTAGATGTATGATCAAATACTACTATACAGGCCTACACAACACTGCTCTTGTATGAATGAATAAAATATGACGCAGACCTGGTCCACAGCCTCCTCCAGTATGTGCTGAGTGTCCTCCATCAACTCCTCCACCTCTCGGAACATGTCGTTCAGACTGAGCGGACTCCTCTCCAAGGCGTCCCGCAGGATCACTGACCCACCCTGCGCCGTGGCACCGGTCGCCCACAACAAGCACAAACTTATCGATACCGACAGCAGCATGATACCGGACATCTTTCCTTTTCTTCCTCCTCCTAGTCGCGGCAATCTGTCCGTCTACAGAGCAGCAGTGTGACGCACCGAGGGCGCACAGTCGCACACAGCTGGATCAGGTTTATTTGGAAAGTTTGAGTGGTGGTGGGGTTCTAAACTGGAAAGAGTCGGGTTTAATGGCGTGGAAAAGGTTCAAATTGCATTTCGTCAAGTGAATGTCAAAAATCTGGTATAATGGTAAGGTTTTAAAGAAGATTTGAATGTTAAGCGCATAATTTGCTGGTAGGGTTGAAGTTCACCACAAATTAAATCATCATACACGCTAGTGGAGTTGACATGACGAGGTACACAGCGAATTAACAGCCTTACTGCTGCTGTTTTCTGTCATACGTGAGATTGAAATTTACGTTTGGTACCTTTTATTTGCCGTTAAAACAAAGTTTATTTTTATAGTATAGGGTAAAAAACATGGAACCAAAATTATAGAAGAAATATTTATTAATAATAATAATTTATTATTATTATTATTAATTTATACCATCTTTTTTACAAAGCAGATTTCAAATTTTGTCGGATTGTGTCCACTCTAGAATTTCAGTCATTGTGACTTTCTTTTTCTAACTGTCATCTTAATTTATTCTTTTTGTCTTTATCAACTCCTCTGTGTTCATCTGCCCTCACCTTGTCTCCATTTTCTTTTATCAATGCTTATCCAAAACTTGACTTTAATCTCACTACCTGTATTTTATTTTTATTCCATTGTGTATTTTGTGTTGCTGTCTACACCCATTTTTATCGTGTTTGTATGCTGTGTTTTGATGTAATTTATGATGTGTGCTGCTGCCTTCTTGGCCAAGTCACCCTTGTGAAAGAGATCCTTGATCTCAACAGGTTTTAATTTTCCTGGTTAAAGTTAAATAAAAAAACAACACCTCCATTTCCTCCTGGCCAATTTGACCTTTCTTTTTTCACCTCTACTTTTTCTCTGCTATCATCCTCCTTCCCTCCCTCTTTCGCCCAATGGCCTGTCTCTCCTCCCTCCTCTAACTCATCTTCTACCCATCAGTAGTGTTTGGCCCTTCTCTTCCCTCAGTCTCTCCCTCGTAACCTATTGTTATTACCTATTGACCTATTATCTTGCATTTACTACAGTTCTCTGTTCAACACGGTGGTTCTCTGATGAAGTCAACAAACTGGTCATGTATCTGAATTCAACGAAGCACAACACAGGTAACTACAGCAATTTACCTTGCTTTGTGGAAAGGAAAACACATAGTTTCCCTCATCTCAGGGTTAACGAACTCAGAGTTCCCACAAACCCGCTTCTTGGAATACCCATCTGGTTCTCCTGAATTACTTGTGTACCGATTACCTGCCTGTATTTGGATTCTTAGCCTGCCTTATCCCTTTTGATACTGTTGCCTGTTGTGGACTGCCCTTTGATTTCTGACACTGGACTGTTTTTTGGATACTGCAAATTAATCTCTGTACTGAACTCCTTGTCTTATCCCATGTCTGCCCCATGGGTCCTCACAATTCATGTTGGAACTTGACACACTACTCAGCTTTACAAAAACCCTCTGAGATGTTTTGTTTTGTTTTACCTTTTGTATCTGTTGTATGTTTTGTGTATTTTGATGCGTGGGGACCCCAGGAAGAATAGCTGCTACCTTGGTGGCAGCTAATGGGGATCCTAATGAATAAATAAATAAATGAATTTATGTTATAATTAAATACACTGAAAAGATCAAAGACATGAAAGGCTTGGAATCATCAAAGGACCAGCGACTTTAAATTAGAACAATTTGTAGAATTACAGGCAAGATGGACGGAGACGGCCACTCAAACTATTTGCTTCCTCTGTATTTTCGCACCATCCCTATCGATTGTCACGGACATGGGGATGCACCACAGCGCAACCGCATTTATAGACTCCGGCTCAGGGATTTCCTACACATGTGGGATTTAATGCAAGAAATGTTCTCAAACGAACAGCTTGAAAATGACAATAATAATAATGTGATGAGAGGCGCTCCGCCAGCTCAATAAGCACATGCTTAGTGCTGATCAATATCAAATGTACTGTCAACACTGAGCATCTAAATGTCCAATGAAAATCAGTAGTAATTTAGTAGGACATCACGGGTATGTGATGTGATGTGCAACACACAACTTAAAAAGAGAGACTTAAAAAGCAGCTGTAGCAGGTAACAAAAACATTTTAGTTAAGGTTTACTTCGGGTGCTCCGGTTCACCAACACACATATCCAGATCAGAAAAAACCACTGTTGTTGTTTCATATCATACAACATATGAGTAATTGTAATTGTCTGTGTTTGCAGACATGTGTGCTGCCACTTCATTTTTAAGTGGAGTGGACAGATAATTCTAACCATCTAGTTGAACAAACAAACAAATAAATAGTCTTAATGCCTAGGAAATAACACAGTCACACATATCAGACCATCCCTATCGATCGTCACGGACATGGGGATGCACCACAGCGCAACCGCATTTATGGACTCCGGCTCAGGGATTTCCTACACATGTGGGATTTAATGCAAGAAATGTTCTCAAACGAACAGCTTGAAAATGACAATAATAATAATGTGATGAGAGGCGCTCCGCCAGCTCAATAAGCACATGCTTAGTGCTGATCAATATCAAATGTACTGTCAACACTGAGCATCTAAATGTCCATTGAAAATCAGTAGTAATTTAGTAGGACATCACGGGTATGTGATGTGATGTGCAACACACAACTTAAAAAGAGAGACTTAAAAAGCAGCTGTAGCAGGTAACAAAAACATTTTAGTTAAGGTTTACTTCGGGTGCTCCGGTTCACCAACACACATATCCAGATCAGAAAAAACCACTGTTGTTGTTTCATATCATACAACATATGAGTAATTGTAATTGTCTGTGTTTGCAGACATGTGTGCTGCCACTTCATTTTTAAGTGGAGTGGACAGATAATTCTAACCATCTAGTTGAACAAACAAATAAATAGTCTTAATGCCTAGGAAATAACACAGTCACACATATATATGTGTGTGTGTGACTGTGTTATTTCCTAGGCATTAAGACAGTCACACACATATAATATGTATATGTGTGTGACTGTGTTATTTCCTATAAATACAGTACCAGTCAAAAATTTGGACACAGTTTCCCATTCAAGTGGATGGCAAGGTGTGTCCAAATTTTTGACACTATCGGGGGAGACACCGTCAGGCAAGACACCATTGGGGAAGACACTTTGAATATCAGTCATGTCAATGAACAAGGAGATGCGTGCTCTTTAGCATTCTACAGGGTTGGGAACAGAGAACCGGTCAGACAATTGTTGAACATGGTATGACGATGAAGGAGAGCCAGACAACCCAAACTTACAATGAGGTAAGTTACAATCCATAATGGACAATCACTCCCACCCGATGCGTGACCGAGTAACAGCACTGGAGAGCTCCTTCAGTGACAGGTTGCTTCACCCAAAGTGTGTGAAGGAGCGCTTTCGCAAGTCTTTCCTTCCTGCAGCTGTTAGATTGTACAATCAGCACTGCTCCCAGAGTAGTACTTTTTTGTAATAGTATTTGTGAAATATTTTTGAGACACTTTACCCCTCTCCTTTATTGTATTGTATTTTTTTAAAATATTATTTCTCCTCCTGCTGTGTTTTTTGTACACTGTGCTGCTGCAATACTGTAAATTTCCCCACTGTGGGACTAATAAAGGGATATCTTATCTTATCTTATCTTATCTTATCTTATTACAGGTAGCACTGTTGCCCAGAGCAAGTGTGGAGTGGACTCATGACTTAGTACAAAAAGACTTCAAGGACATACAATATAATTTGATACAACAAAAACTTCAAAGGCACACATCAAAGGACAGAGTCTATTTAAAACAAGTTGGACAAGAAAAATCCCTTCTGTAAGTTTTGAGGAACTTAAAGATGAACGGAGATGGGGACAGAAACTTGCGAAGAAACAATCAGGGGAGACACAATGTGTTCAGACAATTTGAATTTATCAGTAATATCAGTGGAGGAGGAGATTCGAACTCTTTAGCACACTACAGGTTAAGAATCAGAGAATCGCTCTTACTATTGGTGAACGGCTGGAATCAAATTGAAGGAGATCCAGACGACCCAAACGTTCGATGGAGGCAATTTGTAGTTGCCAATATTAATAGGTTGATAGCCCCATGAGCACATAAGCCTGTCCTGTGATGAACTGGTGACTTGTCCATGGTGTATGTACCCTGCCACTCACACTGATGGGTTAGGCTCCAGCCCACTTGCGACCCTGCACACGATAAGCAGCAACAGAAAATGAATGGAGGCGAAATTTAATTGCTAATATCAATAGGCATGCAGCCCCATTATGAACACATTTATATGTTTAGTCAAGGTTTACACCAGGTGCTCTGGTCCGCCAACATAAATATCAAGATAAAAAGAAAACCACACAGAGGAAGGCAGCAAAAATCAAAGTAAAAATTTAAATCACAGGCTGATCCAACTTGTGTCAATTTCATCATGGCAACTCATAACATGACTCAGTAGTGTGTATGGCCCGTGCATGCTCTGAACCCTGATTGGGCTGCAGGTACCGCCTCATGCTGCCAGTAGTGAAAAGGACACTAGCAAAACACAAAACTAGAGAAGAATCAGTCAAGAAGGATAAGGAGTGAGCAATTGTCTGTGGCCACCACATGCAAAACCGTTCCCTTTTGGGGGTTGTCTTGCTTTTGCCTCTCCATTATACCTGTTGTCATTTGCACCAAAGCAGGTGAAATTGATTCACAATTGCTTGTGCTTCCTAAATGGACAGATTGAATCTTTTAAATTAAAAAAAGGTGTCGAACTGGCAATCACCCGGCACCTGGCGCCAGAGCAGAACCCCAAGACCACAGAGAAGAATACTCTCGGGCAATGTGAAGCGCATGGTCTCTGTCAGAACAGGAAGACGAAGGAAGGGAAGAGAGAAGAGTGTGCAAGATTAATCATAATCCGTTTTTATCATTGACATGATCTGGATAATGGTTTACTCACTGGGTAACTTATGGTCAGTGCCAAAGTGTACACTAATATCAGTGTAAACTGGCAGGGTAAGACACGAGAAGACAAGAGAAATCATTACAGCTGAAGATGAAGTTGTTATTGTACAGGCAAAAAACTCATATCAGTTAAAACACCGCCTACAACTACATGCCATCCTGTTCATATTAAATATCAAAGCCAAATTATGGTTCACACATCTTTATTCACTCCTTAGCCATACAGAAAAATAATTTTTGTGCAAATTAGTGGTTTTTGTCTTAGTGTTTACAAGTCAGAAAGTGTGGACGGTGAGACAGAAAACAAAAATAGTCACTACGGTGCGTGTCTACCTCCAGCATTTATCACTACTACCACCTAAATGTTATTCTTTACTTGTAGAATGACATGCCATTCTTCCTGCAGAGCTATGACAAGTTGTTCATGTGTTGCTAGAGCAGGATCTCTCTCTCTCTCACCCGGTGATCCTGAACATCCCATAGACGCTGAGATCTAGTGAATATGCTGGCCAAGACCAGCGACATTGTTCTCGTCCAGGTAGGCTACTCCTGACAGACGTGAGCCACATGTGGTCGCATTGTCATGCATGAAGGTAATGCCTGATTGCTGTATACTGTGAATGACACGTGGACCTAGGACCGTATTTCAGTAACGGATAGCTGTCCGTGTACCGTGGATCTGGACAAATTCTGACCATTAGCAGTGGCTCCTCAGATCATGACACCACCAGCAAATGGTCAATATCCTGGATGTATGAGGCAGGATAACAGTCTCCGCGGCGATGGTTCAAACGCCAACGACCACCAGCTGTGTACAAGTTAAATCCGGACTTATCACTAAATGTGATCTCCTTTCACTTTGCAATCAGCCATAACATCTGGACATCAGCATCACAACTGCCCGTTCATGTTAGTTCTTTCGGGAACCGTGGCATCATCACTTGTTTCAGAGGGACATTAATTAGACCCGGTAAATTATCGTCTTGGCCAGGTCTTTTCCATCATGTAGAAAAAAATCTCACCAACACCATCATTTACTCTGAAATGCACCAATGACTGTTATTTCTATGTTATGACTAAATGATGGTTATTCATGATTTAACATGTTTTGGTTGTGGGTACTTTAAAAAGTCTATTCAGTGTATCACATGCTTGTTTGTTTTAGAAGATTAGGGCTAGTGAATAAAAATTACAGGGTTTTTAAAATTATGCATTTCCACTGTTGTTGAATATATTTTGATACATCAAAGAGATACAAGACAAAGATGAAAAGATGAAAGGCACAGACTATTTAAAAAAAGGAATCAGTGTGTGTTCAGTGTGTACAAACACACCACCAAAACCCATAATGTACGGAGAAGGCGGTCATCTTGGTGCATATTTTAGGTTTGTACTTAACATTATTGTCAACAGTATGGGAGATGCACAACCTATGAGGCATCGCTTAGTTAGGTTAGGTATAGAGGCCGAACTGCTAGGAGAGAGGCTAAATCTACTTCCCAATGTAAATGTATAAAGTCTGGTGAAGGCCCAGCTCAATAAATGCATGCATGTTACTAATGTACATCTCCACTTTTGATGATGTGTTTTAAATGGATTGTGAATCTAAATGAAAGCTTCTCAGTGGTGATAAAGGACCCTCAAGGAAGATCAAGGGGGAGGCCTCTGACTATAGTGTACCCTGCTGCCCGCTCAGATGGGATAGGCTCCAGCCAGTGCTGGCCCTGACCAATTGGTGCCCACCTTGCATTGCAGTCAATTTCACTACCAATCTTTATACACTCACACAGAAACTGCATGTATGTCTTCGAGATTTGATTTGATTTTAAATAGAAAATAACCCACAAAATGAAATCTGTATTAGAAACAAGCGACAAAATAAATTATACATATATTATAGATAAGGCATTGCATAAAAATAAGATATTAAAGAAACCAGTGAAGAGATTAAAATGATTGCAGATGCAAAAAATAGTTGCAGTTTATATTTTTTGTTTGTGCAATAATTTTAATGTCTTCACTGCTGTCAGCACACCTGTGCAAAATATGACTCTATTTACATACCAAATAAAAACAGTAAACAAGAAAACAAGTGAGATAAAAATTAATTATAAATACGACATAAATAAGGTATTGCAAAAAATAAGATATTAAAGAAACCAGTGCAGAAATAACAACACACAATAACTATATTGCACACAATAACTATATTACAAAAAAATCACAGAAACCTCTGGTTTTTACTGCTATTTGATTGTTTGTTTGTTTGATTGTTGTTGACACTGATGTAAACTTTAACAAACCCAGATAAAAGCCCTCCGTTCTTTAATGGGCTCTTTGCTATACAGTTATGTTATGTTATGTTATGTATGTTATGTAATAGTAGTAATAGTATTGGTAAAAATAGTAAAAGTTAAACATTTAGATTTTTTTCCCCTCAATTTGCAGCCCCCCCTATGAATGACAGCACCCCTAGCATTCGCAGATACAGCCTATGCCTAGGGCTGGCGCTGGCTCCAGCCCCCTTACGACCCTGCACACGATAAGCAGCAACAGAAAATGAATGGATGGATTAAACAAAAAGTTTTCTTCTATGCTACTAAAAATGGACTCATGACTTTGTGCAAAATGACTTCAAAGACATACAATATAATTTGACACATCAAAAACTTCAAAGGCACACATCAAAGGACGGAGTCTATTTAAAACAACATACCAAGTCCCTTGAGTTTTATGTGTGCAGACAAACACACAACAACCTTGTTTTCTGGTAGTTAAAGATGAACGGAGAAGGGGACAGAATCTCGAATAGACATCGGAGGAGACACTATCGGGGGAGACACCGTCGGCAAAGACACCATTGGGCAAGACACTTTGAATATGTCACTCATGTCAATGAACGAGGAGATGCGTGCTCTTTTGAATTCTACAGGTTTGGAAATAACGAATGGGTCAGACAAGTGGTGAACAACTGGAATAACGATGAATGAGAGCCAGACAACCCAAACTTACAATGAGCTAAATTGTTATTGACAATATCAACAGGCATGTAGCCCTATTATGAACACATATATCCACCCTTGATGATTTTGACTTGAATGGTATGGTAAAGCATAAAGCATAAAGCTATGGAAAAGCATATCAGATTACATTACATATGGTGTAGATGTTATAAATTAACATGACAGGTAGCACTGTTGCCCAGAGCAAGTGTGGAGTGGACTCATGACTTAGTACAAAAAGACTTCAAGGACATACAATATAATTTGATACAACAAAAACTTCAAAGGCACACATCAAAGGACAGAGTCTATTTAAAACAAGATGGACAAGAAAAGTCCCTTCTGTAAGTTTTGAGGAACTTAAAGATGAACGGAGATGGGGACAGAAACTTGCGAAGAAACAATCAGGGGAGACACAATGTGTTCAGACAATTTGAATTTATCAGTAATATCAGTGGAGGAGGAGATTCGAACTCTTTAGCACACTACAGGTTAAGAATCAGAGAATCGCTCTTACTATTGGTGAACGGCTGGAATCAAATTGAAGGAGATCCAGACGACCCAAACGTTCGATGGAGGCAATTTGTAGTTGCCAATATTAATAGGTTGATAGCCCCATGAGCACATAAGCCTGTTCTGTGATGAACTGGTGACTTGTCCATGGTGTACCCTGCCACTCACACTGATGGGTTAGGCTCCAGCCCACTTGCGACCCTGCACACGATAAGCAGCTACAGAAAATGAATGGAGGCGAAATTTAATTGCTAATATCAATAGGCATGCAGCCCCATTATGAACACATTTATCCACCATTGATGTAGCAGCTAGCAGCTAACTCAAACTGTTTAGTCAAGGTTTACACCAGGTGCTCTGGTCCGCCAACATAAATATCAAGATAAAAAGAAAACCACACAGAGGAAGGCACCAAAAATCAAAGTAAAACATTTTAATCACAGGCTGATCCAACTTGTGTCAATTTCATCATGGCAGCTCATAACATGACTCAGTAGTGTGTATGGCCCGTGCATGCTCCGAACCCTGATTGGGCTGCAGGTACCGCCTCATGCTACCAGTAGTGAAAAGGACACTAGCGAAACACAAAACTAGAGAAGAATCAGTCAAGAAGGATAAGGAGTGAGCAATTGTCTGTGGCCACCACATGCAAAACCGTTCCCTTTTGGGGGTTGTCTTGCTTTTGCCTCTCCATTATACCTGTTGTCATTTGCACCAAAGCAGGTGAAATTGATTCACAATTGCTTGTGCTTCCTAAATGGACAGATTGAATCTTTTAAATTAAAAAAAGGTGTCGAACTGGCAATCACCCGGCACCCGGCACCTGGCGCCAGAGCAGAACCCCAAGACCACAGAGAAGAATACTCTCGGGCAATGTGAAACGCATGGTCTCTGTCAGAACAGGAAGACGAAGGAAGGGAAGAGAGAAGAGTGTGCAAGATTAATCATAATCCGTTTTTATCATTGACGTGATCTGGATAATGGTTTACTCACTGGGTAACTTATGGTCAGTGCCAAAGTGTACACTAATATCAGTGTAAACTGGCAGGGTAAGACACGAGAAGACAAGAGAAATCACTACAGCTGAAGATGAAGTTGTTATTGTCCAGGCAAAAAACTCGTATCAGTTAAAACACCGCCTACAACTACAGAGTTGTAGGCTACTGATGACGTGACCCCAATCAACACTGAAGATTGGGTCTTAGTGGTTGCTGGTGTGTTGGGCCAGGACATGCAGCAGGGAACCGACCAGCGCAAACCCTCTCCTTGATCTTATGACATATACTGACCAACAGTAGAAATGCATATTTGTTTTTGATGTCATGCCATCCTGTTCATATTAAATATCAAAGGCAAATTATGGTCCACACATCTTTATTCACTCCTTAGCCATACAGAAAAATAATTTTTGTGCAAATTAGTGGTTTTTGTCTTAGTGTTTACAAGTCAGAAAGTGTGGATGGTGAGACAGAAAACAAAAATAGTCACTACGGTGTGTGTCTACCTCCAGCAATTTATCACTACTACCACCTGAATGTTATTCTTTACTTGTAGGATGACATGCCATTCTTCCTGCAGAGCTGTGACAAGTTGTTCATGTGTTGCTAGAGCAGGATCCTTCTCTCACCCGGTGATCCTGAACATCCCATAGACGTTCTATTTGGTTGAGATCTAGTGAATATGCTGGCCAAGACCAGCGACATTGTTCTCGTCCAGGTAGGCTACTCCTGACAGACGTGAGCCACATGTGGTCGCATTGTCATGCATGAAGGTAATGCCTGATTGCTGTATACTGTGAATGACACGTGGACCTAGGACCGTATTTTGGTAACGGATAGCTGTCCGTGTACCGTGGATCATGAGGCAGGATAGCGGTCTCCGCGGTGATGGTTCAAACGCCGCGACCACCAGCTGTGTACAAGTTAAATCTTGACTTGTCACTAAATGTGATCACATGCTTGTTTGTTTTAGAAGATTAGGGCTAGTGAATAAAGATTACAGGGTTTTTAAAGTTATGCATTTCCACTGTTGTTGAATATATTTTGATACATCAAAGAGATACAAGACAAAGATGAAAAGATGAAAGGCACAGACTATTTAAAAAAAGGAGTCAGTGTGAGTTCAGTGTGTACAAACACACCACCAAAACCCATAATGTACGGAGAAGGCGGTCATCTTGGTGCATATTTTAGGTTTGTACTTAACATTATTGGCAACAGTATGGGAGATGCACAACCTATGAGGCATCGCTTAGTTAGGTTAGGTATAGAGGCCGAACTGCTAGGAGAGAGGCTAAATCTACTTCCCAATGTAAATGTATAAAGTCTGGTGAAGCCCCAGCTCAATAAATGCATGCATGTTACTAATGTACATCTCCACTTTTGATGATGTGTTTTAAATGGATTGTGAATCTAAATGAAAGCTTCTCAGTGGTGATAAAGGACCCTCAAGGAAGATCAAGGGGGAGGCCTCTGACTATAGTGTACCCTGCTGCCCGCTCAGATGGGATAGGCTCCAGCCAGTGCTGGCCCTGACCAATTGGTGCCCACCTTGCATTGCAGTCAATTTCACTACCAATCTTTATACACTCACACAGAAACTGCATGTATGTCTTCGAGATTTGATTTGATTTTAAATAGAAAATAACCCACAAAATGAAATCTGTATTAGAAACAAGTGACAAAATAAATTATACATATATTATAAATAAGGCATTGCATAAAAATAAGATATTAAAGAAACCAGTGAAGAGATTAAAATGATTGCAGACACAAAAAATAGTTGCAGTTTATATTTTTTGTTTGTGCAATAATTTTAATGTCTTCACTGCTGTCAGCACACCTGTGCAAAATATGGCTCTATTTACATACCAAATAAAAACAGTAAACAAGAAAACAAGTGAGATAAAAATTAATTATAAATACGACATAAATAAGGTATTGCAAAAAATAAGATATTAAAGAAACCAGTGCAGAAATAACAACACACAATAACTATATTGCACACAATGACTATATTACAAAAAAATCACAGAAACCTCTGGTTTTTACTGCTATTTGATTGTTTGTTTGTTTGATTGTTGTTGACACAGATGTAAACTTTAACAAACCCAGATAAAAGCCCTCCGTTCGTTAATGGGCTCTTTGCTGTTATGTTATGTTATGTATGTTATGTAATAGTAGTAATAGTATTGGTAAAAATAGTAAAAGTTAAACATTTAGATTTTTTTCCCCTCAATTTGCAGCGCCTCCTATGAATGACAGCACCCCTAGCATTCGCAGATACAGCCTATGCCTAGGGCTGGCGCTGGCTCCAGCCCCCTTACGACCCTGCACACGATAAGCAGCAACAGAAAATGAATGGATGGATTAAACAAAAAGTTTTCTTCTATGCTACTAAAAATGGACTCATGACTGTGCAAAATGACTTCAGACATACAATATAATTTGACACATCAAAGACTTCAAAGGCACACATCAAAGGACGGAGTCTATTTAAAACAAGATACCAAGTCCCTTGAGTTTTATGTGTGCAGACAAACACACAATAACCTTGTTTTCTGGTAGTTAAAGATGAGTGGAGAAGGGGACAGAATCTTGAATAGACGTCGGAGGAGACACTATCGGGGGAGAAACCGTCGGCAAAGACACCATTGGGCAAGACACTTTGAATATTTCAGTCATGTCAATGAACAAGGAGATGCGTGCTCTTTTGCATTCTGCGGGTTTCTAAACAGAGAACCGGTCAGACAAGTGGTGAACAACTGGAATGACGATGGAGAGCCAGACAACCCAAACTTACAATGAGGTAAATTGTTATTGACAATATCAACAGGCATGTAGCCCCATTATGAACACGTATATATCCACCCTTGATGATTTTGACTTGAATGGTATGGTAAAGCATAAAGCTATGGTAAAGCATATCAGATTACATTACATATGGTGTAGATGTTATAAATTAACATTACAGGTAGCACTGTTGGCCAGAGCAAGTGTGGAGTGGACTCATGACTTAGTACAAAAAGACTTCAAGGACATACAATATAATTTGATACAACAAAAACTTCAAAGGCACACATCAAAGGACAGAGTCTATTTAAAACAAGATGGACAAGAAAAGTCCCTTCTGTAAGTTTTATAGAACTTAAAGATGAACGGAGATGGGGACAGAAACTTGCAAAGAAACAATCAGGGGAGACGCAATGTGTTCAGACAATTTGAATTTATCAGTAATAACAATGGAGGAGGAGATACGACCTCTTTGGCACTCTACAGGTTAAGAATCAGAGAATCGCTCTTACTATTGGTGAACGGCTGGAATCAAATTGAAGGAGATCCAGACGACCCAAACGTTCGATGGAGGCAATTTGTAGTTGCCAATATTAATAGGTTGATAGCCCCATGAGCACATAAGCCTGTCCTGTGATGAACTGGTGACTTGTCCATGGTGTACCCTGCCACTCGCACTGATGGGTTAGGCTCCAGCCCACTTGCGACCCTGCACACAATAAGCAGCTACAGAAAATGAATGGAGGCGAAATTTAATTGCTAATATCAATAGGCATGCAGCCCCATTATGAACACATTTATCCACCTTTGATATAGCAGCTAGCAGCTAACTCAAACTGTTTAGTCAAGGTTTACACCAGGTGCTCTGGTCCGCCAACATAAATATCAAGATAAAAAGAAAACCACACAGAGGAAGGCACCAAAAATCAAAGTAAAAAATTTAAATCACAGGCTGATCCAACTTGTGTCAATTTCATCATGGCAACTCAACGTGACTCAGTAGTGTGTATGGCCCGTGCATACTCCGAACCCTAATTGGGCTGCAGGTACCGCCTCATGCTACCAGTGGTGAAAAGGACACTAGCAAAACACAAAACTAGAGAAGAATCAGTCAAGAAGGATAAGGAGTGAGCAATTGTCTGTGGCCACCACATGCAAAACCGTTCCCTTTTGGGGGTTGTCTTGCTTTTTAGACTGAAGCAGCTTGTTCACCTGGTTTATGGTGGCAAGGATGTCTAACTATACAATTGAACATATCAAAAACCTGTATGAAGCCAATTCTTCAGCCAGAGCCTGAGCCTCTACTTTGGCAGCTGGGTCACTCACAGTTTGCCTAGCCTCAATTAGAGCATCTCTGATTTCTTTGGTTTGCTGTTTAAGAGCTGCAATACTCTGAAGTCTGCTTCCCATCTTACAGTACATCACTCCGGGAGTCCAGTCACATTGACATGCTTTGTCAGAATGATCCAGCACTAAGGGGCTCCAGAAAAGAATGAGAATAGCTTCTGCAGATAGCCAAAATACAGCATCCTTAGAGGAATGAGCTGAATCTGCTATTGTTGTGGAGAAAGTCAAAGAAAGACGAGGAGACTTTGGTTTGCGGTCGACAGGATCATTTACTGTCAGTTCAACATCATCTTCCAAACATGACACATGACATGATCAACACAATAGTGACTGCTGCAGTTTTATACCCATCAATACACACCTCAATACACACGTCACGGTCTTTTTGGTCTGCAATACACACTCATGGTTTACATATAGCTCTGGGTCCATGTCTGGTCCACATATCTTCCACAGAAGGTTACAACAACATATCTTATCATGTCTTCATTTGCGTGGTTAGAACAACATGTTATTGAAGGATTGAGAGTTCAAACAAGAATGTCTTGAACCATTGTGTCAATACAAGTAAAACTCCCTACACTATAACAAGATTCATACTATGTGCTTCATAGGGTACAAACAGGGCTCTTGGGTTTTCATTGAGTAGACTGGCTTGGACAACTTGTTTTTTTCCTTTCATGTTTGCTCTGTTGTCATAAGCCTGTCCTCTGCAATTATTAAAGGTAATCTGCTGCTCTTCAAGTTTGTCCAGTATGGGATTGGAAATGTTCAGCCCAGTGGTTTCCTCAACTGCCAGAAGAAGTACTCTTTTACTTTTTTCACAGATCTGTCTCATGTATGAGGACATAGTGACAGGAAATATGACAAAAAGTTATTTTCAGGGAGGATGTTTCAGCTCCTGTCTTTCCTACATCGTCTTCTGAGTTCTGTTAGTCTCAATAGGAAATGCTTTAGATCTAGTACCATGAAATGAAGTGACTTCATCTGCATTTCAACCACTGATACATTCTACACAGCTGGAAACTGGAAACACTTACTTTTGCAGAAACCAAAATCCTTTAAGTAGACCTAATAATCAAATCAATTCTATTTGTCAATAAATAAAAACTACTTACAACAAACAAACAAACAAAGTTTATTCATCTTACGTACAATGTTTAATTTTAGCTATTTATCTGACATGTCATGTTTAAGAAATTGTCTTGTCACTTTGATCATACATGAAAGTGGAGCCATATACTTTTCATTTAAGCTTTTTTTTCTTCAATTAAATCTCATTCAAATTCACAATAACATTTCCTACAACAAATAGAACATTTGAGTGGTAATAAATAGATGATTATTGTTAATAATATCAAATAAATATCAGTCACACAAAATTATGGCTTTAGTGTTACTGCTAGACAAACCACTTTTATTTTGAAATAATGCACTGACTCTTTGAGGGTCTACCTGGGTAGAGCAGTGGACAAAAGCATATGGTAAGTCAGATTTCTTACCAGGGATATTCTAATAGTATAGAGATATGCCACTCTCAGAACGTCCAGGTATGAACGGGGCTGTATGGAGCCAAATCCTCAAAACTAAAAAATGTTTTTCTGTCAACTTTCATCATGTTTTCGATATAATGGGTTGATACAATAAACATCGACCCATTCGATATTTTTTTTATTGAATTGTTGTGAAATACTGTTATAGTGGTAGCATTAGTAGAACTCTCTGGTTGCATCACAAGCCACTTTTGAAGCACTATATTTTGCAGTATTAATATTTGATGGAATATCTATATATAATATGCTATTACATTAGCAAAATCTACATTTGGCTGTCAAAAACAAATGTCCTCCTGGTCCTCCTTTAGATATTCACTCGATTTCATTTAAAAAATGTCTGTAGACTCCAGGAGACTTCGAGAAAGGGTGTCAGGTATACATAAATCCTTAAGTGACCAATCATCATTCATTAGCAAAATACTAGCGGTTCATGGGCAAAATCTCCTTCATTTGTAAGAAAAACAAAAGCACATTGGTGTGTTTTTATTTCATTTCTGATATATAATCAATAATATATTTGCAAAAACTAAACTACAAATTTTTTGTCTAGAAGTTGGTGAAAATAATTATTTTAACCATTTAGCTCCTTTCGCTCCCATTCAAGTGAGTACCCTCTAGGTGAATCGCAGCCGATTTTGGTACAATTCAATTAATAGGGAGTGATATGTAGAAAGGCCGTGTTCTTACTACTTTTGTTTAAAATGTCATAATTTGTTTAGAATTTTATGCTAAGTTTTTAAGTCTGTCATTTGTGCAGGGGGTGCAGGGGTGAAAAGTTGAACATAAAATTTGATTTCATTGAATGAATGAATAGCTAAATGAATTTTGATATGACTGAAGACATGTGGTCTGACACATTCAGGTTTTAGGAGGATTCTTTGGACATGTATACAGCACACTCAGAATATGTGTATATATAATATAATATGTCTCAGTAGGGGTTTTTACCTTGGTTTTTTGCCTGAGATCAGAAAGGCCTATCAGATAACAAATAGGATAGGATAGGATTGGCTAGGCTAGGCCAGGATAGGCCAGGATAGGATAGGATAGGATAGGATTAGGTAAGAAGATTAGTTAATATCACACAGCATTAAAAGGGAAGAGGTAGAAGCATAAAATGTATGAAAGAATAGAATAGAATAGAATAGAATAGAATAGTATAGAATAGAATAGAAAAGAATAGAAAAGAATAAAAAATAAATAAATAAATAGAATAAAGATCACTATCTACAGTAGAGTGGATGAAAAGGATCTGTGTGTATAATGTGCAGCATGCCAATATATATATATATATATATATATATATATATATATATATATATATATATATATATATATATATATATATATATATATATATATATATATATATATATATATATGGGGCGGCTGTGGCTCAGGGGGTAGAGCGGTCGTTCACGGAACAAAAGGTTGGTGGTTCGATCCTCAGCCCCTGCAAGTCCACAAGTTGAAGTATCCTTGAGCAAGATACTGAACCCCAATTTGCTCCCCGGGCGCCGCGTGTAGTGGCAGCCCACTGCTCCTCAGGGATGGGTCAAATGCAGAGAAAGAATTTCCCCATGTGGGACTAATAAAGTTATTATTATTATTATTATATATATATATATATACAGTATATATATATATATATATATATATATATCACTGTCACATATATATATCACTGTCTGTACACTTGTACATACTGTTTGTATATACATGTGCAATGTGCAGAGTTCAGCTATAATACTTTCATAGTAGTGAAGTTTTATTGGCATGCAGAGAAATACATGTTATACAAATAAAATAATTAATTCGCCTAACCACAGTTTATTTTGTCCCAACATAATGCATCACAGTTCCTATGGATAGTCCACACCTCTCATTGGATCAAGAAGATGCTGTGCTCCTTTATGATGTTGTGACAGACCTCCACCACCTGTGAGCAGTGCAGGACAAAACATGTAAATGACACAGTCAGTTGAAGTTTGAAATGAGAGTGGATTAAGCAAAAGCAGTGTAGAAAATGAAGAGATCTGCTGTGTGAGTGTGAATAAATATGTGTGTACTTCTTCAAACATGCAATCTACAGTCGTACATTCTTTAATTAAAAGTACTCTTTTTAATACAAACCATAAAATATACTGCAGTAATATCACTAATGCATTTATAAAGGCTCATGCCGTTTTATTATATTACTGGGTTGTTTCACTTAGATTACAAAACCCATATTTTATTGATTGTGGTTATGTAGTTAGTTTTGATATCATTAGGCTTTGAGATATCTCCTCATAAAATAATTCTCCTTGTCTCTCAAAAAGCACAACTTAAAATACTAATCATTTTTGCAGCACTGATGTGGCTCTGTGGCATTACTCACTCTCCGTGAATGAGCCAAAAGAAACACCTCTTGTGGGCAGTGGCTTGTACTGTCATCTCACTGCAAGAATGCAGACCTGGGGCCTTGGTGTATGGAGTTTGCATGATCTCCCCATGTCTGCAATTCCCTCATGGATCTCTTACTTCCTCCCACAGGGAGATGCGATAGGCTCCAGCCTCCTCCAACCCTGTACAGGATAAGTAAGCAGTTATGGAAAATGGATGGATGGATGATACATTTCTCACATACTGTAAATACAGTGTCAGGTTTAGAGTGTGTCCTGTTTCATTCTGTATAGGTCAGCTACAGAGAGCATGTTCAGTATTACTGAATCTTCTGCCTTCAGAAAACAGTTGTCACAGACCTATTTGGCATTTGTGTGAGGCTGTATTAGAAATGGTATTGAATGTTCAGGCCTGTTGTTTCTTTGCTGTGTTGATGCTGCCTCTATCTGGTCATTCTATACATTTTGTGTCACATGTTTCTTTTCTCACAACACCACACCATTAGAAAACTGAACCTCAAAAAACAGAATTCAATGTATGTGTTTTAGAAATATTACAGCATCATGACAGATCACAAGTAACTAAAGCACTCAGCAAGGAGAAGATAATGTGACCCAGTATGACCTTGTGTTGGAAGTCTGCCTCTTCCCTGGTTCCCCTCAGGAAAGTCAAGGGTCAGCCGAGGAGGAGCTTTCTCTGAGCTGGCAGGTGATATTGAGATGTGACCTTGAGCTAATAAGGATGAAGGATATTCAGATCCAGAATATTACTTGGATCCAGCTCAGAGTGTGATGTGTGGTAGATCTCATGTAGATGTCACTGTGTCATTTTTGTCCAAGCATTTTGGGTATTATCCATGAAGTTAGAAACAAAAATGTTCTAATTGCCCCTGTCCTGCTATGGTAGAGAAAAAAGGCCCAACAATCCTCAACATGTCAAAAGTCGTAAGTCGATAGAAAGGAGTACCATGCCTGCAAATTTGTGTTGAAAATGATTACTATTCATGATGTCATGGACAACTGTCCTTCTTTGTATTGACAAATAAAAACTTGATCACAAAAAAAAAACATGTCAAAAATTGATTTTTCGCTCATCAGATCCAGAGGAATGTCAGGATCCGGATAAGGATGTAACATTTGGTAGGGTTTGTGGAGGAGGTTTATTCTAATTTTTGATAGACATGTGCTTTGCATAGTTCTAAAGTTATAAGCCAATATTATGAAAAATGCCCTTTCTCACACTGTTAAAAAGAGTCCTTTAAAAAATTCCCGAATCCAGATCCTGATCCAGATTATCACCAAAATTTAATCACCTCTATGATATGCTAGGATCCATCTTTGGTGAAAATTTCATGCAAATCCATCCGTTAGTTTTTGTTTAATCCTGCTAACAAACAGACAAACAAACAGACAAACAAACGAACCAATCACACATCCTCCTTGGTGAAGGTAATACTGGACTGGTCCCTGGACCGTACCCTACGTCTCCAAAAAGTGAAATCAAAATCAATGAATAGCTTTTTGAGTAATTCTGCTACAGACTGACAAACAATAAACAAACTCATGCCAGCAATAACATTACCGTATTGGACTACTTAAAATATATTAGCTATTGACCGGTGATAGCAGTCTTAAAGATGTGTGCTTGCAATGTGCTTTATCAAAAGGTATTTTACCAGAAACATATAACCTGCTGATATATTCATGAGTATAGTTGTATAGGTACTGTTGGCTTGTTGGTATGGTCTGTGAAATTAATGCTGACAGAGAAAAATGTGAAGCCAGCAACAGGCAGACAGAACAGTACCAGACAAGGAGACGATTTACTTTCAAAATAAAGACTTAAAAGCTCAAACTAAATGGGCCTGACGTCTCCTACAAGTGTGACTGCTGCAATCAAACAGAATATTGCATTAAATTATCGTTGTTAAAGTCTATTTGAAAGAACTTTATTCACACAAGGTCTTCCATACATTCATTAACGATGATACACTTTTTTCTGTGTTGGAATTTAAGCATGCTTCCAACCCATTGTAAACTTCAGCAACAACAGCAGTGCATGCCTGTCTTCCTATACTGTATAAATATCAGAACTGACTATATAATATACATTTTTCACACACTATGGATGAAAGAAAGCTAATTAGCCACTTAACTAGTTTCCTGATTGAAGCAAACTATGGTTTGATGCCTACAAGGTTCTTATTAAATATCAAATTCTAGGACTTTTTGGGGTTCAGTTTTGTCATATTCAACCATTCAACACCGCATTGTTTGAGACATGGGTGGAGGTTAATTACTGTTTCAAAACTGTGCATTTTTATAGTGAGAACTAGGCTTAACATAGGCAACAATTAAAAAGAAAGAGACTTGAATGTGAGATTGTGCTGAGTTACAGACAAAACCAGTCTTTGAAAATGTCTTTGGTGTATAGGTTAATGTTCATATAATAATATCAAAATAGAATCTAAATAAATGTTTCAAATGCTAAACTTTATAAACATAAAACATAGAAATTGACCCTGCTGACCTGAACCGTTCTCCATAACAATAATAATAATGATAATAATTATAATAATCATAATATTATTATGATTATTATAATTATTATTAGTAGCAGTAGTAGTAGTAGCAGTAGTAGTAGTAGTAGTTGTAGCGCATAGAAATGATGGCAGTTGTGTCTGTTCGTATTTTCTTACTTTCTTTCTTTCTTTCTTGTTATTATGAGAATTATTTTTTTCATTTTGTCAGCTGATCTGAATTCACTGTTTTGTCCTCTGAATGTTGTTCTGTCAGTATTCTGTCTTTTTTCTGACATTATATGACATCCCCCAAAACACTGTACAACATATTCATCAGGATATGACAGATCTCCCATTCCTTTGGTGAGCCTAGAGCTGTGGATATTGTCTTGGACGTATGTCACACATCAGACTCACCTTAAAACGCATTTCCATAGAAACAAACAAAAAAACAAACATTTGTAGAAAATTAAAAATGTAAAAAAAACACATTTTTATTATGGTTAATATATGTATAAAGTATGGTGGAGCTTGAAAGTAAAGCTGTGAAATATGCTTTGGACAAAAAATGATTACGGACACATCTCTGTCATTTTTGTGTTGGGGGATAGAAAGAAAAGGAAAACCCATGTATCATATATTTTACCTTTTAGATAGACAGAAGAAGGCTTCCTTGTTATAAACACAGACAAATAAGTGATCCAGAGACTGTAAGAAGAAATACAAACAGCAGTTTTTGTGTACCTCAACCCCGAGCTAGTCCTTAATGAGAGTTTTATTGTGAAAAAACAGTAACCGGAAGTTGTCCATCTGGCCAGTATGCGAACTTGACACCAGTCTACAACACTGGAGTAGACACACACGGCTGATATCATGTGAGGAACAGGTCTGTGGATAGAGCCACGACACCGACATTAATGTGTTGACCGACTTGTGAGGATCGTTGGGGACATATTGTGGATAAAACCCAGGGGACACCAGCCGGCCGGCGCCGGAGTTTCCATTGACTCTCCGGTCTAAGTGAGTAGCTGACAGACGCGCTTTCCTCGGAGCGTGTGGGCACGACTGAGCGGTCATCGGGAATGTTACTTTGAAATGGTTCGAATGTGACATTGAGCTCACACTGGCTGGGAAAAGATATTTTTTTAAAAATCTTTTTGTCTAAATCTAAATGTTATGGGACTCAGCTGTTAAATGATTTTTCAATTACTTTATAGATATAGGTGCAACAGGTGGGGTGGGCAGGGCCAAAATCAGTTTTAGTCTAGATGAATATTAGGTAACTTACTGCTAGTTGAAAGCAGAATTAAACCAATCACACAATCTGTTGTGTAATTGGTTTATTTGCGAAATATACTATTTATCAGCTGTTTGCAAGAACCAAATCAAACAAGAACAGTTTAAATACTACAGATCTTACAAATGGTTTTCCCAAACATAGCACGAAATGCTACTTTTGCTCACTACTGCAGTCTCAAAACGATTCAAATCTCAATGACAAGCATCTTTAGTACTTTAGAGATCAGCCTTTTGCTGCATACGTGATGTTTATTCAGACACCAGCTTCTGGCAGCGTTCCTGAAGAATCTTGAATGATCCAGGACTTCTTCTGAAACCAATCCTTGGTGGACTTAGAGATCTGCTTGGCATCATTGTCCTTTTGGAATGTCCAATGAAGGCTAAGCTTCATCTTCCTCACAGATGGTGAGACGTTTTCTTCTAGGATTTCCTAACATTTGATGGAATCCATCTTACTCTCTACATGCTGCAGGTTTCCAGTGTCTGAGGAAGCAAAGCAAATGTGTGCTTTTATGAAGGATGATATTCAGGGGGTTGAATCATTTTGAGACTGCAGTCTTAATAAGTAGCATTTTGTATTGAATGTGGATAAAAATGTATATCTTATTGAGTTATTCAAACTGTTCTTATTTGATATGTTTATAGCAAACAGCTGATAAATAGTATATTTTACCAATAAACCTAATATACAATGACGGGTGAATAATTTTGCTTCCAACTGAAGGTTGGAAGCTGCAAAGGCTTCAAGACGACATCAAAAAGGACCTCAAGTTGTGGAAAAGCCTCAGTTTCATTGTGTGCTGACAGATTTTCCCTCAGGAGTTTCAGAATGGCAGAGTTGTTGTTTCAAAAAGAGATACAAGACTCCATCTTCTCATCCTCTAGTGTATTCCTGTGTGCAGCAGGTGGCTTCATGTCCTCTGGGACCTGAAATTCAGTCAGGCAAGACGGCTGCATCTCATCTCAGCACCTGCGGTAGTTGTAGACTGATATTTGAGTTAAGGATACACTTTCACTCAATTTGCACATGAGCAATCCTATGGATTACTCTTCATTCGAACTGGATCTGCATCCAAACATGAGTGCTTCCCTCTTTTTTTGCATAACCCTGACAAGCAGTGCAGAGGTCAGAATGTCAGGAGAGAGAATTGCTCATACACTCAGTGAATGCCTTTTTTTTATGTGCACGGATTATGGTTTGCAGTTATTGCTTCAAGTAGCTTATAGCTGCTGTGTGAGTGTTGGTCAGAAGCAGCTTCATCAGCATAAAGGGGTCAGGGGTTCAGGACGTGGATTAATCCTTGTTAAATAGGACTTTTAAATGAGGGTAATTACAGAAAAAAGCTTTTCTGCACCACCACTGCTGACTAAACCATGTGTACCTTTGAAACTTTCCTGCTGCTGACAACTCCAGATATAAAGTATGTCAGATCTTGATCTTTCTCCTGCTTTGTGCATGTGATTTCTCCAGACAAAACATTATAGATATAGTGATAACAGCAGGCGGAATCAAACAGTAGTACACCATGTGAAGATCGGATCAGTATCTCTCTGTACGTTACCCCATGATTCAGTTTGCCCAAAGCCAATATTAGGGGACAAATCCTACAAGTGTCGACTGTCTGCCTGGAAAGATACGATTTTTTTCCTGGGGCTAAACCTATTTTAATTTTCAACAGTAAGTGGCTGTTATACAGCAGCTGACAAAAGCTACCCTGTGGGGGTTTCCTGTAAGCCAATAAAAGTTCATATCCCTGACATCTAACAAATGTGTTTAATGCATCTATTTAATAACTGCGATTTTCTTTTCTTTTAACCTGTTCTATTCTTCTATCTGCACTGTGGAGAATTCAAGAGAAATTTCATCGCACTTGCATTTAATATTGGCTAAAACATTCATAGAATTAAAAGGACATTTACAAAATTAAGTTGGTTAGAGGTTCTAGTTGCGTTTTCTAAGTTTTCAGCTAACTGCTCAGTGCTAGTTTAAATAAAGCTGCAATGATTAGTCCCATCAAATAAAGAATAGTTGTCATTTATTAGAATTAGTTTTTAATTGGTTAATCATTTATGTACATTTTCAAGACAAATTGTCAAATATTTGCTGCTTCCGGTTTCTTAAATGTAAAGAAATTGCTGCTTTTTTCTCATTTATGATAGAAATGAAGAGTCTTTGGGTTTAAAAAATTTTAAAAAATTAAGACATCACTTTGATCTTTTGGAAATTGCGATGGGTATTTCTCACAATTTTTGGACATGTATCAGACTATTGCAGATTCATTGATATAGAGGATAGATTTTTACAATCAGGATTCAGAGACTGAAATTAAATGGTTGTAGTTCACTATTATAGTAAACAGGAAGTGATTTTATGTTTCCTAGCTAGTGGACTTCTTCTTCACTGCTTTTGTTGGTGCACTGCAGAGAACAGAGTGGCACAGTGGGCAGAATACAACCATTTAAGCACTGGCTTCGTGACTGTTCACATGTTGTAGGCATGCGCAATATACTGTTCATTGGGCAAATTATTATTGGGTTTGTTCGGTAAATTATTGGTAAGATGGGAAATTCTTATTGGTCTCTATCAACATAATTTCATTATAGCTGATAAATGAAGCTGACAATATGATGCCAAATTGCCTTCATTCACTTAACAAGCATCTACATGTGCAGATAGAGTACGTGTTAGTATGCACCTTTAAATAAGGTTTGTAGTTCAGCAATAAACAGAGAAGGAAGCATTTTACGCTTGTTCAAGATATCTCATTAGAGCTGCATGTGAATATTAAATCATCCATCTTGGTTCACTACATCTTAGCCTCAGTTGTGCAGAAAATACGGGCTGTCATTGACTTTCTAAAATGTGTGAAATTGTCGGTTGTCTGAGCTGCATTGGTCCAGAGAAGCAGGTAAATTATCTGTCAGAAATAATCCATACAGTGCAAATCTGATATGCAGTATGATTCAGACATCTGTGAGATTTAATACCTTTGAAAATGTGACCTGTAGCAGGATCACAGGTAAGAGATAACTGTTGTTTCCCATAAAGCTTCTGTAATGACTGATACGTGATTGAATGAAGTAATGTACTAGCTGAGTCTAAAGAGAACCCAAAGCATCAATGCAAACCTGCAATGGCTTGAAGCACTGGACAGTAAGTTAGAGGTCATAAAATGATCTTTATTCCACTGTTCAGTAATAACTGTCTGTGTGTTCACCAACTTTGTCCCCTAGCTGGTGTATGAGAGGGGCCACAATTTGTCATCTTGATTCTTATGGTTGTGGCCTCAACAGAGACTCTGTGTGTGTAAATCTAAATTCAAACTATTATTATAACAATTGAATATAACATTTTAATTATTCTCCATTTATGCTTGGATCTTAAGTTCTTACTAACTTACAGTCAACCTTCAAGATGTTGATCTCAGACCGTATAAAGTTGGTGTTTGCTACTCATATGTTCCATGTTGCTCTTGAAAAAAAAAAAAAAAGCCTTGAACTTCCTGGAATGACTGGTTGACTTATAAGGGGTGTCACTGCTCATATCAGCCAGCAAGACAAAAATACACCAGGGAGCCGAGCGCCACTGCTTGACCAGATGGGCTGCTGTCAGATGAGACGGGTCAAACTGATCTCCAAGTGTGTCTGAGGATTTTCCAAAGGTTGGGTTGAGAACATAATTTGAGTTGTTGGATTTACATGGGTTCCTAAAGGAAGCTTCAAGTTAAGTCTAGTCCTCAGATAGTTTGGGAATGTAGTTCTTTTCGATCTGAGGACAAATAAATGGCTATCAATTTGGAATGCACCATCTCCCCTCCCCCACCCCCTCCCAGGGGTGACATCATCCACTATGGGACAGAAGTACGTCTGAAGGCAGTGGGACAGGGATCTTGCATCGGCCTCTCCTGGTCCGAGTCAGTCAAGTGAAAATCTGCAGCCGGTTCAACACCACATCCTGAGGAGCATCAGTCCCCCCCACCGCACTGCTGCAGGGCTTTTGGAGGCCTGTGGGGGACCAGGAACACAAATTTGGCAACTCCCTCACCCGATTATCCCCACCCACCCATTCCCCACCGCCACCCCCAACCCAGCCAGGTGTACGCACTGGTCATGTGCGGCACACTAGGGATTGTAACAACCAGTCCTATGTAAAACTAATTCCATAAATCCATTCATTATGTTATAAAGAAATGATAATTATATTTAAGTGATAATACATTTATTTCTGATAAGTAAAAGAACAGGGTTTTCAGGTTGTCTTTAACCTGCTTTTATCAATATTTGTGATATTAACACAATATGAGTTTTAACCCAATCTTCAGGTCTATGGAACATTTTAGCCTCTTTTGTTTCTGTTTTAGTTTTACACCTACAGTAGCACCGAACAAAAGTGTGAGTGAGGACTTTGGGTTGTCAAGTGACCAAAAACAGCTGACATCAAATGAATGCTTATGGTCTGGTGTCTGCAACATATGTAAATTCCCAAGTGTTGGCTAACATGCTAACCATGACATGCAAACCAGTGTTCTGGGCATTGATTTCAGGTTGACAACACTCTGATATGACCTTGGAATTTAGTGAATTAGTGTTTGTTTGAGTGAGAAAAGGCAAACATGTTTGATGATTTAACTTTAATGGCTTCATTTGACTGTATTTTACTTTCCAAGTAGTGCTAATTTTGTCAGCTATTTTTCAATTTAGTCTTAGTCCTGTGTCAAATGTCCGTGTTAGTTTTTGTGATATCAACATTATCCTGTTTTTTTCCCTCTAATCACTGGCTTTACCAGTTAAAACTGTGACACTCTGAGCGCCAGCTATCCTGAGGGAATCTTCAGAGGGAACCAGCTGCTAGATGGTTCCATTAGTCTTTCGCCCCTATACCCAGTTCAGACTAGGGATTGGCATTTAAAGCAAAACTAATTTGAAAATCACTCATCACTATTTGACTATTTGAAATTCGAGCTGTTCCTCTTGCTTCGCCCCTTCCCAGGCATAGGTGACCATTTATCAGGTCCTATTGCTTACGCTCTACCAGCTCGGTTTAGCCTTAAACGTGGGTATACATTCGTACGTAACAGATTATCCACATCACATAAACCACTGAACAGAATTCAATGAAAATTCATACGTTTTGTTAGGTCCTAAAGGTGTGCATATCATAATTTGTTTCTTTAGTTTGCTGAGTTTTACATTTTTTCGTATATTTTTTTTGTCAGTTTTCTCACATTCACCTGTGACGGAGGTTATGGTCTACATCTGCACAAATTGAGTTTTTCCAATAGCGGGGGCATCTCTGTGCTTTGACAAACATTTTCTAGTTGTGCACAAAAATAAAGACATTTTGGTAAAGTTATTATTTTTCAAACTACATTTGATCTTGTCTGTTTGTTTTAGTCCTGATTGACTGGTATCTTTTTTGTTAATGTGGTCCAGATAACGCGCTCTGCCGCCCTCACCACCCGCTGCAGGACCTTCCTGTCCTCTGCTGTGCAGCTGGTGAACCACACTGTGCAGCAGTAGGTCAGGAGGCTCTCTATGGTCGAGCGATAGACGTTTATAAGCAGGTGTTGAGGGAGGTGAGGCTGTCTCAGCTTCCTGAGGAAATACAGTCTCTGCTGGGCTTTCCCCACCTGGTGAGAGATGTTCTTGGACCAGGTGAGGTCAGCCGAGACGTGAACTCAAAGAAACTTGAATAGTTCGGTGTGCATCGGAGTGCTCAGTGCACTTCTATCTCCTGAAGTCCATTATCATTTCCTTAGTCTTTGTCGTGTTCGGGTCCAAGTCGTTGTTGTAACACCATTCTGTCAGATGCTGAACCTCCTCCCTGTAGGCTGACTCGTTGTTGTCTGTAATCAGTTCTACTATAGTGGTATCATCAGCAAATTTGACGATGGTGTTGGTGGGGTGAATGGGGGAACAGTCATGGATGAAGAGGGAGTAGAGGAGGGGGCTGAGGACACACCCCTGCGTTGTGCCAGGTGCCCCATCCTGACGCTCTGGGGTCTGTTCTTCACAAAGTCCTGTATCCATGCACACAGTGAACTGCCCAGGCCTCAGTCAATCTATGATTGTTGCCATGAGCAACATGTTATTTGGTATTTCTAAAATTGGTATATGTGCCTCTTACATTAACTGACCAGCCATTTGTTGTGTTTTAGGGTGGATTTTACTTAATGTTTAAAAGTTCCTCTTTTCCATTAAAGTACAAGAATTAAGCCTTTGAGTCTCAGTCTGGAAACATTGTGACCCTTGTGGCCACTTTGTCTGGGCTAACCTGCTGTACTGTACATCAGTAGTTCAAAAGTCCAATGCATATAAGTCCACAAAATCCTTTACTTCTCAAGGACACATTGGTCCAAATCCTGCCCCATAAAGCAGGATGTTTGATTTAATCTAAACCAACATGAAGTCTAGCCGCAGCCATTGCAAGGCTATAGCACACTTGGCTATGAATGCTGTTAGACTAATAAGACAAGATTTTGTTCTGTTGCATTATCATATAAATCTTAACATGGTAAGTTAGGATGCTGCAGAGCTGTTGTATCTGCAGGTACTGGACTGTAGTCCTTAAATTGAAGGTCTATACTTTGACTTACTGAACATAGGTTAAGGTGGGAGGGACGAATTAACCACCACCCTAAGTGTACCCCTGAGATTTAAATATATGGAAAGAAACACACAAGTAAACAAATTAAAAAAGATAATACAATAGTAACAGTAATAGTAACCTTCCTTCTTAACTAAATGAGGTAGAGTAAACATGTAAATAGATGAAAGAGACATGAATACTGAAATAGGAACATGTTGAAACTGTGGTATAATAATAAAAGATGAGATGTAAACGTGAAATTTCTTTTTGATTTAAGATAAAATGAGGCTGTCATCATCAGGCATTGTCTGCTGAGCAACTTTAAAAACGCATATTTTTAAGAACCCAATATTTTCCTTTCACTTGTCCTAATCTATTGAAAAAACAATGACTGAAATGACTGTTTTAAGTACTCAAAACCAAAATGTGTTAAATCTTGCATAGCCATCAATTAGTCATAACATAGCCATAACATTCATTGGTGCATTTCAGAGTAAACAATGGTGGTGATGTTTTTTTTTTGCGTGTGCATGATTGAAAACACCTGGCCAACTAAGGCAATAAAAACCCGGGCAAAATTAATATCCTACTGAAACAACTCATGATGTCACGACGATGTCCACAAAATTTACATGACCAGGCAGTTGGGATGCTGATGATGCTGATTGGCCGGAACTCTGCAGACACGTGTAGCACAGATGTTACAGATGTTATGGCTCATTGCACAGTGGAGGCAGATCACATTTAGTGAGATTTAAGTCCAGATTTAACATGACTGATGGTCGTAGGCGTGTGTATCGTTGCTGTGGGGAACATTATCCTGCAGCATACATTCAGGAAGTGGACCCTTTTGGTGGTGATGTCATGATGTGGGGAGCCATTGCTAATGGATGACAGTCAGACCTTGTCCACATCCACGGTACACTGACAGCTATCTGTTACTGAGATACGGTCCTAGGTCCACATGTCATTCCCAGGATACAGCAATCAGGCATCACCTTCATGCATGACAATGCCAGACCACATGTGGCTCATGTCTGTCAGGAGTAGCCTACCTGGACCAGAACAATATCGCTGTCCTTCCTTGGCCAGCATATTCACCAGATCTCAACCCAATACAGCATCTGTGGGATGTTCTGGATCACCCGGTGAGACGGAGAAATCCTGCTCCAGCAACACATGAACAGCTTGTCACAGCACTGCAGGAAGAATGGCATACAGCAGCATAGTTCATGAATGATCAGACTTCAGCTTTACTAGTGAAACAATCAGTATAACTGGAAGTCGGCAGCGTCTCTTGTCATTTTTCTCTGTTTAACTATATCATTAACAAGAAGACATAATCATCAGTATCCCCCACCAATGATACTTGTTTCTAATGATCATACTTTGTAAACATTTATGAAAGAAGTGAAACGCTGACAATAGATATGAGGTGCATAATCAAGGGCCATGACTCCAGTAAAAGTAGTTTTTCTGCAGTACTTCCTCAAACTCCATCTACTGCAGCATATATTAAAGCTATATTCTGTTTTGTGTTTTGAGAAAAACATCTTCAGTTTGCAGCACTATGTGTGAAGTACAAATTTAGATTTTAAAGGCCACAACGGCGCTAAAAATAGTTTGTCAGCAGTAATTTGCAACCTCAATCAACTACAGTACGTATTAAAGCTCTCCAAAAAAATCCCATTTGCCTTTAACAGTTTTTGTGTGTGATGCCCACATTTACCCACAGACAGACGTATGGAGCCCATCTCCCTCATCACTTCTTTCATGGTGGGGGATAATAAGCAGTTTTTAAGTAGGCCTACCACTTCAGCTAACATAAATGTTTGAGACTGTGGTCACTCATATTTATGATGAAATAACTTTAGATTTTTTTTGCCTTATTGATACTTTTACAGTGTAATGTAGAGAACTGTTGGTGGTGATAGCAGAGCTGTTTTTGGTGGGTAGGCTGTACTTGTGTTTGCAGCCTTTGTTTGCACCTCCATGTAGTTCGTGGGTGCAGGAGAGGAAATGGCCCATTATACAGTATGTTGGACCACATATTGTATAAAAGTAGCTCAAATATTCAATATGTGCTGATTTGGTTTGAGGACAGCAAACAAACACACCTATTCAGGTTTTCAGCTAGTTTTAGCAACATTTCTACAGTTCAGTATAATTAGTGTTACACAACGTTTGAATGACACTACTGATGTCAGTGATGTCACCTGAGGCCTTGTTGAACTGTTTTCTTTCACAGTCATATTGGTGTCATTGCAGACGTTTGGACACGCCCCTTTGCTTTGTTACAACCTTTGTACCAAAGGTGAGAATCAGCACAATGCCTCATTAGTGAGACTGTATTCTAAGAAACAGACCAAGTGTGATAGGGTAAATCCTTAAGAGGAATCTTTAACCCCAGCTCAGACAGTTATCTCACTCTGTGTGTCTGCATCAGAAAACTGCATCAGGAGCTCCTGGATACACTTTCAGTCTAGACTTAATGGTACGTAAACAATACGGTGTTTACAGTGAGAAATGAATGTATGATGAAGCATTTAAAAATATGTCACAATGATGCGATGTTCTAGTATACTTTATGTAGTAGTCAGGGTTTCTTACAGGTTTCACCGGATTCATTGTTTTCTTTAAGATATGAGGTTTTCCACTGCATCACGTTTGTAAGTGTTGGTATGAAGTAACTTGTAAAAGATCATAGAAATAGTTTTTCAGCCCATCATCTGCAGTAGAACACCTTCAGAAACCCACCAGAAACAAAAGGATGAAGGCTTGCTTCTTTTTGTTGACGTTTGTCTGGCCCAGTAACAAACATCTTCAAGTTTGTCGTGGATCCTTGGTTGTGTGATATTTCATAAAAGTGTAGAATTTGCAAGGGATAAAGTCGTCTCTATCAAAGATATAGGAATGGGTTCCGTCTGTTGATCCGTCATGTTTCTTTTCCAGAGCATAACTCAAAAATCTCAAAATATTTTTTCACTAAACCTCCTACACACAACGACCAAGTACTCAAGTGGTGCCTTTTGCTGTCTAGGAACTCATCATTAGCAATTATTTAGTTTCCATGGTTACAAGTTGAATTGAGGCTCATTCTGTGAGTGGGATTTGTCTCAGATAAGGGTTTCTGGGCTATAACTCAAAAACTGTTAAATATGTTTTGATAAAACGTTATGTACCTTTTTGATATTTAGGGAAATTTCAGGATTTTAATTATTTTTTATTTAACTTTTTCTCAGTTATGTAATTAACAGGGACAGCTTAAGCACCTTCTTTCTGTCTTTCCTCAATGAAATGCACCTGTGGCAGGGGATCCTGAGGATTTCGTACTTGTTCTGTCATGGTGACTCTCACAAGACTATATTTGTGTTTCTTGTTCACACAAGAACAGGTCTGCCTGTTACATATTCCCACTGCCCCTGGCCATTGTAAATAAAAGATGTTCACACCCTGAATACCATGTGCTGTCTGCTAAGACCCTGGGATGTGTTTGGTAGATCAAATTATTTTCAGTGTAGTTGAAAGAATATTTTGACATATTGGGAAATACTTATTAATTTTCTTGCCTGGAGTCAACAAGGTCGAAACCTTGGTTGTGTCTGTACATAAATATGAAGCTACAGTGAGAGCTATAGGCTTAGCACAAGGACTTGGCAGCGAGGCTACCAACACTGTTAAAAAAGCTACAAATCCTTCAAACGTTGTCTTCACATTTGTGTTCTAGTACATTAATAAACGTGAGATTAGCATCATTGTTTTCAGCACAGAATTTGCAAGCGGTGTCTTTTTAGGACCAGGTGTTTAGACTCGTCCTCCTGTGTGTATCCAGACTGATTTCCATGTTTCACTCACTCTGTGATATTTACATCTGATGAACCAGACAAGAGATGCAAACCTGTCTTATCCTTTTCCTCCGCCTTTCTTCTGCGAACGGCCTTTTGACTCTCAAAGAGAGACCAGGACATGAGCGCCAGTCAGAGAGACAGACTTCAGGGATGCTTTCAAGCCTCTTGCACAATAGCAAACGTGAGACGTCATTAATGCACGCTGTAAAACATAACCTCGCAAAGCAAGTCTACATCTGGAGAGCCCAGTGTGAAATAGCAGGTCCTTATAAATACAACCCAATCAGATAACATGTGGGACCAATCTGTTGGAACTGTTGGAAACATGACATGACTGTCAAACAGCCCAAAACACACCCCAGTGGTATTTCCTTCTAAGCCATATAAAGGATGTGTTGTGTCTGAATAAAAGTGATGTCATCGGTTCTATTTTGGTCTTTAGCGATAGCCTATTGATCTTGGTCAGGACATAATTAGAGTGATAAAATCCTGGGTGTTAGACATCAGTTATCCTACTGATGTGTATGTTGTGTGAAGCACTGCTCTGTAAATAAAGATTGTTATTATTGATTTAAAGCTATTCTCTTTTATATCCTCCGTTGTCATAAATTCTGCTCAGTAAATTTCAATATAAAACATTTTTAATTCGATTTAAGTACAAATAATAGAACATGAGCTTTTTCAGGTGGCTCCGTACTCCTGAGGTGAGACTTAGCCTCATGACGAACTCGTACTGTGTTCAACAGTATGATGAAGTGTCAACTGATTTATTTATAATGCTTCACCAGTCCCTCTGATGCCACGAGTCATCACTCTGCTGCTAACTGGAGTTCAAGTGTGGACTGTGTGAAAATAGAACGAGGATACGACTGTACTTTACCCTATGGGAAGTTATGTGACACAACTCAGCTGTTCCCCTCTGGCTTTGTTCCATGCTGCCTTCAGGGTCAGTATTGTTTTCATTGTGGATATCTGCAGGGTTTGTGTTCGTCAACTGCACACAACACTTTTGCAGAGCCTATTTTTTTATTTCTTTTTTTTTTTAGGGGGGGTTCATCTAGTTTTAGTTTATAGTAGTTTTAGGTACAAAAAAAGTAAAGGAATTTGATTATACTGTATGTTTTTTACAAAGAGGTAAACCTTGGACCAACATAGAATCCTATTCTGATTAGACGTCTCTGAGGCAGATGTGTGCATGTAAAATCCAGCAAGTACAAAATATTTTTGACTTGTATGTCATGGAAATTGTTACTCTATCTACCTTTACGTGATGTTAACCCAATACCAAGAGGAGTCATGTAGTGAGACGGAGAGCATGTGTGTTGTTTAGGGTGAGTCAGCGACCACAGTCATAAAACTCTGCTTTCCTCTGAAGGCAGCAGGACTGATAAGACTGACATCCTAGTCTTGTGTAGCTGGAGAACTATGAGAGTCTTGACTCAGGTATTAAATGTAAACCACAGTGAAGACTGTGAGCTGTTTACTGAACTCTTCTCCCGCCGGTCTTTTGTAGACTGATTATAAATATGATTATCATGGCAGGAAAAATTTTTTTAATAATATATAAATTGGTTTTCACTGTCACGGCATGAACATTTCTTTTTTACTTCTTTTTTTTTGCATTTTGACCCTTTTTGATTAGAGAATGTATACATTTTAACTTATATGGCAAAAAGGAAAATTTAATTTCAAGAAACACATCACAAGGCATGCACTATGGAGAAACACTCGCAAATGGGATGAAAACTGAATAGAAATAAGTCAATATTTCATTGTTTACAAGAAAATTGCACATCTTTAATGGTTCGTTCACACCAAACTTTAAGTGAATTTTCACTTTGCTATGCAGTGTTTTCTTAGGCCCGGTGGCAAGAGTTGATAGAGACTATGCGCACACACCAAAGTTTTGGTTATTTATTTCAATGTAAAACACTTGAAACAAAGTGATCACAAGGAGAGGACGACTCAATAAACTGCATTTATTACACACAACCACACTTCAGTTCACTGATGAAGTTAATAACACTGATAACAGCAAATAAAATCAATTCTTTGGTTCACTAAAGTTACTTGGGAAATAAGTCGTTCAAAACTACAAAAATGAAAATATCAATTCCACATGAAATATATCAAATTATACAAGTTTAATACAGTCACATTAGTGTTGAAGCTGCTCAGTTGTGCAAAAAGCACATCAGGAACACAGTGTGCATGACTTATTGTTGCACTTGACCTTCCTTGGCTCGGAGAAAAATTTCACCATGTCATCATGGGATTGAAATTTTGCCACAGGAGCCCATTTATTGAGATTTTCATACGGTCTGCTCTCCCTGCTGGTTTTCATCCACCAAAAACGAGGATTTGTTTTTGTTTAGTAAATTCCTAAATTTAAAGATAGATTTATATTTATTTATATTGCTAAAAGCAAAAATGAGTTGTGTGAGTTACCCTGGTCATGGTGGAGAAATCTGGTTCACAGTTCACACTGCTCAGAGGAACGGTGAGCTCTCTCTCTCTCTCTCTCTCTCTCTCTCTCTCTCTCTCTCTCTCTCTCTCACTCATCTTCTCTGACTTCTTCCCCCACGTCTGTCCCTCTCCCTTCTCCCCGACCTGTACTTTGGTTTGGCTCTGGAGTTTTTCAGAAAAATGTTAAAATATTTTGTTGTCCTTCCCTGCTTTTCACTTCTTAGGCGGCGCCATGGTCACGTTAATTAACGTAATAGATTCTTAGCCTATATAAACCCATAGCACTGTGGCGAGTCATCCACGCGACCTCCTTTAACAATCATTGATTGGCTAGCTAATCGCCGTTACACAGAAAATATTAAATGTCATAAATTTACTCGAAGGTAAAAGCCAGCATTTCTCCGGTCTAGTCCATCATTACATCTCACTGCAGCATTCATTCAAATAGTCCCGGGTTTGTTTACTAGTTAATGATGGAAGTAGTCAGAGAGACAGAGCTCTGAGTGGAGGTGGACACAGAGAGGGAGTACAGCACAGCACAGAGACTCCCAAACGCAAACAATTGTTTTCGATGTGCTTAGGGTTCTTGTAAACATGCCATAAGGAAACAGAACACTCTTAACATCGCTGAGGCATCTTCTGACTGCCATTTACCTATTTTATACCCCCGCTAGAGGGGGCATAAAGGGTTGCCCTTGTTGTTACCATGTTATGGGGAATAGTCTATCCACATCTCCTCAAAAACCACTGCACATGATTCAGTGACATTTCATACATGCTCTGTATGGGCCATAAAGATGTGCATCTCGTAGTTGGCCTCTTCAATTAGCTATTTTTACATTTTAGTTCTAGTTTCATTGTGCATCAAATCACCCAACTTAAATCACTTTTTTGCTTCTATTCTGTACTTTTATGTTAATGATTCACTCCACTGTGCTGTGGCCTCCCAGGGAATAACAACTATACAGCTGATGGGTCGTTTGCTCTCTCTCTGAGCCCCTTATCAGTGGCTTAATGGGAGTGTCTCTTTAGCTATGGACCTTTCTGATGTGTCTTTTTCACATAGATATTTCCCCTTAGATAAGTTTTAAAGCCCCAGACACACCAAACCAATAAGTATCAGTGATGAAGACCTACTCTTGCATCACTTCACGTTGCCTTTGACAGTGCCAAGAAGTTGCGCTTGAACACACTGCAAAGACAACAACGACAACATACTTTCTGGGTTTGGTTTGTCATTCAAAAACGGAAACCGGATATACAAACCATCATGATGATAATGCTGTTCCAGTTTGGTCTTAGTGGCTTCTTTCCAGATGGTCACGTCATTCTGAAAATATTTGGGTATTGCAATGATGGATGAAAAATGAGAAGAGCCTTCTGTATGTGCCCTCTTGACTGTAGTTGTTTTCTTGCTCTCCTCTCTTCTGTTTCTCTTCTCATGTACTGATTTGCTTTTAGTTGATTAAACAACCTGATTGATTTTCCTTATCGGTGGGCTCTGCCAGCAAGTCAACCTGTTCATTTGGCTGAAAAGTTCATGAAAAGTTGTTCATTGTGTGCTCGGTGACTCAGGTCATTAATTAAAGTCAAAGAATCATTACATCAATTGAATATTAAAAGTCTGCCCTTGAATTATATTTCTTGAATTACAGATGATTTATAGAAATAAACTGTGCAGAACTTTATATGTGAGTTTCTTTGCAGGTGCTTAACCAAGACAGGCTAGAAGCTCTGTGAGACTCCAGGTTCTCTCATGTGGACATTCATGGTGAGCTACTGGGCTGGAGTTCCTGGACACATGTGAGTCAGCAGGAAGTTTATCAGTAGCTATCTCGAATTCAGGAGTCTCCGTTCTTTCTGAGGCTGGACAGTCAGGGGTGGATGGCGGGTCCTGGACACCAGTGTCTCCACCATCAGCCTTCACAATGCAGTCGATACTGTTGATAAGGGGAAACACAGATGTGATTTTACTGTATAGTCCAGTCACAGAAATTAAACCAAGTTAAAGAAACACCAACACAATATTAAAGATTCAGCTCTAAATCAAGGTAAAGCTGGAATAAACAGTAAAAGAATGTTGTACCTCTGTCCTGCATCAGATGTTGCAATGTTAGTATCGTCTGCCTCATGGTCTTTTCCAGCAGTCTGCTTAGATTTCTGTTGGGTAGAAATAGTACAGTATTGAGATATGCATCAAGCATCATAGCAGCATACATATATGTATATATATATATATACATATATGTATGTGTGTATGTATGTATGTGTATGTATGTATATGTGTATATGTACAGTATGTATATTAAAGTATTAAAGTATATTTAATTTGAGAAACAAGGATGTGTGTGTGTGTGTGTGTGTGGAGGCAGTAATACTAATTGAGAGACTTGAGTCTGCTGCCAATTGGTTAGGAAGCAGAGATCTAAGACCCCCTCTGGGCCACTCAAGCACTTAAAGGCAAAGTGTGTGTTTCTTGGGGACTGGAGTTGGTGTGTGTGTGTGTGTGTGTGTGTGTGTGTGTGTGTGTGTGTGTGTGTGTGTGTGTGTGTGTGTGTGTGTGTGTGTGTGTGTGTGTGTGTGTGTGTGTGTGTGTGTGTGTGTGTGTGTGTGTGTGTGTTTGAAACACTATCCTTCTCCCAGCTCCTCCAGAACAGCTGATTGCAGAGCTGTAATAGTGAGAATGATGCCCAGAGGCTTCCAGCGATAGGGATCTGATACTTTGACAGATGTCGTCCATGAAACGCTTGGCATCAGCTTCAGATAACCAGAGCATGTTGTTGGGTAGAGTTGGGATATAAAATGAAGGCATTGGTTGATAAAAGTTAAAACATTAAGACTGGAGGAGGCTACGTTCACTGATCAAATTAGTGCTCACTTACACTAAAAATTGAATGTGATGTATTGTATGCAGTTGGGGTTTATGTTGAATCACTTTTAGCACATAAATGTCAGTTTAAAGCAAAATATAAGAGGGAAGCAGTTGATATTTTAGTTTCAAGTTTAAGCCGTGAGGGAAGTTGAATTGTCAGTTTCTATGTGAAGTAGTTGAACTGTTGAACAGTTTAAAGGCCCATTTCTGCTCCCTCTACGTACGTAGATGGATCTGAGTTCATCTGTGATATCAATTGTCTGGAACAAATAACTTGCAGCAGCTTTAAGAGGTTTAAAGCAGTTGGAACTGTCAGCTGAAGAGCACGAGATGTCATGTTGCAAAAAGCATTTCAATCTCAGTTTAAGATATAATGAGGCTTAAATAATGTGCATGGCTCACCAATAAAGCCCCAGTAAATAAGTTGTGTTATCTCGATTTGTTTTCACACATTTGACAGCAATGCCAGGGTCACCAAGCCTGTAAGTCCACCAGTCAGCCAGCCAGCCAGTCAATCCATTCATGACTGAGAAGCTGTTCCTGCAGTCTTGAAAGACTCAGTTTACACTTCTTAGCAATTAACACCCCTCTCCTAAAATTAGAAACCTAGAGAGCCTGTACTTAGTTTTTAAGTGTCATCAAGGAGGACATTCTGCTTTTCCGTTGGGCAGGCATGAGAACAAATGCACTGCTGAGGGTGATTTTCGAGTGTTGAACTGTAAGAACTCCAAACAAGTTCTTTTTACAGAGTTGATGAACATCTTGGTATGAAAGCTTGAGCTATTGCAGGTTTTACCATATGGATTGACTTTAACACCAGAGCCCAGTGGCTTTGGGAGAGAGGGAGGACAAAAAGCAGATAACTGTTGATTAAACAGAACGCGGGCCTTTAAAAAGTCGGTAAAATCAGAGGTAATTCAGTTCTTAACTTCAAAACCCTCATTAGACCTTTCAAGTCGGATAAGATCACCAAACAGGAATCAGGAAATGTCTCATGGCCTCGACTCTGGGTGATGGAACAAGGAAGTGCTGTAGTCCTGATAGTAAACTTCCTGATGTGTTGTAGGGGCTGGAGGGACATATTTTAGGGTCGTTTCTTCTGCATCTTGTGCCTCACCGAGTTGCTGCCTCCATGCAATGCAACTGTATCATCCGTATTCCTGCAGCGCCAGTGTGTGAGCTTCTCCCATGACTGCTCAGCTGAACCCCCTCCAAGCGCTCTCCTGGCCCTAATCCTATCAGGCATTCGGTGGAGCTGGAGGAGGAAAATATCTTTGTTGTAGAGAAAAAAATGTGAGCAGTTTAATTAACGAGTGTTTGAACTGTGCAGACTTGCTGTTGGCTCAAGGTGTCGTGTTGTACAGGGATGCATGGTCAAAGCAGTGTGCGTCCATGTGCACCTCATGAAGAATGCAGGACGTGACACACTGGCTATATGAGGCAGCACATTGACCTCTGCAGTTTATTTTCAGTGCGACGTGCACACATTCCTGACATTTGGAATGTGACCTATCCTTTATATGATTTCCAGGTTCTGTTCTGTATGTGCTCATTATTTTGAAGAGACTAATGAGATTATTATTGCAGGCCCAGTGTGATTTAACCTCATCTTGGAGTAGAAATTGATTGTTAATGTTTAATCACAACATAAAGTCAGACACTGTATTGTTTCAGCATCTATATTACAATGTGGTCAGTGGAGCAGAGGTGTGCCAGCTACACCCTTTGTTAAAAGATATATCAAAACTTAAACCACTCATATCTCAGACTGACTCAGAGAAACTGGTTCATGCATTCATCTCTGGGTGATTAGATTAGATTAACGCTATGCAGGATTATCCAAATAATCAATAGGACGAAAATGTCAGCAGCCAGACTACTTACTGTACACATACAGGACAATTTCAACATATTTCTCCAGCACTGAAATCACTTCACTGGTATGGGGGCGGCTGTGGCTCAGGAGGTAGAGCAGTCGGAATGGAAGGTCAGTGGTTCGATCCCCAGCCCCTGCAAGTCTACAAGATGAAGTATCCTTGAGTAAGATACTGAACCCCAATTTGCTCCCCAGGCGCCATAAAGGCAGCCCACTAATGCAGAGAGAGAATTTCCCCACGGGGACAATAAAGTACAAAAAAACAGAATAACCTTCAAAATGCTGTTAATAGTCTATAAAGCGCTAAATGCTTTGGCTGCAGTGCATCTCTCACCTGTTCACTGCTAATCCTGATAAGGGCCCTCAGATCGTCAGGTGGAAATCTTCTAGCCGTACCTATAGAATTAAATCTAAGGCAGGTGAGGCCACCTTTTACTGTGGTCCTGTTCTGTGGAACAAACTGTCTGCTGATCTGAGATCCATCACAGCAGTGTCCACCTTTCCCAGACCTATGGTTGATCGCTGTATCATTGTGTTTGTGTGTGTAAGTGTTTGTCATCTAGAGCCAAGAAACAGAGTAAAACTTTATGTAACCAAGGAGCCTTTTTGAATAAGGTGTCAGAATGTAATGCCATTTAAATTAAACAAACATTGGATGTGAAGTAAGTTTGAGAGTTTTGTTTTGCTGTCAGCAGCTTCCTGCTGTGGTTGGAAATGATGGAAACGAAAGTGATGAGGCGGAATCAGCCAAAACTTTCTCTCCTTTCTGATTCATTTATTCATTGATCAAGTTATCCTAAAATGACTGGATTTCCAGACACATATTTATCCAGATGTTTGCTTCCATGGTTACAGCTCTGTCATATATCCTGTATCACAGTCGGTGAGTCGCACAGAGGTGCTGTGGTCATGTGTTATTCTCAAGATCTTGGAATGTGCTCCAAATGGATTATTGTTATAAAGAAAATGTTGTACTTCAAAAATATTTCATACGTTTTTTCTATCAGAAATTTAAATCCTACTTAAACAACTTGTATTTGAGTAACTATAGTTAAACTCTGCAGACACAATAAGACAAATACCTCTAAAATGTAATGCAGTCTGATGTAATGTTAGGTTTTCATTTTATTTCGCCCACCTGGTGAACGAAATGGTCTCAACAATCCTTCAGTAATCCTTTAAGCTTCAGACATGCAGTGTTTATTGCAGAGCTTTGCATTGGACCACATTATACTGTAGTGGCGCTCATGCATATCTCCTGTAATACCATCAGTAATCACCATTGCATCAACCTGCAGTTATATGCACAGTATAGGACTGATCCCCTGGTTCTGGAATCATTTTATTTGTGCCTTTTGTTGAATAATCTTTTTTTGTTTGTTTGTTTGTTTCAGAGCGAGCTAAGCATGGCGACACAGACCACATCATAGAAGCCCAGCACTGACAGTTTAGAAAGAGTAAACAGGAAAAGGAAGCGGGAGAGAAGGACGAGAGAGAGTGGACACTGTTTCCCGCCAGAGCAGATGGGTGAGACGGAGGATGAACGTATGGCACAAGCCAGCGTGCTCTTTGAGAACTTCGTCCAGGCGTCCACCTGTAAAGGGACTCTGCAGGCATTCAGCATCCTCTGCAGGCAGCTGGAGCTGGATCCTCTGGACTACAGCAACTTCTTCTCCTCACTGAAGGCTGCAGTCAGCACCTGGAAGGTCAAGGCCCTGTGGACCAAACTGGACAAAAGAGCACAGCACAAGGCGTACAACCAGAATAAAGCCTGCCAGGGCACCAGGGTAAGAGACCAGCTGGAGACGACCTTCACTGGAGTTTATAGCTATTAATAGATGTTGTTAAATGAGTTTGGTTCACTATCTGAGCAGTCAGGTGCCATAGTACGATAATGGGAAGATACAGATCAACAACAACCATTTAAGCTATGCTCAGCATGAATGGTTACTGCAAATTGAGAGGTGCGGTTTGTTTTGATAGTTTGAGGTTTCCTAATTCCTACAAACCACAGTTAAGGCATCTAGCACTTAAACGTGACACAGTGAAATTCAACTGTGAATGATTTTGTTGCAGTATTACGCCGCTTTGGGTGCCGATGTCTTCCACAGCTCCTCATCTAACTGCTCTAACAGCTAACACTGTGGTGAGCTGGTTTGTCCCGGAGGTGAAAGAAACCTTTAATGTGAAGAAACAGTCTCTCAACACAGCTCCGATCAGCTGTATGAAAGATACACTATATGGACAAAGGTTTTCGACCACCTAGCCCTGACACCCCATTCTAAACTCATGGGCATTAATATGGAGTTGGTCTATATAGCAGCTTCCACTCTTCTGGGAAGTCTGTCTACAACATTTCGGAGTGTGTCTGTGGGAATTTTTAACCATTCATCCAGAAGAGCATTTTTCTGAGGTCTGGCACTGATGTTGGGTTCAACATCAGTTCTTCCTAAACATGTTCGATGGGCTTGAGGTCAGGGCTCTGTGCAGGCCAGTCCTGTCCAGTTCTTCTACACCAAACTCAAACCATGTCTGTATGGACCTTGCTTTGTGCACTGGGACACAGTCATGCTGGAACAGAAAAGGGCCTTCCCCAAACTGGTCCCACAAAGTTGGAAGCACAGAATTGTCCAAAATGTCTTGGTATGCTGAAGCATTAAGATTTCCCTTCACTGCAACTAAGAGCCCTAGCCCAACCCCTGAAAAACAACCCCATACCTAATACTTGTGTACATAAAGTGTATCAGTAAATATACATGAAGAGGAAGAAATATAAGCTATTCAAAGGATTAAATGTCTGAAATTAGACCAAATTATAGTATACGTCTGACACAGAGGTCTAAAGAGTAGGAGTTCATATTTCATGTGATAGATATCTGATAATTGTTATTTTATGCCATGTGCTGTTCTGTCTTATTGCCCTACCATATATGCCTAAGTGCTTTACATTCAGCAGCACATTTAGCATAGCGCCGGGATGACTTCACATCTGAAGGAAAAGATAAGACGTCCGCACAGGAAAGAGGCCAGAGACTCAGAGGGGCGATTAGCAGAGAAGGGCTGGGCTGAGGGTTGGCCAAAAATAACAGCTAAATTATTATCCCAGACATTTTTTGGGGGAGAAAACTATTTTCGAGAGGGATGTTGGCCCTGCAGCCTGGTCGACACTCTGTTTTCTGGAGCTCTGAATCTAGAATCAAAATTTTATTCCGTTACAGGGAAGATGCCACAAATCAAACTCCCAAAAGTGATTAAACTAACCTTTCCCAGATGGCCGAGCTAAAGGTTTTAGCCGTTACTTTTCCTTTTTACTGTAAAATGGTAAACCACACACTGACATGGAAATGAGACGCTGACTGTAATCACAGAGACCTTTGAGACTTTCCAGAACAAGTTCTCCTGTTCCCGTTTCCACATGATGATGATGATGTCGGCTGCTTTTCTCTCCTCTCGTCTCCTCTTCTCAGCCCGAAAGCACAGATGTTTAATCTGCTTTTGTATCGCTGTCACACCCACTGCAAGCTGTGACTCTTTTCCACATCTTATTATAATACTATAAAATTCACTATACATATAACAATAATTTCACTAAATGTGGATATTGGAAAAGTATTGATACCCCCAAAAAGAAAAAAAAGAAAGAAAAAAAACACACACACAGAATGTTACACTTGGTCAGATGTATTAGAACAAACCAACAGTATGCAGTAGTTGTTCTGATAGACTTCCACTATTCATAAGGCTTCATTACAGGATGATTACACTGATGCGTCTGCCTCTTCTCAGTGTCTGATCATCGGCGGGGGTCCCTGTGGTCTGCGGACGGCCATTGAGCTGGCTCTGTTGGGCTGTAAGGTGGTGGTGATCGAGAAGAGAGACACCTTCTCCAGGAACAACGTGCTCCACCTCTGGCCCTTCACCATACACGACCTCAGAGGACTCGGAGCCAAGAAGTTCTACGGCAAGTTCTGCGCTGGCGCCATCGACCACATCAGTGAGTGTAAATCTGCTCTCATCTTGGTGCTTTATTAAGAAGTCTGTCGTGAAGAGACAGCAAAGAAGGGAAGCTGAAGCTGTTGAACCTCTTTCTTTTTCATTTAAGTGCTCTGGGAAGGAGAGAAGTTATTCTTTGTTGATGTCAAATGGTTTCAGACAACCAGCCGTCCTCCTAAAAGTGCATTTCAATCTGCCACAGTGTGACATGACGGCGGCGCTATTAGTTGGCTGTGCGACTCTGTAACTCCTGAGAGGAGATTTTCCTGTACTTTGTATTTTGCTGCAGTTTTATCAGATCATGTTTTCATTAGTGGTTCTTCTTCTCCAGCTTTAGCAACGATGCGATTCGTTACGATCTCCTCCCAAAGAAGAGCTTCTCTGCGTGTTCGTCTCAGAACCCTTACTTACTGCTGCTGACCTGTAAATGTCAGCTGCTTAGCTGTGGTATATATAAACTATATTAACTCTGCTGTATCCAACACCAAATCATATTTGAAAAAAAATCAAAGTACCAATCAGCCTGACATCTACATTCCCTATGTCTGACCTTTCAGTGTGTTAAAACACCTTTTTTATTTTTTCTCTCCTTTTTTAGTTTAAATTCACAATGTTGCACAGTGTTGCATTCAACATCTGTTCTAATCAGCTAGACTCTCCTCAGTCCTCTCTGCTTGCTGCTTAGCAGACGAGGTGTTGAACAATGAAGTATGTTCCTATCAATATTAATCATTGGAGACGTTTTGATGAAATGGCTGCAGCCATTACCCACTGTCAAATTGTAAATTTGGTCAACTTTATCAGTGTGAAACAAGTTTTTTCCTCTTGTTGTCATGGTGACAACAAAGCCTGGGTGATCTGGCTCTTTTGCCCCCTGAACTCTTGAAAGATTTACCTGCTAGGATCAGGTCTGCATCAATCACTCATTTGAATTTCTTTTCAAATATTTTTCTTAATGTAATATGAAACAAAACTTCTCATAAGGTACATGATGAATACAAACACAAACAGGACAAACAATGGAACGACACATTCACAGAAATACAAGAATTCAAATGATTCTAGTTAAGGGGAAATAAATGTGTACATATTGAATACACTTGATTGTTGGTATAATAAATACAGTCACATACATTCATACTTAAGACAAACCTAATTAGAGGTCAAATGAACCATAAAAGAACTCCAAGTTCCCAGTACCACAGAACCTTTCCCCCCCTATCATAGCCAAGAGAAAATCTTCCACTCTCAAATACGTTATCTTTATTTTATTTTATTTTATTTTATCGTGATGCATTTTGTAACGTTAAGAAAAGTGCTGGTGGAAATTAAGTTAATTTTCATTGATATTTTTTAAAGTATGAGCTAATTGTCTGATTAATTCATATACCTGTAGTGAAGTAATTATAGATCAATGAACACACCTCATGGTCTTGGAGCAACATCAGCCTCATAGATTGATTATGGTCTGCTGCTGCCTGTTCAAAATGCTGAACTCTGGCATTACCAGAGCATTTAGCATTTATGATTCACAAACTCACATCTTCCATTATATCTGTACACGAAGCTCCGGCTTTGCTTTATCTGCTTTTTGATACAACATCTGCATGTGTGTGCGTGTGTGTGTGTGTGTGCACGTCTGTGTGTGTGTGTGTGTGTGTGTGTGTGTGTGTGTGTGTGTGTGTGTGTGCATTCAAGGTATCCGCCAGCTCCAGCTGATGCTGCTGAAAGTGAGTCTGATCCTAGGAGTGGAGATTCACGTCAACGTGGAGTTCGCCAAACTCGTGGAGCCCCCAGCGGAGCCTGCTGACGACGGTGAGTGTGTGTGTGTGTGTGTGTGTGTGTGTGTGTGTGTGTGTGTGTGTGTGTGTGTGTGTGTGTCTGTGTGTGTGTGTGTGTGTGTGTGTGTGTGTGTGTGTGTGTGTGTGTGTGTGGTGTGGTGTGTGTGGTGTCTGTGTGTGTGTGTGTGTGTTATCTGTGTGTTAAAGTGAGTGGCAGTGACATACACACAGACTGTCCTGCATATCTCAGCTATATATGGAAAGCTGTCTGCTCACCAAATACATACTGTATGTCGAAGTGATCAGAAAGAGAGGAGCGGCAGCATTTATAGCAAACTGTGTGGAAAATCTATTGATAGAGCTGCTGATAGTCACATTTTAGTTCTGCTGTGAGTTTGCTTTTCCCAAAATATGCCAAGTGTCCTAAATACGGCACTTGGGGACATTCTGAATTTAACACTCCAGGAAACACGAGACAACCAGAGCTGAGCTACATGCTGCACTGTAGCTGCTCTATGGCAGTTAGGAATGAGCCACATAAACCTCATGTTGTCACATTCAGTCCTGCCATATATTATTACCACACCTCCAGCTTTGCTACATGTCAACCCCAAACTCCCTATCATTCTTCACTAGCACTCTCCCCATACTCCATGTATGTTCTAGTGTAAAGGTAATCAAACTGAAGCCGGTTTGTCGTGTTCTTCCTCAGGTCCTGGGTGGCGAGCCGAGGTTCGGCCGTCCAGTCATCCTGTCTCAGACTTTGATTTCGACGTGGTGATCGGAGCCGACGGACGCAAAAACACATTAGACGGTGAGAAAGAAGGACAACAAACAGGTGTGGCTGTGGTAGACCTGGTTAAAAAATGAGTTCTCTCTCAGAAAACGTTTGGTCATGACCTACATTTGTGGCATAACTGCAGTCAAAGCACCATTTTTTTTTTATTTAAACAGCAGCTGAGGTGCCACAAAGCTGCTTTCAGTCACAGGGTAAAGCATTTCCTGTTGACTTAGTTTTAACTGGAGGTTTTAAGTGGAAGCTTAATAGTGTGTGTGTGTGTGTGTGTCTGTGTGCTCTGTTTGCTTCCCATGCATCGTTCATATGTGTGCTGACTCTTAAAGTAACTGATTGCAGCAGCAGTAAACATTCTCCACCATTAATGCTCGACTCCAGAAGCTCTTGACACATGTCTGCTGGGAAACTCCCTGATATGTAGGCCTACTGTAGCTGAGGGGGTTTAGACTACTCTTTAAATATTGTTCTTGATGTTTGAACCCAACTTTGACTTTGACTTAAAAATCTCCCATTAATGAAATATGTTTCACCATAGTTCCCTCTGTTATGGTTCATTGTTCTCGTCTTTTCCCGTCTCCGTAGGTTTCGCTCGCAAAGAGTTCAGAGGGAAGTTGGCGATCGCTATCACGGCTAACTTTGTCAACAGGAACACCACAGCAGAAGCCAAAGTGGAGGAGATCAGCGGCGTGGCCTTCATCTTTAATCAGAAGTTCTTTCTGGAGCTCAGGGAGGACACGGGTCAGTTTGAAACCTGTGGCTCCAGCAGCCAAAGCCTCATTTTTATCAAGAAAACTTCTCAGTTTCACTAATAAACCATGCAGACCTGTCTGTTTGCTTCTCCCACTCTAATTGCTCCTTCTCCTCAAGTCCCCTTTAAGTAAATGTGCTCATGTTTTCAGGTATTGACTTGGAGAACATAGTTTACTACAAAGACAACACGCACTATTTTGTCATGACGGCAAAGAAGCAGAGTCTCCTGGACAAAGGGGTCATCATAAACGTGAGTCTCCTCATGCACACACATATATGGGGCGGCTGTGGCTCAGGGGGTAGAGCGGTCGTTCACAGAACAAAAGGTCGGTGGTTCGATCCTCAGCCCCTGCAAGTCCACAAGTTGAAGTATCCTTGAGCAAGATACTGAACCCCAATTTGCTCCCCGGGCGCCGCGTGTAGTGGCAGCCCACTGCTCCTCAGGGATGGGTCAAATGCAGAGAAAGAATTTCCCCATGTGGGACTAATAAAGGTATCATCATCATATGTAAGGCGTAAAGAGGGCCGGAACCATCCAGAACGGCGATCCGGCGCCTTTTGATAAATAAATAAATCTGATCGCCAGTTTCATAATTAATGATGTGAAGCCAGTTGAATTTTCAGGTAAACTGCAGTTTACAAAATATCCAAAATGTTATTCCAGTTTGTGATAACGTCAAATATATTAGTGCAAAGGTTATGAGAGTCAGCCCTCACACAGGTGGCATGAGTTCAATTCTTGCCATCATCTATCTTTTTGGCATACATATAAATACCATCTTTGTTGCGTACAGAAAGGATGTTTTAGCATTGTTTATCCATGACACTGTCAATGGAGGGATAGAAAACAAGATAGAAAACAGATCTCGATGCAGTAGGTCAAGCAGTTAAACATCCGAAGAAGAGTTTTATTTGGCCAGCAGAGGATTCACTGTATGCTGTGAAACCAGCTGCTTACAGGTCGTTCAATGAGACTCTGCACTAAAACAGAAAATTGTAAATTTGTCCGTTTGGCTGTCTTTCACATTACCATTTATTTTATCAGAACAGACACACACACACACACACACACACACACACACACACACACACACACACACACACACACACACACACACACACACACACACACACACACACACACACACACACACACACACACACATTTAAAATCAGTTCCCAGTGGAGGTGTTTTTTGGGCAGACAGGAATATGAGCTAACTTTGGTCGTGACTGATGGTTCTCCATAGGGATGCTAATGAAATAGGACTCTAATTAAATGCTGCTTGCATTCTCACACCTATCTTCTATTTCCCCAGCATGCGCACACACACACACACACACACACACACACACACACACACACACACACACACACACACACACACACACACACACACACACACACACACACACACAGACATGATGAGTCAGCGCTCTGAGGGTTGCTGTCCTCTAGAGATTAGACAGTATGCATGAGGATATTACAGTATTATGGCATCGATGTGCAGACTATGAGTAGGAGGACTGCTGTAAACCCTCCCATGCGGTGCCTGCCAGGACAGTGATCTGAAAACACACACACACACACACACACACACACACACACACACACACACGCTGGTGTTGAAGCAGTGACTCTACTCGTCTCTATCTCATCTTACACTGGCCATTAGTGCAGAGGGATATTTCACTGCGTCAACTGTGTGGCAGCCTCATATGCTGATAAGAACACTACACCTACAGTAAAGCATGGCGTTAGTTGAGTGATGCTCTGGGGCTGCTTTGCTTCCTCAGACACTGGAAACCTGCAGCATGTAGAGGGTCAGATGGATTCCATCAAGTATCAGGAAATCCTAGAAGAAAGCATCTCACCATCTGTGAGGATGCTGAAGCTTGGGGGTCATCGGACATCCCAAGCAGACCTCAAAGTCCACCACAAGACTTGGTTTCAGAAGAAGTTCTGCATCATTCTAGAGTGGTCGTCAGTCGCCTGATCTGAATCCCATAGAAAATGTCTGGTGGGCGTTTGCAACATGTAAACCCAGGAATATTACAGAACTTGAGGCCTTTGCCATGGGGGTTGAATAATTCATTTTACCTCCAGCTGTAGATAATTAATTATATTATAAAGTCGATGATACCTCATTTTAAGGTTCATCAGACATGCTAATGTTCACTGCATCCGCTGAACATGACTTATCTCTCAGGCTGTTAAGCACAATACGCAGCTTTGAGCCATTTCTGTGTGACCTGGGGCCTCATTTATAAAGGTTTCTGTAGTGTCAAAGGAGTGAAATGTGTGTAAGCATCTTTCACCGCAAACTTTGGTATATATAGAGAATTTCTATGTGGAAAAAGGTGCAGATTCCTGCGCATACTTTCATCCGTAGAGTTCACGCAAAGTTTTTCAGAGACGGGAATCAGCGACACCTGATGGTTTTATCACAAAATAAAGCTCAGTCACAAGTAAAAAACACTTCAGCACATATATATTTCATAATGTATAGGCCTGCCTCTGATCGTGGATATAGTCTATAGTCTCCACTACATAAGTATGTAAATGTAATTTAATTTCATTATATTGTTTGAGGATTGTTTATGTTGTTACATTTTTAATTGAATGGCAGCATTGTGGATCGGTTGGGAGGTGAGACTTTTACTTTGTGCGTAACAAACAGTTTCTGACTGCGGTAAGAATGTTGTTTTTGAAAGGCTAAAAATCAACAAATACAGACAGAAGCAGAATCTTTGGTTTGATAAAAACATGTTCTGAATTTTGGGAACAATTACGTCTTTTTTCAATACATTTTGACTTTTGGACTTTACAACTCTGGAAATGTTTGGTTCATAGGAATCAGAAACAATACAGTCACCACTGAAATCTAATCCTATATTAGGCCTATTATTTTCACCACTCACATATCTTATAAGATATAAGGCTCAACAACTATACTAAAACAAATTGATTTTGCCAAACATGATATTGAAATCACTTTTCAATAGACTCAGACTTATAGACTCAGTGTCTATAAATATGATCATGCAGACTCGTACTCGGCATCTCCATCTTTCCCTCACTGATGGTCCAACAAAGGCTCCTTAACAACATCAGTATATTCATGAGCTATTTAGCTTTGACCATTTATGGATGATTGTGGGACGACACTGGGAGGAGTAGTGGGACGACACTGGGAGGAGTAGTGGGACGACTGGGAGGAGACTATACCCGCACAATTCACCACAGGTTGGTATTTATGATGAGAAGACTGCGTTCAGGTGTGCGCTGCACGGTTTTATAGATCTGAATATTTTCTTGTTAAGTACATTCTAAGGTCTGTGAGTACACAATGTTTTAGGATGGAATCTACACTGAGTTTTATAAATGAGGCCCCTGGTATTTCCTCAGGATAGACATGTTGCTCTGGCCAGCTTTGACATTCTTTACAGAAACTGCAGCAAGTGTTGTCTGTGTTGAGTTTGAAAAGTGCAGGCCAACTTGCAGCTGTGACAAAGTCTCTCTCTCTCTGTCTGTCTACCTTTAAGAGGCTCTGGCAGGTACCAAGATGTGGCACTGATGTATGTAACATGAATCAGTACATGGTAGTACCGATGTATTTCTGTTCCTTAAAAGTATTTAGTTTGGTACCCTAACTCTAGTTATATCCTGAGTGACTTAAAGGGAGATGGCTTCATTCACGAGGGGCAACATGTCTCGAGTGATCGCTGTCACTCAGGCCTACGAGTCTCAAGCTAACGTGATGATCAGCAGTAGCAAGTTGGACTTGAAAATTAAAAATACCATTAAATATTGTTGATTGACTGAATACCAAAATCTGTGAAATGTTTGTGAATTGGTTATTTAATAATGATACTGAACTTCTTAGGAATGAAAAGGTTTAAATTGTCACGAGCAACAAATTTAATGTTACACTTAGTTGTTTGATCCATTGTTTATATAAAAATGCTGCTTCAGATTTATGATTACAGTCGTTTCTGTCACACTGTCTCCATGCAGGACTACATAGAAACGGAGCGGCTGCTGAGCGCGGACAACGTCGACCAGGAAGCATTGCTCTCCTACGCCCGGGAGGCAGCTGACTTCGGCACAAACTACCAGCTGCCGTCCCTAGACTACGCCATCAACCATTATGGACAGCCAGATGTAGCCATGTTTGACTTCACCAGCATGCACGCCTCAGAGAACGCCGCCTTGATCAGAGAGAAGCACGGACACCAGCTAGTGGTCGCACTGGTGGGCGATAGTCTCCTAGAGGTGCGATGTAGAAGTGACGGCAGGTGTTGTCAGTTGTTTGATACTCTGACCTCCGCCCTGATGGAGGCTCGGCTTGTTTGAGTTTACGCTGACATCATGTTTTGTGCTTACAGCCATTCTGGCCGATGGGTACAGGCTGCGCTCGGGGTTTCCTGGCAGCCTTCGACACTGCTTGGATGGTGAGGGGCTGGGCACAGGGCAGGAACCCTCTGGAGATACTGGCTGAGAGGTGTGTGGGTTTATGTTCCACTTCCTGTAACTTCAGATTTTTAAAAAAACAGGCCTCAGTTTGTCTCTACAGCACTTTGGCCCGAAGCAAGATAACTTGGCTACTACCTAAAATCATAACTTGTTCGCAATACATGTAATTATCAAATGATCATTTATCAAATGGGCAAATTACTATGAGATTTTCTCCACAGAGGATGAACCATATATATATGTTTATGGTGTACATTTTAGGACATCCATAGACCTCAGTAAAAAGACTCCATTCCTCAGACAAAAAGGCCTCAGTTCTCAGAAAAACTCCCTCAGACAAATAGAAATAATAAATATAAATATCCCCACTTTAAGTGGGGATACCACAGCATGAATCAAGTGTCACATTCCTAATCCTAATCTTTGGTTAAATCCATTTTTGTTTCCTCATGTATGCAATTTGAAGACGGCCCCTAAGCCACGAGTAATGGATTCTCTTGCCATAGACAACAGTGCAAAACAACGTCTACATTATCTGACTTTACTGCCCTTTGAGAGACATTGTAACATTTTGTTTCATCTGAAGTATTTTCACTCTACAGAGTTTTTCCTGACAATTTAAGCCTTTTAATCTGGGGACTGGAACCTTTCACTTGGAAGTATGTGGTCTGTGGATGTCCTGAAATGTACACCGTACATGTGGTTTTCTCACCTCTAATTTGTAGACAAGAAGTTAAATACAATGACCAGCTTACTGTGGACATTCATGCTCCTCAGAGAGTGATGGCTTATTTTTGTCTCAGTGATGATATGATATGATATGAGATGAGATTTGATATGTTTCCTTACACTAGAAATGTGACAAGGCAAATCGCCTTACCATTTACTGACCACATTCATGCTCCCCAGAGGTTTGACTTTGTTTTTTTTATTGTGGAAATTGATGTAAAAACTAAACTACAAATAAGGTAGCTGTAACTTAAGTTTTCACGCTACTGGTAAGGCTATAAGATTAGTTTGGAAACAGAATTTGCAGCCTCTATGTTGGAGCTCTGTACCTTTTCTTGATTGCCTGTTTACTATGTTACATCTCATGAACCAGCTTTGAAGGAGACCCATCATTTCTCTGTGGATATTTCATGTTACACAAATACAAGAAGCCAGAAACAAAGTAAAGAAGCAGTAAACACCAGTTGAAATTCCTCAGTCTGGATGTGTAAATACCTAACTTAATACTTAAGTGATGCAATGTTTCATATCTTTATTTATATAAAGCCGTCTTCTGACACATCGAGTGCTTGCAGTGTAGTTCTCAGATGTTTGAATCTGCTCTATCTTGAATCTGCCCTGTTGTTCCTCAGGGAGAGTATCTACAGGCTGCTGCCTCAGACCACCCCAGAGAACATCAGTAAGAACTTTGAACAGTACGCCATTGACCCCGCCACGCGCTATCCCAACCTCAACTCCAGCTGTGTGCGCCCACAACAGGTCGGCCCAACACTTGCTTTTGTACATTTGTTAACAGTGATCCTTTATTTAGCTCTATAAGCTAATACCAGACGTACTATTTCGATCACAGCCAAGCTCGCTCTTTTCTAGGCAGTATTAGTCGAGCTTCAGTTCTCTGTCGGCGCTCTCAGCAGATTTGTTCCTCTGACTTCTCTCTGTTGTTGTGTTGAAACTTTGATCTAGTTTTAATCATTTACCATCTAAATTCGGTCTTGGTCTGCTCCTGTCAGGTGCGTCACCTGTTCATTGATGGCCAACAGAACTCATGTCACCCGGAAAGAGGCGAATCTACGCGTAGATCAGTGAACCTGTACAGAAGAGGTGAGATACAGAATGATTCAAACCTAAACTGATGGTTTCAGGGTCATTGTACATGAAAATGTAGATAAAAAAGAGTTTTCCTCAGTGCCTAGATTTAGTAATCCTCACTGAAAATGTTTGACGTTTGTGGACAAACACACATCCCAGGGACAAAAGTCTCCTCTGCTGAGGGTAAGATTTAGGAGCATCTGCTGGTAGAAATGAAATGTAATATTCATGATCATATTTTCAGTTGTGTAAAATCACCTGAAACTAACAATCGTTGTGTTTCCATTACCTTGGAATAAGATTTTCATATCTACAGAGGGAGCACATCCACAGAGTCCGACATGTTACACCGCCATGTTTCTACAGTAGCCCTGAATGGACAAACTGAACACTGGCTCTAGAGAGGGCTTCTCTCATTTTTTAAAGTTACTTTACAGACTAGGCAGGATTTTCCTCTCAAAGAGGCAGCAAATGAGAAAGATGCTGGATTGCTGAGGCTTGTCTAAGAATCAATTATCTTTCCTTGACTCACAAAAGCAACCACTACACACTTATGATGGATATCATTTTAATATTTCAGGAATTTTAAACATTTCTTTTATTTATTCATTTTTATTTTGAAAATGTAACTTTTTCTTACATATGCAATTAACAGGGACAACTTAGATAACTTCTTTCTTAAATTAAATGCACCCTTGGCGGTGGATCCCGAGTATTTCATGTTTGTTTTTGTTTGGTTCTATACATTTATTTAAATGACAATTCTGCATAGGTTTAAGGCCACTGCAGGTTCTACTACACACTTGTAAATGGGAATGGTGAGGAAAGGGCTGGATGCCACTAAATTCTACACACCGGACCTTTAATTCACTTCATGCTACTCATAAGTTGTCTTTTGACAGAGAAGATTTTTATCTAAATTATTGAGGAAAATTTGTCAGAATACAGAATCAGAATGGATTTTTGGATAAAACAAAATTATGTTTTTTTATTTTTATTTTCAGGCTGTTATCCTTCCCCTAATCTTAACTTTTACAACACCAAACCTACTGTAACCCAACTCAAACCTTAACCGCTGACCCAAAAATCAGCTCTCTTTTAAAGTGGGGACACCACTTTGTCTCCAACCATCCCCAATAAGCTGCTATAGTGTGAAGTCCCTGAAGTTAGCACAAACAGTTTTGATTGGTCTCATGTATAAACTGATAATATGACAGTATGATGTATCTCTTTGTTTACAAGAATAGAGTGTTTATCCTGCTATAATAAAAACAGACTACAGACGCATCTAACACCTTAAACAAAGTGACAGTGAGGATTACTGCCAAATGCTCAGATGGGACTGTATTCTACTTTCAAAGCTCCCTGTCATGTAGTAACAGTAACCTGATCATGCTATGAGTCACTGCTGAGATTAGATGGATCCACAGCCCCATTATCACTGCATGACAGCTTTCCTGATCCATGTGGATGTTAACTTAGACGCTCATCTTCTGCTTTTTAAACCGTGTCAACACGGACTCAGCATCAGAATCAACCCCTGAGTATGGTTCACTGCAGATAAAACGCTGCTATCATCGTGGATGCCTCCCCAGCCCTTTGCTGAGGGAAACTTTAGACTTATCTCAGTCACAGGCTGACACACCTCTTCCCACACAATACTGCTGGATAGCATTACACCCACATGAGGGTCAAATATGAAGCCTCTCAGACGTGTGCTGACCTGCTCTGCAGCAGGTTGGCTTGATAAACAGTATAAGGGCTGATATAGTTCTCCTCCCCATGGGGAAGGTTTCACCCTAAGAGGAATAAACCATTCTTTAGACACCAGTTGAAGCTGTATTATCAGATGTTTTCAGTCAGCAGAACAAGCTGTAAACTCAACCTTGATATAGTGTCACCTTATGTTATGACGTTATGGCAAACAGTGGCCTATTTTCTGATGAATGACAGTAAAACTCTCTTTTTAGCTTTTTATCTGGTCTCTACCAACTAAATATAACACATATATCCCAATATTTATCTTCAGCTGCTACTGTAAGGGCTCCAGCTACTCCTTAACTTTCTCTTTGTCTTGTTTTTTGTGGGGTAGGTATAGTGTCCAGTGTGTATATCATAGATTTTACACTGAAAACAGCCGTTTCCTCCTGCTAGCAATGAGGTTAATGACAACAGTGAGACAGAACGTAGCATAAAACCAAAACAATGAGCTAAAAGACCCCAAAAATGACCCCGAGTGACCTCGTTTTGCATACATATAAGGTAATTTAACCCTTTGTTGATGTAAGGCTATCAGCAGAAGTGTGGACTAGAGTCACATGACTTAGACTCGAGTCACATATAGTATGACTTTTGACACAACCGTAAAAGACTTGCAAATCGACTTGGACTTTAATTTCAGTTAATTTCCTGACTCCACTTGTTCTTGAGTGTTTTAACTTGAAAATACTCAATGCCTTCTCACACGTCCAAAGATTTAAAGAGTATTTTATTTAAAAATCAAACCTTCCATTCATTCCTGAATCAAATAATGTGAGCACCATGGATCCAGTATTAACATGCTCTATTTAGTGTTAAGAGAGTAAAAGTCACACAGTTATCCATGACACAGGCAGGTAAATGTTATTAAGAAAAAGCCTGGCGATAAAAACCAATGATGAGAGTATGGTCTGTGTTTTGGTGTCGACTATGAGTCAGCTGCTTCTGTCCTCTGCTGTTTGTCTGAGTCAGACTGTGATACAGACACAGAGGGAGGGACTTCATGGTGCACTGCAGTGCACCTCGCAAACAAATCAACCTCAACAAAAAAACAAATTGCAGTGTCCAAAATGTGCCAGTCGAAAATTACAAACGGAGATGCCTCAACTTCCAGCTGTGTTCCACATTTGTAGTTGTACAAAGAATGGTGACGGGAGGCTCCGTTTGATGTTTAATATTTTTTCACAAACTTCCTACACACGCCCACCAGGTACTGAAGTGGTGCCTTTAGCTATTTGCTATTTGCTATATTTTTTTTGTTTCCATGGTTACAAGTTGGATTCTGTGTGTGGGATTTGTCTCAGATGAGGGTTTCAGTGACATAACTGTTCAAAAATGTATTCACACATAATCTATGAGGGTATGTAGATTAAATATGAATATATATATATATATATATATATATATATAACTGCTTAATACAACACTGTAATCTCCAGAGTAATTATAATCAACACTTTATTCTCTGTGTATTCTAATAGAAGAGGCGTTAATGTATGCCTTCAGTAATCCATCCCCCTCTTCTTCCCACTCTTTTCACCCTACAGAACAACCATTAAATACAGAAGAACTCCTGCCATGAAGTTACGCTAATGTGTTTTAAATCACATTAAAGCGAGAGCTTTTGAATAGACCAGTTTGTGCAGTGGCCTGAATGTTGTCTCTGTCTGTATTCGCTGCCAAGGTTATTCTGCTTTAGGCTTGGGAGGAGATTCAAGTCTTTCAAGGCTCAAGAATCAGGTTTATTGCCACATAGGTTTTCACATAACAAGGAATTTTCCTTGGTATTTTGTTGCGTGACAGAAATAAAAAAAATAAAAAAGCAAGTACTGTAAAGTACACACAACATAAACATTAAGAATTTATTAAAAATGTGAATAAATGTTTTTCAAATGGAGAGGTTTATCGTATCAGTGCTGTGCTGAATGTCAGATGTTCACCAGGACCTGGCCGACACTGCTGATGCTTTATTTCTCTCCTGCAGAGTCTGAGGTGCGTCCTGGCCGGCTGCTGACCTGGTGTCAGAATCAGACTCAGGGCTACAGAGGCGTCAACGTCACCAACCTCACATCTTCCTGGAGGAACGGCCTTGCCCTCTGCGCCCTCATACACCGCCAGAGGGCAGATCTCATGTGAGAACATACACAACAGCATACACACTCTATGCATGTAGAAATGTTGGTTATTCTGGTCTTGGCAGTTTTTCTGTCAGCTTGTGAGGAGTCACCTGCCTAGAATGTCACAGCATGAACGGAATGTTTTTATGGAAATTGTGTGTCAACAGTCGGCTCTCAGCTATGAAATATTATTACCTCTGCCAAGGGAGGAGGTTATGTTTTTGCCAGCGTTGGTTGGTTGGTTGTTGGTTTGTTGGTTCGATGTTATTGTTCAAATGGGAATGTTGAACAAGAATCTTATATTGTCTTATAATGCCTAGTGGCAGTACCTGACTTGTGTACTGAATCGAATGGTGCCATGGTACAAAGCGTCAGCAGTGGTGCTGTCTGTTTGTTTGTTTGTCTGTTTGTTAGCAGGATTACGCAAAAAGTAATGGACGGATTTGCATGAAATTTTCACCAAAGATGGACCCTAGCATATTCTAGAGGTTATTAAATTTTGGTGATGATCAGGATCTGGATCCGGGGATTTTTTCTGCTGGAATAACAATTATGTCGAGGACTCTTGGGCCTTGGCGAAGGTTTGGGCTTGTTTGATGCTGTGCTTTTAAGTTACATGACATTCTGTTGAATCTTTTGAACCCTGATTAATCTGATTTGAAAACAGGCTGTCATAAAGTCCACACTGACCAGCTGCTCACACACAACTGACAAAGCAAATAAACGTGTCAGAGTGGTTGGTTGGAGTGACATCGTGTCTCTGAGGGGCTCATATTGTCATCTTAATCCTTGTCAAAGCAGGGAGCTGGAATCTTAACTGTTCTGATCTCTATAAACTGGTGCAGCTACTCAACCTCCATGGTTCTTACAGTTTAAATGAAGTTTTGAATAAACAAATTAATTATTTGGCCCCTGAGATTGAATCTTATCATCTTGTGATCTCCGTTTTTGTGCCAATCGAGATGAGAATCTAAGAGTAGCCGGGTTTCTGTCAATTCAAAGTGCTGCGTTTGTGTTAGCATAGCTAGAGACTTTTAGTCTTGTTATGAATACACCAGGAAGATAAGATAAGATATTCCTTTATTAGTCCCACAACAGGGAAATTTGCAGTGTTACAGTAGCACAGTGGATAGCAGAAACCGAATAAGCAAAAATAGGATCAATATAAATGAGGAGATAATATTTTTTTTTTTTAAATATATATATATATATATATATATATATATATATAGCATGTATTATTTTTTCTTTTACTCTCCTCCATCATCTACTGAATTAAAAACAGAAACAATAGATAATAAAAAAGCAGCATCTCCTTTGTGAATTTCACCATCTTTCTCTTTTTCTGGGAATAAGGAGGATTTTCTTTTTAAACACTATAAACTCATGCCAACTCCCCCTCTCTGTTTTCCCTCAGTGACTATGACTCTCTTAACGAGGAAGACGTGGCAGAGAACAACCAGCTGGCGTTCGATGTGGCTGAGCGAGAGTTCGGCATCCAGCCTGTAACCCGGGGAAAGGAGATGGCTGCAGAAGCCGTACCGGACAAGCTGCTGATGGTTCTCTACCTCTCCAAGTTCCACGAGGCCTTCAGGAACTCCCCAGAGGATGACAACGGTCAGGCTGCTTCCTGTTTCTGTAAAAAAAAACATGTTCTGTCAACTTTTTCCATCAGCTGCTGTGAAGCTTTTAAAGGAACTTTACACCTAAAACTGAAAACTCAGTCATTATCTCTTCACCCTCCTGCTGATGGAAGGTCAGGTGAAGATTATTAGTGTACCAAACATTTCTGGAGCTTCACAGCTAAACAGCGCTCTACCAAACAACCAGTGAACATAGAGATTATTAGGAGTGCACTCCGTCTGAGGTGGGCGCACAAACCGGAACGTGTCTACTTATCCTGATGGAATGAGACCAATGAGAACTCATGATCTCTACATGCCATCTCAGACGGGGTGCATGCTAACACTTTTAGCTTCGAGGCTACAGAGAAGATATAAAAAACGGTGCAAATAAGATCTTTTTCTAATGAAGACGAGCTGCATGGAGTCGGTTTGTTTTCTGTAGTTTAATGCTACCATGATGTTTTACTGTGCGGCTCATGAAATGTTTTGTGGACTAAGAAACTTCACCTGACCTTCAGTCAGAATAGGCTGAGTAGAAAACGACTTCCTTCAGGCTTCATATCCTGTATTGAGTGTCATATTTTTAAAGGGATTAAATTATAAATTTAAGTCTAATTATAAAAGGGGAGCTAATATGCCGACAGAGACGAATCGTGGAATGAATGAACTTGCCCTTTCATGGTTGTATTGAGGTAATCATTTTTCAGAAGCTGTAGGAGGGTACAGTACAGTACATTCTGTTAAATTCTACGCCCCACTGGAAACAACTGATTCTCCAAGACTATTTTATCCACTGTGTGAGCTACAGCTGCGTGTTACACAACCGTGGTCAGGTTAGTCCCTGCCAGAGACATGACTGGTATGTGTGCTATGTCTGCGGAAACCAATCAGTACGTGTAACTGTAGAGGCCGTCAGCTCCGGTCACACCACCGCTGTAAGCTCCAGCCACGTTTCACTTCCAAGTCTTTAGAGTTGGTGTACAACTGCTGTGACCATGGAGCAAACCACACCTCTGAAAGGCTGGGAAACTCATGTATCTTTACAGCTTTAAAGTGGTTTGATTCTGTCTAGTCAGCAGTGATGTCTGCTCTGTGTGCCGTTGTACTGTCTTGGCCCTGGGTAATGTAAGTTGTTATGCAAAGTTGCGTGAATGGTTTGTTGCCTTCGTTTGTAGAAAAGAGACAATTTTGTAAAAATTGGTGTTGTGTCTCCGTTAATGCGGCTGCAGAGTTTTGATTCTTCTACCCACAGAGTTTCTGAGCAGCAGCATCGTGAGATGTTCACACAGAGTAGACAACAAATCAGAATGAATAAAAGCTTATCCATACATCAACATACTATAGGTTTGATCAATTGTTATTAAACTATTCATAATCGCAAAAGTAATTTTTGGAAAATGTTTAATATCCAAAAAAAAGGAGAGCAATCTAGCAATCTGGTCAGAGTCATGGATTTTAATGACGTTGTGGATAGTTTAGTGGAAGAAAGGAAGGAAGAACCACTTCTCCTGTATACATACTGTAGGAAGCAAAATTATTCATCACCAATTTTTAACAGGTTTATTGGCAAAATATATTATTTCTCAGCTGTTTGCAAAACCAAATCAGACAAGAACAGTTTAAATAGCTCAATATAACAGATATTGCAAGTGTGTGTTTTTTCCCAAATATAACAGAAAATGCTACTTTTACTGACGACTGCAGCCTCAAAATGATTCAACCCTTAATGATAAGCGTCTCTAGTACTTTGTAGAGACCCTTTAGCTGCTATGACCTGCTGCAAACGTGATGCATATCCAGGCACCAGCTTGTGGCAGCGTTCCTGAGGAATCTTAGCCCATTCCTCATGGACAAAGGCCTCCAGTTCTGGAATATTCCACGGTTTATGTGCTGCAACCGTCCTCTTTAAATCCCACCAGAGAGTTTCTATGGGATTCAGTCATGTGACTGACGGCCACTGAATGATCCAGGACTTCTTCTCAAACCAAGTCTTGATGTACTTTGAGGTCTGCTGGGGGATCATTGTCCTTTTGGAACTAGCTGCTATTTCTCACTGTATATTTATGCATCATGTCAGCTAGTTAATGTTATGAGTGTGTTTTTGTATAATATTATGAAGCTATTATATCATATTGCGGCAGCGTGTTTCCTGCCACGCTGCTGTGAGTATTTCCTTGATTGACAGGTTTCTCCATTTACTAACATTTAATTTCATCAGGATCCCATTGATCCCTCTGATCTGCTTTTAGTGTGAATGAATAAACAGGCTTAGTGTGAACTTAATAGGTTTGTGCTTTATGTTCCAGGTTCAAGAGAAGCAGATGAGAATAGTGAAGAATATCCAGCTAAAAGCAACCACAAACTGGTGAATCTTCCTCAGGCCAGAAAGAGGATACCCAGGGTAAACTGAACCACATTACATGCTCTCATTTTAAACAGGCCATCTCTACCTGCCCTCCTCGAGACCTTATTCTGTCACAACCAGCACACTGTTTATTCACAGGCATTGAAATCTGGATCAGAGGATAAAGCTAATAGAGATTAAATGAACATGTGTATGACTCAACTGAATAAATCTTAATTGTGGTGTCTGCTATATAAATAAAGCTTTTGTTATTATTGTTGCAGGATGACAAGAAACAGGAAGACGATTCTGTTAACAAGAGACGGCGAAAAGGCAACCACTACCTCACAGAGGTATGTTCACTGTGAAACAGTTTTTTTTTTTTTAAAAACACCCAGTTATATTTAACTCCTTGCTTCCTCCTCTCCCACCTCTTCATCCCTTGTGCTGGTGAATCAGTTGTCTTGTCACAGTGCACCTCCTGCTGGTGAGGATGGGGAGCTGCGGGAGAACAAGGTGCGCTCCATGGCAACTCAGCTGCAGGCTAAGTTCGAGGAGAACTCCTCGACGGGAAGGACGCATGGCAAGGTGAGAGACGTTTGAAGACAGACCCACACCTGTTTGACTTTCAGACCCACATGAGAGTCCACTTTATTCTGTTTACATGACAACACACAAGTTTTCCTCTGGTTAGTTCTGATCACTAACTGGCTTTATAGTGGAAGCAAGAGAGATACAATAATTTAAACCTAACTGAATGTTTTATTTATTTATCTAAATGTGTTTGAATTCCACGTGTTGAAGTCTCCGATAAGACATAAGTATTTATTTATTCGAACACATGAGCCACAGAGTGATGGAGAGTTTTCAACCTTTTACTCATAGAGTAATCTGATTGGACAATGGGCCGATCAGATTACTCTGCTCATCTGCAGAAGTTTTATGTGTGAATCTTATCAATCCGGTTAGATTTTTCCTATTTCAATGAGTTTGTGTTAAAATGGTAGTTGCATCATTTTGACCAGTTCAGATTTCAGATCAGCATAAATTCAGCGGTTGCTAAACGCCACTATGAGATATTGTGCATTCAAATTAAGATGTTGTTATTTGTAGAATAGGTGTGTGTAAGTAGCGATAATGCTACTGTTACCACCAACGATGATGATGATGATGATGATGAACACTTACAGAGACTGGAACTTTGTTTTAATAGTCACCCTCTTATTCTAGTGTAATCTTGCTATGTTGAAGTTAAGAGGCACCTTCATCATAATGTGTCACTGTCTTATGGACTTTATCAGTACTTTTTACAGTATTTTATCACCAAGTCGTGCACCATGTATATGTGACCTGTCACAGGGTTTCTGTCCAGTAATTTGGTCTGGAGGCCTTAATATTTGCTGCTTTTGCTGCTTGATACTAAATGAAACTTTACACAGTTCCTAATTCCCGATAACTGATTTACAGGATCAAGAAGTAGGATGGGTGATTTGTTTTGTTATAGAAGAGAACAGGCAGAATGATACATGAATAACACACTGCATGTATCTGGTGAAATGTCCTGTATTCTTTCATGTCACAATACAGGCCTTAGGTTACTTTTCTAAAGATTAACTTCAGTAACTCTCAAATGTGATTCAGGGAAATATTGGTCGTGATCATGCAGTAACAAAACTACGTAGATGGAACCAATAATTAAGTATTTATTTATTTAAAATGGCTACTGTCAGAATTTAGAAGTTCAAATCGTTGTGTTAATTTTTTTTCTGTTATAGGTAAGTGCACATTAAACAACGTCTGTCTCCAGAACAGAGCATTTAGTGCTCGGCTGAAGTTGTTGGTTGGTTAGAGAAAACACTCAAATTAGGAACTTAGGGAATAAAAACATGGAGCCATCGTAGAAAGTACCTTCTTACTTTATACCTGAGTTGTTGTTGTTTTTTTTTGCCAGAATAGACGTGAAATAAGTCTTTAAAAAAGTATGAAATTCCAGACTTGAAGACGTTTTCCTTCCCGGTGATCTCTTTCCTGTCCTGTTTCCTTTCCTTTCCTCCTTCCATCAGTCTGATGAGGAACCTTCCGATCCTTCCTTCTCTCCTGCTCTGTCTCCTTCCACCACACCACTTGCTCTCTCAGAGGAGGAGGAGGAGGAAGAGGAGGAGGAGAGAGAAAACCCCCGTTTCGCCAAGCCCGAGGATGTCCCCCCTCCTCCTCCTCTTCCTCCCCCTCGCCCCAAGTGGCAGGTACAGTATCCCTCGTCTGAAGTCTCCTCTGCTCTTTATGTTGTGATGGTACTGGAATAAATGTGTAACATCTGCTGTTTCCTGTTGCTGCTGGTGTCTTCCTGTTCCCAGCCCTCCATCTATCTTCGCTTACTGGAGAATCCCAGTGCTGTGACTCAGCAAACCAGTTTCCTCTACTCCCCCAAATCTCCTCTCCCTCCGAGCGGCTACAGTCGCTCTCCTTCACCCTCCCACTCTTCGACTCCTCCACGCTCACCGAGCCCTCGTGTTACTGAACATTACTACCCAGAATGCACCTCTCCCAACCTGACAACCAGTCATTTCTCTGCTTCCTCCATGTCTGCTACTGGTATCGATCATTCCTCTGAGAGGTCAGAGGAGTCCATGCAGCAGGTGAATTTCATGCCCGGTCTGTTTTTCATCACAACTTTTACATTACAGCCCATTAGTGACGTTATGATGTTCATCAACATCCGCTGTCTGTGCAGAGACTGTCTGCTAGAGCGTTTTCTCAGAGAAGCATAAAGGACAGAGCCGTCCTCCTCTCCTCCATGTTTTCCGGGTCCAGCAAACCACCTCCTGCTCCTCTTTCCCCTCCTCCTCAATCTCAGGTTGTGTGTTGCACCAATCATCTTGACTAATGTCAGACTTCTGCATGTTCATAATAACAGAGTGCATTGAGAGCTGCAGGTTGAACAGATTTGCCCTTTCTGAAAGTTTTATGAACTGGTATGTTAGATGTTCACATCCTGCAAAAACGAGACGTCAGCACAAGGTTGGACAATAATTTTTTAATCTCTCTTACGACAAAAGAAATGTTTCGATCCAGAAGATCTACCAGGGAGATTAAAGAATTATTTCTGGGAGCCTAACAGTGTTCAGACCTCTTGTTTTTGCACTTTGTTCAATTTTTTTTTGTCTTGCACCTGCATCACTGTTGGATGTGATGTGCACACACTAGTCCACTCCTCAGATGTTCACATCTTAATGTCTGAGCTTCATTGAATTTTTTCTTATTGAATATGAGCAATTTGAATATTGTTTTTATTAATATTGGCGCGCATTTTTTTAATGAATTTGTGAACCCTAAAAACTATGATACCTGAAGTAATGCGTTTGAAATTGCACATCTTAAACACATAAAATTCAAAGAGGGGAATTCAGACCACTAATGTCACATGTATTTTTTATTTTAGTACCACTAGATTTTGTGGTGTTTAAATTTCAACATTAGGTAATCTGCAGTAAGTAAATTTCAGAAGAAGGTTTTTTACTTTCACATCATAGAATCTCTGCATGCAGCTCACTATCATTTGCAGATTTTGTTGTTTGAAGTGTGTTCAAGAACTCATCTGTGTTGTGTGTCAGATTAATCCTCTGGGAATGACGTTGTGTGATGATGGTTTCTTCCTGATTCAGCACTGAATAAACAACCTTAACACTTAGGAAAAAACAACATTAGGTATTATTAATCTAAAAAGTGAAATATTAATACTTTATGAACTCCATCAATCTACTTCATCGTGTGATTTGAAAACATTTGATCTGCAGTTGCCTGGCAACGGCGTTCATCACGTTTCAGATATTGTTACTTCCTGATTGGTGCATGTAAATACGTAGCATCAGTGTTGCCAATTCAGCCTATAATAAGTGACTTTGGGTTTGTCACTTGTCGCTCTGTGTTCTTTTTGGCCTGTCACTAAAGTTTAGTTGCTCCACACTAGACCTGTCAGAACAGCCCATTTTACATCGACCCAGACTCGTCACCGTACGGAGGTCGTTCTACACAACACCCCCCCTGAGATCCTTCCCTGACCTTAAACTAGTAGTACTGGTGTCTCCCCAATCCCAGGGTGGATCCTGTAGTAGGCTGTCTGGTAGCTACTGTCAGTCAGATAGATACTGGATATGTTAGCCCCTGCCCAGTTTGCAGCAGGGTGTAAAGTGTCAGCAGTTAGAATCAGATGACGTCACTTTATTTCAGAGCTGCTAATGTATTACCTATGAAGACTAGAAGAACTCATAAAGTAACGCAGAGAAGACAGGAGGTGGAGCTGAGAACTCCTGCCTCTCTTCTTCATATCGCCTTGAAATAAACAGTTTCTGTTGAGACAAACTGGGACACACTGAGTGTGCCCCTCTCTCTCTCTCTCTCTCTCTCTCTCTCTCTCTCTCTTATTAAAAGTCAATGTAGCTCATCCAGCAGCTGATCTCTCTCCCTGAAATCAACATGAAGATATAATAAACCAACCATATCATCCAAACATGACGGTATTTCCTTAAATAGACTTAAAATGTAAATGGTTCCAAAATGGATGGATGTATTGATCCACACAATCCACAGAAACATATTTGGTGCGTTTTGTTTCATCTTCACATGATTTGAACAATAGACCCACATGTGCTGCTTGTAATCAACACAAACTGTCTGGGGTAAATAATAAGAGATCTCTGCAATGAAAATTTGAAATTTTGAGAATCAAATTTAAAAAGTGTCACAATGACCCAGATGCACTTGTCACCCTCCAGAGAATTATCTAACATGTAGAATTATAGTGCTTTTATAATGGTTGCTTATGAGATACAGACTAAATTCACATATATAAATTGATGATACACAATATCTCACACAGATATTGTGGGAGGTAAGGTTTTTTTTGTGGGTTTTTTTTAAGAGCAGAGTTGCTTCTTTTGACATGTTTCCTTTTTTCTCTCGTGAAATCTGGCAACGCTGAAAACAGAATTGGTCTGTATCTGATAGACGACTGTGTGTTAATGCAGGATTCATCTGCACGCAGTGAGAAGCTGATTTCAACCCTTTAACCGTGTTTCTGTTGGCTTTCACTAACACTCCACACTCTTCATTCACTTTGTAGATGAGTTTCATCCTATTCTACTCTTTCATTTCTTTTTCCCTGTCCTTCTGTAGGTGGAACTACCTATCTCTTCTCCTTCCTCATCCCCTCCTCCTCCTCCTCCTCCTGTCTCTGTATCTAAGAGCTCCACCATCTACCCTGCAGTCCACCCTGTGCCTGACCCCACTGCCCAGGCCGGTTTCTCCTCCGTCCACCTGCTCTCTGCTGGACACAAGGACAAGATACGGAAAGACTCCTCCTCTCACACTGACTCTGAAAAAACACATCAGATCTCTTCTCATCAGGCTGATTCCTCCTCTGTCCTCTCTTCAACCTGCTTTGACGAGAGCACCTCTCCACTCTCTGAAACTATGTGTAGAAATGGACACAACAGTTCATCTTCTCATCCAGCGTCTTTACCGCTAAAGGAAACCTCTGAGAAGATGCGTGAAAGTGAGGCGAGGGTCCACAAAGCGGCTCAGGAGACATTTAATGATGAGAAATTAGCTGAAAATGATCATATAAAGGTAACAGTTTCCTCATGCCTACCTAAAGCCAGCTCAGTGGTCCATTTAAAGTATCCTGCTGTCACGCTTTACCAGATTAGGGCTGTCTTAAAGGGATTTTTCTTTTCACCAATTTTAAGATGATGATAATTATCTTTTGTGTTACTGTGTCTTGTCCCTGCAGATTAATACAGTATAGACCAGATCTATAATGCTGTACATTTTCAAATGATAAAAAACATTTCTACAGTAATTGAAATAACTTGGACTTGCTGTCTGCGGAGAAATACATATTTACCTAAAAAGCGTGTATGATTGTAATCTTAAAGAGAGATTAAAAGGAAAAGAAGAAGGAAGGGGTCTGATCAAATAAATGATTCATCATGAAGCATAGTGAGTCATAAATAGACATTAAGGACAATGCAACACATTGATTTTTAATCCTAACTACATATAGCTGCACTTACAAAGACTATAGTTAGATAGAAAAGTTTTTGATTCAGCAGATCTGGATTATAATCTGGATCTGCACCACGCTATATACACTCACAAATATCAACACCATAAGTATCTTTTTATTTTATTTTATTTTTTTACATCATGATTTATGGACTATTTCTTGGATCCGCCCCTTTATCCAGATCTGCACCAATATTTAATGAGTTCTTGATTGACCCATCCCCCAAGTTAGTGTTTACGTTATCCTGCTAACAGACAAACAAACCAACTAGAATGGCACTCAGTAGGGTGCGTACCACACCTCAGGTCCAACAGTCCTGCATCTGTTTACCATCTGACCCATGTCCTGCCCCTCTAAAGTAGTGTTGATTTAGTCAGGTACTTTTTTAATTTAGTCTCAGTCCTGAGTCAAATGTCCTTATTAGTTTTTATCGTATTTAGTAACATTATCTGTTGTTTTCTTTGTCAAGTATTTTTGACAATTTATTTATGCTTCTTGGAAACCCTGAACCCAGTCAAGTTTCCCTGTAGCTGCTGCATTCATTGAGCAGTTTGACATCGAATTCTCTGCCATGTTTTTTAGCATAGAAATAGTCTAAATTCCCAGAGTTCATAGCAAAGAAGTCCTAATTAAGTATTCAAGAACCAGACAGCTTTGTGTACTGGCTTCATTAAACTGTCTTTTTAAAGTCTATCCTTATGAACAAAGACCCAGAACTTAAGTCTTCTAGTGCTAAACGTGAACTAATCTTTAGAATTCATATCGTTCTGATTAATATTAATTGATTATGTATTAATGACCTCAGATGTAAAATCAGGTTAAAATCCCTAGTGTTGGCAGACTGTATGCTCCATTTTGCTTTTACAACTCTATTTAACGGCTTGTGAATATAATTACAGCATTTATTATCCATGAGGCAACATCTCGCATTTCATATTTTTTTTTATTGTATTTCTCAGGAGAGGCTTGTTAGATTAAACATGGTAAATTCATGGCACTGTAGGAAGAACGCAAGGATTCCTAGAAATTCTTATCTCACTCTTTTCTTTAAACTGTGCATCATTTCACTGGTGATGTTCATTCTGGTGTCATCTAGTGCAATGGGAGCTGTGCTCTTGAGACCCCCAGAAGAATCACTCAGAGGTCAGTTGTTGGTTCTGAGAGTTGTCCGACCGGAGCTCCTAGTTACATTAAAGAGGTACAAGCTGAGACCTCAGTCTGAATGCATGTCCTTAAACTTTAATCTTCCTAACTCCTGCTATACTCTCTGATTCCTTTTTTCCTTTTCCTCCTCTGCCTTCCTTTGTTGGTTAGCGAACAGTTGGAAAAGTATCATCCGCTATAGATGCTAAAGCTCAGATACTGGCCGTCCTCTATGAGACAGACCACAGACCCAATACCGCACCGGTAAGATGCATGTGGACGTTGCAGAAACTAATCTGACGCCGACTTTATGGTCTTTCTTTGTACATCTTACATGTGAAACTAGCAGCAGCATCGAAGAGGTGTCGTGACTGCGTGTGGGGATTTTGAAAAGTTGGATTGAAAGATCAGCACAAAGAAAAAATACTGCTCAGCTTTGACACCAGATAATCAGGCTCTAGCTCCCTGGCCATGGAAGGCTCCTTAGGTTTGACACTTGTTAATTCTAAACTCAGATTTTCTGAAGTTAAGACTTGAGTGTCTTAAATTAATATTTGAACTTGGCTGACATTGTCTCGGCCAAAATAATTCGCAATAGTGATATTGTCATGATATCTAGAAAAATGAAAAAATAATGCGATCAGTCAAATTCGTCTTTAAATGATTCACCTGGCGACATCACTTTTATTCACATTGCACAGACTCATGGATCAAACTGCAGGCCACGTTAAAATAGAACGTCTTGTCATGTTTCACTCGTTTAATGGTAACCATGTCGTGTTCTCTATGATTGGTGCAGTTTACCATCTCACTGCTGGACCACTAACTCATTCATATGATGTACTTTACTGCAGGCATCTCTCAGAAACAGTCACCACTCTAAGGCAGCTGTAATGTAAACCTGTCCTGGTCTTCTTCCTCTCAGTGTGTGGTCCGTAAGGACTTACCTCCTGGCCTCGGTGGCAGCGACATCTGCCACTTCTGCACCAAGCGGGTGTATGTGATGGAGAGACTGAGCGCCGAGGGCTACTTCTTCCACCGCAAGTGTTTCCGCTGTGACGTCTGTAAGTGCACCCTCCGTCTGGGGGGGCACGCCTTCGACTCGCAGGAGGGTACGTTAGATTCACTGTAACTGCGGAGGCTTTCACCCCAGAGTGTCCATAACATATACTGTAGGGGGGAGTTTTTGTTGTGCAGATGTATCACTTTGTCCAATAAAGCACTAATAAACCTGCCTTATTGTCCTTCCTAACCTTGTTTTGTTTGCTTCCTTTACAGCCAAGTTCTACTGCAAGATGCATTATGCCCAGCGCCAGTCCAGCACTCACATGGGGAGGTTCAGGAGGAGGATGGTGAGGAATTTTCCAGTTACGAGACACAAATCTAACTATAGAAAAGTAGCATTTCAATCAATCAATAAATAAATATGTATGCATGTTTGTAGCTAGCTGACTGTTTTGCATTCAAAGAAAATACCATCATTCCTTTACTTCCTTAAGAAACAGGATCTACATTAATATTATTTATGAATATTATTTCTGTATATTATTTCAAAATAATATTTCTTTGCCCCATGCTTCATAATTTAGATGACATATTTAGCATATTTAGCAACATCCACATGTTGGAGCTATTGGCAACCTGTTTGAATTTGTGCCAAGAATGATTTCTGTAATGACCCCAGAGGGTTTGTGACACAGAGCCATGACTGGATAATTGGATGAACAATATGTCTGTCACTGTCTATCACAGGGTAACCTGAACCAATCAGATCAGTGAACTTTATGATGTACAGTAATAGGATAAGTTTCCATCGAGCCTTCAGTGTTGCTCTTTGCTTTTCTTTCAAAGGAGAAGTAAGAGTAAATGAATGTTTTCTTCTTTTTGCCCTATAGTTGGTCCTAAAAAAAAGTAGTGTAGCGCCACCTAAAGGTGAAATACACAAACATTCTACAGAATGGATTAATCCCCAAATCTGGACATTAATCTAAAAACTCCACCAGTAAAATATTTTTCATGGGTTATTAGCCCGGAAACTCAAAATACATTGTTGCAAGGTGTATTTTGGCTCTATTGGTAGCAATATTGTAGCAATATGGTAGGGAACCTGTGTAGCAAATAATGTCTTTAGCATGTATGGTGTTTGAGATGTTTATAGTAGACATAGACATTTTCTATTAATCATAGGAGAGAAAACAAAACATTTTTTCTTATTTGTGTGCAAACTGAATGTGAGATCGCTACCAAGAATCACAGCTGTTGTCGTCTGACATCGATGGGATTTGTTTTTCGTTTGTCGCAGCAAAACTGTTGAAAGGTTTCAAACCAAAAAGATGTCAGTAGAGTAACTGCAGAGTTACAGTATATTTGCAGCTTTTAAATGTTCTGTTTTGATGAGGCTCATTATCCTCCTCCTTGAATGAACTGAGGGGGTAACACAGGAATGGCTTTCCTCTGTCCATCTGTCACATTTTGTTTTCTGGACCATAACAAAAAACTGTTGAATATTTTTTCATAAAACTTTCTACACACAACAACCAAGTACTGAAGTTGTGCCTTTGGTTATTTAGGGATTTTGATCATGTTTAGTTTTTTGTTTCCGTGGTTACAAGTTGAATTTAGGCTCATTCTGTGGGTGGGATTTGTCTCAGACGAGGGATTCCGGGGCATGACTCAATATGTTCTGGACAGGTGCCATTTGATATTTCAGGAATCTTAAGGATTTGATTTATTGATTGATTTTAATTTTAAAAATTGACCTTTTCCTCAAATATACAATCAACGGGGTCAACTTAAATAACTTTACTCGACTGACACCACTAGTTCTATTTCATCTTTTCCCTCCTTTGTGTCTTGATTTCTGCAGCAGGACCGTGTCACACCCTTGTCGGCGGACAGTGGGAGCTACTCAGCAATGGGCAGCGCCCAGCTCCAACCCCCAGGTACTCTGGTGTCCTTGATTAGGCGAGGCCTGAGCTGGCCGAGGCGTGCTAGCCGGGCTGTGTGTGTGTTGCCTCAACGGCTGTTTGGAAGTGTGTGTGAGTCTTTCACAGCTGTGGGGTCCCACGTCAGGAGCCGCTCACATGACTATGTGTTCCTGTATGAGCTGCTGAGCCTGAGCTGTCCTCTGCTCTGCATGATGCATGAGGTGCTGGGACAGATCTACCAGGAGCCCCAGCTGGGCCAGCAGCAGCTCACAGGCCACCAGTTCATGTAGGGGAGGGGCTTGGCTGGCCCAGTTGACCTGATAGGAGCCCAGATGGGTTTGGATTTGTGCTCTTGTGCTGCACAAAATAATGAATCAGGAGTTGAAACCAATTATTATCAGTATTCCTTACATTCCAAGTGGGTCATTTTAGTTTTATGATTTTTGAAGTCAAAAGTGTTTTATCGATTAGCTTGTACTTTTTTCTTAGAGTAAGAGGACAGCAAAATGAAAAGCGATCTTAAAACAACAGGTCACCCAAAAGCTAAACTTAAGTCATAATCTACTCACCGCCATGCTGATGGAAAGTCTGATGAAGTTTTTTAGTCCACAAAACATTTCTGGAGCTTCACAGAAAAACATCGCTGCAGCATTCTCCAACACAACGGAAGAACATGGGGACCTGTTTTAAAACGTCATAAAAACAACCAATACAATGACTCCATATGGTGGAAACAACGTCTCCAGAAGCCCAGAGATCACAGACTGATTTGAAAAGACAGTTTTTACTTCATTTGAAGCTGCAATCTTCACTGTAGCCTCGAACTTGAACGTTTTTACATGACATTTGACATGAGATCAACAATGATCTCCACATACCTCAGTAGTAGAGCTCTCTGTTGTGTTACACAACTTGTGGGTAGCAGGTGAACACGCGTTAGAACGTCACCCGTCTTTCCTTCGACATGGCGCTCAGTAGATAATGACTGAAGATTCATTTTTTCCTTTAAGCAGATTTATTGTGTATTGAGGAATTATATGGTACCTGCTGATCTGAGTTAAGCGGTGATGCATGAATTAAATGCTCCTGCTAATTAGCTCAGATTGCTATTCGTGTGTTGACTGTCAGGGTGCTGAACCCTGCTACATGCATCTATGACTCACATGGGCTTGTTCCAGGCTGCTGAAACAGAAGGCAACGCTCAGATCTGTCCGTGACAATCATATGGCACAGCTGTCACCAGATGATAAGTAATATTAGTTAGAAGTAGTTTCTGACTGATCCTGTCGGGCTCAGAACAACCAGTTGCATTGTCACGTAATGCTGAAGTCTTTCCATTGTGCTCTGCAGACATGCTGTGAAGTGTCTAACAGAGTGGGTTGTGATGATGAACAGAGGATATTTAAAGTAGCCTGGAACATGCCCTCTGGCTCTAACCTTGAAAGTTACCTGGGAAGTGTTGTTTCTTTTCAATAAGCGATATGAGTCATGTCAGCGTAATTGTCATGGTTTTGCCGTTACACTGACTCTTTCTATTTAACTCTGCACCACAGAGATGTGCAATGGAAATGCCAAAACAGTATTTTTTTAACATTATTTCAGGCAGTATTTTTGATATTATTTCTTCTTGTATTTCACTTTGATATTTATTTTGTTAAAGGTAATTTGACTGTATTCTTTTTATATATTTAGGGCTCATTATTTATGGTGTTTACCAACCTCATCCTACTAAAACAATAAACAGCTGGGAGTTTATTTCCTTTGAAAATTTGATGATACAAAAATCTGAGTGAAATTCAGGTGATGATGAATTGGATTACAAAACTAAATCTTAGCTTGAATCAGCAACTCATTTGAGGTTTGCTCACTTTTCACTTTCACTCTTTCGTATTTACTGATTTTAAAAATCAGAAAAGACAAGAACCTTTGGTTGCACTGGATTGTGAAATCAATTTGAAATTCAGGTGAGACTGATCTCTACTTTTTTAATGAAACTGGGTATTTTTTTTTGGTTAAAAACCAGTACAAACCAAAAACAATGAGCCTTATGTATAACCGCTTCAGGCTGTTTTTTTGGTCTCTGTTTCCTTAGCGGTGGACGTTTTTGCTTAATAAAGCAGAATCTACAAAAGACTGTATTTCAATTTAATTTTTCATTCAAATTTTTGCGATTATTTTTGGGGGTTTTTATAACTGTTTTTGTTATATATTCTATGTTGTAAATGATGCCTAAGGTGAATTTAGCTCTGATCGTTTGCTTTCATTGTGCAGAATTAGAGATCAGTTCTTAAAGTACTGCTGGACTGACCTGTTTTCAGGCAGTTCTCACAATTCAGTGTCTTATTTAAATCATTTTCTTGCAATCATTACGTGGACTTGTAATTTTGAGCACTCTGTTTTCTTTCCATCCTCCCTTTTCCTACTTCCCACACATCTCATTCATTTGCTTTATTTTTCTAAATCCATTTTTCCCTTTTGTTCACTTCATTTTGTTCAGTCTGTTTCAAGTTTCCAATGCTGCATCCTCTGATTGGCTGATTCCTGCCACCAGGGAAGGTGACAATTGGCCGACTTCGGTCATTAGGTCTTGCTGTGTTGCTTTTGCATTGGCTGCCTCTGTAGCCCCACCCCCTTGAACCTAACCTAGATTAACCAGTCACAACCAGCATGAGTCCCAGTGCAGGAGATGCTAAAGTTGTTATGTGTAGCATCAATTAAAACATGAAGTAGAATTTCAAATTAAACGTGATGCCACAACAAAATGCTTCATATTAACCAAATGCCACTCATGTTTTTCATTATTTCGTTTCTCAAAAATACGGTGACATGACCTTTAGAGGATGTAGCTATTCTGTCATTTTATTATTATCAACAAAGACCAAAATCAACAATGTGGTTTTTTAAAATACTTTCCAACTTCTCAGCAACTATTGGATGGTTTGTATCAGGCTTTGGCTTCTACCAACAGCAGCAGGATTGATTCATTGTTGGTTTTGGTCTTTTCATGGGGTTTGTTGACTATAAGTATTGTATATAACATAGCTGTGGTTATACTTTTAGGCCACAATAAAGTTTTATCTAACTATGAAAGATAAGTGGCCTCAGTGCCAAAACAGATCACAGCGAACGAATATCTGGATCAGACTTTTAGCAAACACACAGCAAAAAAAGTTTGTGTCGAGGTTGTGGTGATGTTAAGTTGATGCACACATGGCGCCTTTCAGATGGTTTTGCTGTTTCTCAGTCGTTAATTTGGTGCCATATAAACTAACCCAGCCTTCATATTGTGCTGTGTTCCTCCCTAACCTCCGTAACATCATCTGATTGCCCCTGCATTGCCTTTTCTCTCTCATGTATCATCATCAGCAGCCTCCCTTGTTGTCAGGCCCGTTTGACAGTAACGAATGTGTCCACATGTCTGTGGTCTGTCTGTGGTTCCCTCTGTTTCAGAAGGAGGCCTCCCCCCCTCAGAGCCCCTCTCCAGCTCTCTTTCATGTCCCTAGACCTTGCTCAGGAGATCAGCAGCCCCATAGCAGCTTTTTGCACACTGCCAGATCCATATTGTTGGCTGTATTCTGTATGTTTCATAGTTTGATTAATAACAAGGCTTGAAGCAGCCTTCAAGCCTTGTTATTCATTTTCCATATTGATAATTACTGTAAAACTGCTTAATTTATGATATTTATAAGCTGTAAATATGTTCGAAAAATAAATCGGTTTGATAACATAAATAATTTGCTTTGTGGTTTGTTGCCAATTCGTCGAATAATTCCAATAAATTTCAGAGATGATTGATCAGGGGGTATCCAGGGTAATCCCACAATGCCAAAGTATTTCCATACAAAAAAATTAATGTCATCAAACGGCCTCTGACACAGCAAATCTTTTCACCACCTCTAAGTTGGCGTAACATCACCCACACGAATCACCTTCACAATCACAGCTTTTGTTAACTCAACAAATAACATGTGCTTTGTAACACTGGATGAGTAGCTGCTTTAGGTTTACAAGCTTTAGGTTTGCAGCAGATCAAAAGGAGCCACACAGCAGTGGCAAAAATCAGATGGATTCAGAAGCTTCTACTGCAAAAGAAAAAGACATTTGTCACAACATGAAAAATGGACAAGCAACATCAGGCTAAATGAAAAAAGCGTAGATGTAATCAGATATATTTGAGCTCAGTGAAACTGAATCTGATTGAACGACGCTGCAGTCAACCTGAACAGAACTGAAGTGAATCCCTCCTCTCAGCTTCCTCATGGGTTCTGTTAGCGGGTCTGCTCTGTCCTTTCCTCTCAGTTTGGTATCTATCTGTCATTTGGTGTCTCTTATTTAGCCAAACCAAAGTGAGCGCATCAAAAGGTACAAGTGAAAAAGATGCATGAGTTAAAGCTCTGGTCAGCTAACGGCTAACGCTGCACACGAGGGTTGTATCGAGATATTTTCATGTCTTTGCTGTGACCAAGTGGAAATCACCTTTGGAAAGATTCTGTGCAATGTTGACTTCATTACTCTGTGAGTACTGTTACCAGCATTCATGTCTTTTATCAGTGCTTGCGTTGCATATAGAAATTCTACTGTGTTAATGCACTTTTAAGCAGCATGTGTCACAATCAGAGAATCTATTTTTTTCAGATGTATGAACATTTTGTTAGTGTATGTTTGCTCGGCAGCCATTCTTTGTCATGCGACACTGATTTTCTTTATTTTTTTATTAGATAACCAACATTAGAAGTGTAACCTGTTGTAGACTCTTAGTGAGACATCATGCATGAAATGAGCCACATGCTATTTAATTTTTTACCACAACGCAGCTCAGCATTAATTCTCGTTAAAACTTAATGCCCTCACACTGTCTTTATTTGCAGGTGGGGAGTCCAGCTTGATGTCAGAGCAGCTGGATAAAGGTCAGAAGAGAGTTCTTGAAGACACAGAGGTGGCTGACGATGCTGAGGATGCTTCCTGTGTAGCCAAACACGCAGCACAAGATACGACAGGGGCCGAGGGCCAGAATCTGGACAGTACCAAAGGTCAGTGTGGCTCCCACGGTTCTGTATGGATGGAGTCTAATTTAATACAGCTTTGGGTTGAGTGACGTAAAGGAAGTTTTTCTCTGCTCTGCAGCACAAACTGGTTTTCAGCCCCTGTTTTTACTTGAAACATGATATTCCCTGAGGGAGAATCTTAAACTGGCTGAACTTAAACTAGTCACCCTGCAGCTGTAGTATAGTTCTCTCCCATACTTTGCTGAATGTTTGTTATTTCTTCTCAGTTGCAGAGACTTCCTGGGTTCAACATTCTGTTCACTTACATTTCTGCACATAGTTGTAGCAGAGGCTTTTGTGTGGTTATTGAGCTTATAAAGAAGAAAACTGAAAATGTTTTTTAATATTATTGATAGATTGTTTTATGTTTCTCAATAAATAGACATCCAAATCTTCCATGTGTTCATCCAGACACTATCCTATGGTCTACTTTTTGCTGTTTGAGTCTCGTTGCACATTTAGGGTGCATTCAAATGCTCCTTGGATGATCCCATTGTCTGAGTTGGCAAGCTGTTCTAACGACTTTGCTGTGTTCATGAGCTTTTAAGCCTCCAAAAAAGATGGAAACAAAATTATTCAACCTCTATTGTTTATTAGGTTTATTACAAAAATATACTTTTTATCAGCTGTTTGCAATAACCAAATCAAAAAAGAATAGTTTAAATAGCTCAATGCAAAGGATATTACAGATGTTTTATGGTCCCCAGAGGATGAATTGTGATGACTTCAGGGATCCCCTGACATTTCCTCCAGCACTACCAGGAAGTATGAAATGCAGCTATTGGATAGTTGAACATGTTCAGATATCCATATTCCCTTCAGAATGGATGATAATAACTTTGGTGATCACCTGACTTTCAATCATCAGGTCAAAGTTTTAATTTGGTTGATGATCAACCCATCAGCCACAGCCTCATGAGCAAATGTTGCTGACATGCTAAACCAAAATGTTAAACATGCTAAATATCATGCCTGTCGAACATTGTGAGCATGTTAGCATGCTAATATTACAGTGACACGGAGCTGTTAGCTCACTGATAAATGATAAGACCTGACTTTCTATCATATACTTCTGTACTTCTGCTGTTTGCTTAGTGTGGAGAATAAGAGCCAGCGCTGTTTTCTGAAAACACTCTGTAAATGACTTCTTTGTGCTATTCTCATAAAACAAGCCATCTCCCAAATGTTTCGTTCTGCCCGTCTCAGTTCGTTTTGGTCTTTGTCTCACATCTCTGCAGATCGCTGTAACACCAGACAGAACAATCGGTGGAAACGGAAGATCAGAGCGAGTGAGTACCTCAGATTTTTCTTTAGATTTTATTTAGTCTGCTGTGCACAGTATTCATTTGGGTTTGACTGAGAATTGAATACCAAGTGAAAGTGCCTCTCTCTAAATCTGTGAGTAAGCAATTTAAAACTACATATCCCTGTTTGTTGCTACAGGACACCTTCAGCTGTCAGTGATGCTCTTCCCTCCTTAATGCAGCTTCTGCATCAGGATTAATTACCAATGAAATAAACTCCTGAAACCAAAGCCCTGCATGATCATAAAAAAAACACGACATGAAACACTTCAGAACAAGGATTTGTTTCATGACTTTTTTTTTTATTTCGACTGGGAAAGAATGTTTCTCCTTGTTGATGTTGAAAATGCCTAGAAAGTATTTTATGATGCTTTTACTAAAATTGCATGCTCGCCTAAAAAAGTATGGAAGTTAAAGCTGCAGAAGGTAACCTGTAAAAAAAATTACTTTTTGTCATGTTTTCTAAAATTGTCACTATGTCCTCACAATAGACAGATAATCTGAAAAAAAAGTCAGACTCCTACAGGCCCATCTAGTGCTCCACATGCCATTTGCAAGAATCCACCACAATTGAATCTAAACCACCAATCAGAGCCAGGATGAGTGTCAGACGGAGTGTCAATCACTCTTGTGCGCATGCTGCGGGCAGCCCCCGTCTATACCCCAGCATGCTCTTACTGGTCAGGCACAGCAGCCTCCTCTGAGGGGAGGGCCTTTGGAGGCTTTGGACTCGTATGTATTTGTCATATGGATTCAGCTGCATTTGATAGAAATGTCACAGTACCAAGCAAAGGGTTGTATTCATCAGTTGTGTGTGTTTCCGTGTCGTGTAAATAAAACCATGTGATGTTATAAATCAAGTCACTGTTAGTGGAGAGGTGTCCTAACAGAGAGACAGTAGAGACAGTAAGCATGTGTCCAAGCACAGGTACCAACACTGTTGTAATGCAGCATGTAGAACACTAGAGATCAGTATTGTTCTCAGTAAACGCAGAAAGCATCAGATGAACTTTGTTTTATAGATGCTGACTGGTTTCCGCAGGTTTGTTGAGTTCCTGTGATTCACAGATCAAACTCTGTCCTTGCTCACAGCATTTATTACCGAGCATTTATTTGAATTAAAATGACCTCATTTTCTCCTCCGTGTTTCACATTTGCAAACTGAACAAACTGCATCCCTTGTTGCTTTCCTTGTGTCCCGTTAGAATGTACCGCTACCTTTGTCAAGGAGGTTATGTTTGTTTGCACCAGTGTCTGTTTGTTGGTTTGTTTGATTAAGCAAAAAACGAATGAACTTACATACATTTTGGGGATACATGTGTTAATGTAGGAAGGCCAAAAAGAATACTTAACACCTTATTTTTGACGTTTTCTTACTAAACCGGGCACATTGCCTATAATGAGGGTCTAATATCTTATATAATCTAGGAAGGCCACCGCTCCACCCAGCTAAATGTTTCCTAAGGTGCTGGAAAACATAAGTAGATTCAAACTCTAAGAAAACATTTCTGCACAATTAGATCTATGCAATGTTTGAGTTTATTATAAAGCAAGCTTTGGGTCTATCTGACCTTTATCAGAACATACATACTGTAACTGAACAATGGACAGACAAGCCAAATGCATGTGTTGAAAGTAACACACAACTAGAATGGCACTCAGTGGAGTGTATACCTCTGCAAAGACAAACCTACACGTCTGTTTAGCTTGGTTGACCTGTGCTCCACCTCTCCACAAAGAATCTTGGTAATCAATTCAGTAGTTCTTACATAATTATGGAAAATATTGAAAAATGTCTTTGTTATATTAAGGAAATTCCAGACCTGCCCTTTTATTTTATTGGGATACATACCAATATTTAATGATTTTTTTCCCCCTGAGCCATGCTCAAGCCCTCCCCAAAATGTGTGGGAATTGATTCAGTAATTTTTGTGCAATTGGGAAAAGTTGAATAAATGCTCTCATTGTTATAGAAAATGGAAAACAATCTTGCATGCACCATGTTTTGTGGGAATCTGTCTTTTAGCTTTTGAATAACCCTGCTAACAAATAAACAGACATGGGTGAAAACATAACCTCCTTGTCCGAGGTAATACGGACATTTGACTTCCACACATATGAATCCGTGCCTCTCAAACAAACAGCTAACGGTGTACTTTGCCCTCGTACAGCCTTCCCTCTGCTCTTCATCAAGCACTTCCAAAGGACCTTGCCACTGGACAAAGACAGACCAGAGCCTGTCCCTGAAAGAGACTCTGACTCTGAGGAGATGACTTCAGCAGAAAAACAAAATGTGTGTTACATGGAATTTAGTCTAGAATTTAGTCTAGACACACCACATGTACTGTAGTGTACATAGACTCATAGCACAGTTGTCTTCTGTTTAATTCATTGACAATGCATAGATATTTTTAATAACCCATCTTTGTGCACTGACAAGATTCTTGTTCTCTCAGACCTCAGACAGCAGCGCCAAGACATCAGCAGATACCCAGGATCCCTCAGAGGGAAGTGAAACGAGTGAAGAGTGCTCGAGGACAGTGCACAAGACAGTGTGCAACTCATCTAACTCAAAGAAACGCTTGATGATATCTCTCCCTGAGAAAGAGAAGCTTCTGAACTGGGACATGCTGGTCACACCAGAGGAAACTAACACCAAGAACACACATCAACATAAAGACCAGGTGTTTGTTGAAACAGTAATATCAGTTGTTCTAGAGAAGAATAAGCCCGCTCATGAACATGTTTTCTGCTCTTTATCTCTCAGTTCTCATGCCTTCTGCAGTATAATGCAGAGGTCCAAAGAGAGTGATGTGAGCAAGATAAGAGGAGTTAATTCCACATTATGTTGACCACATTTTTCCTGTCCTCTGATGTTTTATCAGGTACAAGCAGAGACAGAAGCAGATAAGCCTCAGACAGACTCGGGCCAAGATGGGGAACCATTCCAGAGCCAAGCCTCGGCCTCGGCCCCCTCAGCCTTCCAGCTTATAGCCAACGCCTTCAGGAGGACATTTAGTGTGACCAATCCCTCCAGGAGCTCCAACACCACAGTCACAATGTTTGTATGAATTACTTTATTTTAAACACCAAATTAAAGCTGCTGTAGGCAAGATTTTTCTGTAAAAATCCATCCGTCTTATCAGTCTAACCTGCCTATATTGCTCTACATTTCTGGAATTCTTTCAAATTCAATGTACCCAATTTTTTTTTATGTCATGATTTGTCTTTTGCTTTACCAGGAGGACCAAATGTGATGGCCCCCACAAACAGAGGCCCATGTCAGAGGCAACGTTTCATTTTAGCTCCCTCTCCAGCACAGTGGGTCCAGAACAATACAAAGATGAGAAGAAGGTCGGCAAGGATCAAGCTCGGTGGGCATCTGTAGGGGCTGATCCGTGGAGGGCCGGGCGAGACCTGCCCTCTTTGTTGCAAGAAGTGTCCCTAAAGGGCAGCAGGGACTCTGCAGTGGTGTTCTCTGATGACATGGCCTCGTTGCCTCGCAGGAAGGTCAACTTATTCTCATCCTTGAGGCTGAGGAAAAAGGAGGATCCAAAGATCGAGGTGCAGGACCAAGAGCTGCAAAAGGAAATCAGGGCGATGCTCACCAACCTCAGAAACAAAGGTTAGTGCACCGATTGGGAGCCTTCCGTCCATAATCTGCGTTGATTTCGTACGTATTTGTGAACGTTTTCAGAGAGCTTACAGTTACAGACGGAACAGACGAAACTGAGCAGTACCACCGGAAATGGTTGGGGGCAGTATAGCCACAACTCAAGCAAGCCTCGACAAATGTGTACGGACACAACGAAGAAGAAAAAAGTGACGCAAAAAAGTAAAAAAAAAAAGAAAGTTTCATCATGTCTCGATGTATTTAATGGCCTCACAGATCACTGCCGACTACATCGATTTACAAGGCACATTGTCACAACCTCCTCTTACTGGTGCCATCTTTGTTGTTATTGAAACTTTTGACTCTTCACTGCCCCCTTGTGGATGTATCCATTCCAACGTAAAAGACACATGGAAGCATGTGGGCATTGACGGATACACCATTTGAAATGGACGTTTCAATTTTTGTACATACAAATTAGCCTTAAGCCTGCATGAAAAGGCCACTTGGAGACAGTGCAAAAAACTGTAAATACAATATTGACTTAACAACTTGTAAAGTTACTATGGTGAACGTTTTCGCAGTCAACACTTTCTTATTAACACATAGCAACATAAACATATTTGGAGTCATGTTTAAGGTTACGCAATGAACATAAATCTAACTATTCACGGAAATATCTGTCTCTAAAGGTGAAAAATATACAACATTCACTGTCACTTATTTACTTCATTGATTTAAAAAATAAAATAAAGTGTCATCTGGATGCTGTTCACAAAACTCAAACTGTCAAACTTTGGGCAAAGAGCCTCCGGGTCTGAAAAGAGAAGGCATTTAAGTGCTTTAAACCTGCATTATTTCTTATGGCCAGCAGGGGCTGTGTCAATAAGAAGTCTGATTGGATGTAAGCTTATGAGAAAAAATTACTCTACTTCTCACTTGACTTCGTACGTCAGTAAACAGTTTTCTAATGAGTTTATGGTTTCAATCGCAAATTTCAAGTCTTCTTTAATAAAGCATGATGTTTATCCTATAAAATATTGTGCCATTTAGAGTAAAATAGACCATAAAGCAGGGTAGGCTTAGGGGCATGGCTTCGTTTTGATTGATAAGTCACTACCACAGCGTGTCCTCGGGTTCTCAGTCAGATCCAATCAGGATGTCATCCTCAGCTCCACCCTCTCCAATATGGTTACATCTGTTTTCAAATAACCTGGCGTCAGCCGCAATGCCAAACCGGAGCCTTCACAACAGTAGTCCACAAACCAATGGGTGATGTCACAGTGTCTATTATTTACTGTACAGTCTATGACTAACACACATGTTCACATGCACTAGCATGCATTCCCTACCCATCTGTCTTCAGCCTGGGGTGTTGAACAGTGGGGCAGAGGGTTTACTGTCTTTTTCTGCTGGAAACATCTGCCTGCTGCCGGAAACAAAGACCCACTTAATGTACAACCACTATAATGTGCAGGCCTCTCACGTCCTTTGACTTGCATCACTTTACCCTCTAGCCATTTGGGGGCAGTGCAACAAGCTGAAACCACCACATTTATGTGTGTCCATCTTATTAAGCTGAGATGGAGAACAGTACAGCCAGTTTAACGGAGCCTTTCTTGTTGAAAACCATGACCTGCTGCATCTAAAAATGACACTGATGAGTCGTTTTTACTGAAAGGCACTAAAGACACTGTGGAGCTCAGGGAAAGTGCAGATTTGGGAGATAATTCTCTGTGAGTTCATCGATTTGAGCCACCCCTTTTAAATTATTTGATTCATTGTTAATATAAAAATATTTGATAAAACAGCTTTAAAATGAAGCTGACTGGCTGCATGAGTCTGTGAGTAATGAGTTCAGCCAAAGACTGAGGTTTCCTTCTCAAAGTATGTCATTTAAATTGTTTTTAAAGGCCTGCAAAGGTAAACCTATCCAGTAATTCACAATTACAAAGATTAGAGAAAGATCTGCATAACATAGTTTGAGTATTTGCTATCTGAGATATATTGAAACCTCTTTGGGAGCTGCTGGTTTAATGGGTTCAAGTTTAATGTGATGGAGGGCAAACAGCAGGGTTTTTTGTTCAAGGTCCTTCCTGACTGTTGTTTTGTGTTTTCATGCAGACCTAATGTTCAAACCTTACTTGGCAATTCTCCCTTTTTATTTATTTATGTTTTTGTCTTTTTTTATTCCAGCCTCATGTCAACAGAATCTGGAAGAGTCTTCCTCGGGTGACGATGAGAATGAAAACCTGACATTCAATCAGAAGGTTCGTACAGACCGACTGAAGGACAGCGCAGTGCAGGGAAGTGTTAGATACACTGTATTTGCATGTGTTTACATTTTCTGAAATGATCCGTACTTCCTGTCCCAGCTTCATCCAGAGAGACAGAGGAGGATGCAGGAGAAGACGGCGGCCCAGCAGGCTAAAAGAGAGCTGTTGAAGAGGCTCCACAGAGCTCAAGTACTCTTCTTTCCAGTGACATTCACTCATTTTTAATGAACAGCTTATGCAGCAGAGTTTTACAATGCATGTCTTAGTTTGGCCTTGCAGAAAGCATGAAATGCCCACCTTCCATCTGACTGAAGTGCTACCAGTGATAATGATATATTTTACATTTTTAATATTTAACTGAGAGTCCAATGGTGTGCTGCTCTGTACTTATATGATTGGTAGGGTTGGGCATTGTTTGGATTTTAACTATTCTGATTCCAATTCTGATTCTGCTTTTGGGTTCTGGTTCTTGACGGATCTCGATTGCGGTTCTTTTAGGGGTGGGGTCAAAACAGGCCACATGCTTATTTCACAGAGGAAAATTTTATTTAAAAAAAAACTTTAAACATTCTATTCTCTATCAAGAATGTATCATTCATTATGAATAACTCATTCATATATTTGTGTCACGTCATGGGGTCACTGCCACTGGCTCAAAGGCAGTAAACTGGCTACTAGTGTTAGCAATCTGCGGATGTTTTTCTTTGAAAAAAAATATTTTTCAGTATTTCACTCAAGTATGACTTGTTTGCTGTCTCACTGCTAGTTAATTATCACTTTCCCGTTTGTGACGAGGTGCTGCTGGCTGTTGGCTCAGGGTTGACTGAGGAGGAGGGTGAGGCAGATGACTGGTGTAATGCGTCAAACATTGTTCACCCGCTGTACACCATGTAGGCAAAGGTGTTTTGTCATATTAGTTGTGCATCAAAATAAGTTTTGCTGTGCCGACCCAGCATTTTTCATGGGCAAAATAAAGCCACACTGTTTGCTGTGGTCCACCATGGAGTACCCATCCAACCTGTGAGGTGGAACTATGGAAGCTGCGTGCCACCACCATGGAAACTGAAACTCTACTTGAGTGCTAGTGAAATTTATTTAGGAACCGATAAGTAGTATGGAAATGAAAGTTTCTTAACGATTCCGATGGAATCTGAGTTTTGGAGTTCTCGATGCCAAACCCAAATGACTGCTTAATTTCTTTATTTATGATAAATTCAGGTTTGCTCTTTAAAAAGATTTCTTCTCATTTATACACATTAAAGAAATATTTAATATGTGTGATATGATGTCTCACCCTTGCATCACCCAGGCCATCCAGAGACAACTGGAGGAGGTTGCAGAGAAACAGAAAGATGTAGAGGAGAGAGGAGTGGCCATAGAAAAGACCATTAGAGGGGAAACGGAGAGAGGTACTGAACAATATACAGTACATACCTTACAAAGGTCCTTTAGTCTGATGTTGTTACTGCAACACTTTGCTTCAGTGTGAGACTGCTCAGAGGAATTCCACTATTAAAAGGCCTCATTCTATTTTTTTCTTTTATTCAGATGCTTCTCAGAACATTTAGAAAAAGCCTTGCCTTTTATGACTGGTCTGGTTAAAAGCCTCTGCATAGTGTTAATGGCTGTACTCACAATAGACAGCGAGACTTCATTGTCGCTTCATCTTTTTACAGTTCAGTGCTGTGTTTGTGTTCTGGTGAATAGTGAGGTGAAGCACATGGTCTGTGTGGTTTGATTCCAGTATGATTTTTGTCTTGTAATTGCTTTACATAAAATTCTGAAATATTTCTCTCTTTCTTCTTCACCCTCCCTCACCCTCAACCCTGCTACATTCATTCTCATCTCTCTCCTACCATCCCTCCTTTGCTCCTCTTTACTTTCTCACTGTTTGCCTCCAGAATCATCTGAGACAGATGACAGTGACGAGGCCCAGCTCTATCAGTCCTGGTTTAAACTGGTTCTGGAGAAGAACAGATTGGCGCGCTATGAGTCTGAGCTCATGATCTTGTAAGTGACTGCATCAGATCACACATTAAACGTTTGGATGAGAAACGTAATGTTAACATCAGGCTTTGTCAGACTAAACAGTTTGGGGGATTCTCTGAGAAGAACTGCCCACTGCAGCGTTGCTCTGAGAGCTAAATACCTTCAACAACCTTTTTTCTGTATGCATTCACACCGCTAAATGAAATGCTGAAGTGACGTAAACTGGCCAGCGGCTGGTATAACAACGCCACTTCTGTGTGACATACACCAACAATTTCATGGACATTTGTGTGTGTTTTGTCACATTTTTAAGGCTTATATTACAAGCTGTTGTTGACATGGCTAACGTTTGGCACAAGTTTTTAAAAATGGCAATTGACGGAGCTGCATTTGCTCATGTGGTCAACTCATCATAGTACGATAAGATAAGATAAGATAAGATATCCCTTTATTAGTCCCACAGTGGGGAAATTTACAGTATTGCAGCAGCACAGTGTACAAAAAACACAGCAGGAGGAGGGGAAATAATATTTTAGAAAAAATACAATACAATAAAGGGGGGGGGGGGGTAAAGAAAGACGAAAGACGATGAAGTCTTTCAAGGTTTCTCTTGTGCTGGGAGAGGACCTTCTCTGACGTAGGAGCTAAAAAAGTTTCTTAAAACTGAGAACTAAGAGCTACAATCATTCCTAGTTCTTAAGCAGATCTTATGGTGTGTTCACACCGAACGCGACGAGAATTTTCACCTCGCTTTGCTCGCTTTATGTTGTGTTCACATGTGAAGTGAATTTTTTTCCAATGGACGATTACATACAAAGTCAATGTAAAGCAACAAGCGAATTTGCTCTGGTCGATGCAAATGCGCGAGCGAAGACAGAAAATTCTCGTAATTCATTTCTTCCCACAAGTTGAAAAAATTCTGCCTCTGCAAGAATTTTACACGACACTGTTGTGAAAGCTTATCTGTATTGAGATTCTCTAGACATCACACATCAGATGTCAGGAGAGCTTTGAAGCAGGAATGGAGGACAAGCTACATAGCAGTACGACACAACTTTCTATACCTACCGAGTTTGGACGTAGCAGTACCTGGTACTGGTAGGTCAGCAGGCATTTGGACTGTACCAGATCGCAGTGATTGACCAACATCAATCACCCAAACACAGTATTGGATTTGACGTGAGTAAACTAAAATGATCCTGTGGTGACATTCGTGCAAGTAAAGTAGTATGAGGTGAAATTTGCATGGAGTTCGATGTGAACTCGGCATCACTTTACTTGCTTTACTGGCGCGAATGTCACACCTGAATCATTCGAGGTTACTCACATCACTGGTGCGACTGATGCTAACCCCATACTGTTTAAGGATGATTGATCGCAGTAGGTATACAAAATTGTATTGTAATGCTCTGAGTGTCCACATACAGCTACGACAAGCTCGTCCTCCATTTCCACATAAACTGGGGTCCAGATGTGTGGCGTCTCAACAATGACTGTCCCTTGCGACACAGTGTCATTCAAATTTCTTGCCCAAGTTGATATTAATCAACTCATGCAAAGACGCGAGTTTTTGCACCATTTACATCCCCCAGCGCAAATTTGCATCTGCTGGCTGTGCGTGCGAAAAACTCGCTTTGTGAACATGTACTGTTGCAGTTCCTATTTCTCACCAGTGACGGTCGTCCAATTTTTCCCTCTCTCTTAGTGCTCAGGAGCTTGAACTGGAGGACACCCAGAGCCGACTGCAGCAAGATCTACGACACAGAATGGCAATAGAAGGTAAAGGTTGAACGCACCGAATCTTTTAATCCGATATAATAATTCATGAACTTCTTCAGACCTTCTTCTGATCTCTTTCACCTCACTCCAGATACAATGAAGAGCGCGTCTGAGCTGCAGGAGGAGCAGGAGATGCTGGCAGAGCTCATGAGGACGGTGGAGAAACGAGACACGTTGGTCTCTATACTGGAGGAGCAGAGGCTGAAGGAGAGGGCTGAGGACAGGGATCTGGAGAGCCTTTTGCTGTCCAAGGGCTACGAGTTTCACTGGGCTCAGACAGAGGACAGCTAGCGGCAGGAGAAGCTGGAGTGAATACAGAATATAGCACCTCAGTGTTGCAGAGCAGGATGGATATTAAAGGGTGTAAAGTACTGAATGGCTCTACCTGACAGTATTTTAATGACACAGGGTGAATTTTTACCACAACAGTTTATGTCTGGTGTATTCTAATAAAACTGCAAATGCACTGAGGATATAAACGTCAGAAAAGTGTAGTGCAGGTGTGTGTTCACCCTGAAGTCAACAGTGAGGCTTCTTCAAGTCTCTGCTGGTATGCTGAGCTCAGGAGGAGGAATGGAAATGGAGCCTGAGCTAATGACTTCCTTCACAGCCATTAACATCTCTGCCATTATTTGACCTCTATGCTCAGACATGTAATCTGTCACGGCCCAGGCTGACACTGACCTCAAACTGGATGTTCAATATGTTCAACCACTTCTAATAATGTCACTGCCTAATCAGCATCTTGCTTTATGTGGTTGCTTGCCTTCAACATGGAATTGCTGATAGATTTGTGATTATCGTAACACTGTATGGCCTCACTGGAGAGCACATGTGAAGACTCAACCTGAAGTTTTAGTGTTTTGCACAGTGTGATTTTTTTTAATGTTTGTGTCAAAAATTCACCGTTGGTCACTTTGTAGCTATGTGTGTGAGTGTAAACTCTTGTGCATATTTGAATGTTGTTTTTGTTTCACTTCATGTTGGAACACTGTCAAATAATATTCATGTGTATTTACACAAAGACACTGAGTCCCTGCTGCCACATACTTATAAGCAGCTGGTAAGATTCACATCTACATGTAATAATTCAAGACTCTCATCCACAGAAAACTGAATCTGCACAGCTTGCACATCTGGCCACACCCCAGGGAGTGATGTCACAGCCTTTGTTTTTCATTAGCTGTCAAGGAAACCCAGTTGCCCTGCCATCACTGATTGGGGCTGAGATCTGATATGTCTGAAAGGTTTGATGCAAATAAAGCTGTTTTCTGCTCTTTTTAATTGAGAGTGGACTTAAAATGTGACTAACTACTTACTGTCAGTTGAACTGTGATGTGAATAATGTGTTTACATAATTTTTAATACCAGGATAAGAAACCACACTTCTCTGGGCTTTAAATGTATATGTTTGTTTATGTTGTGAATTAACAAAGAGTAAATTCAGAATAAGTTATGTTTCCATGACAAAAAATTATAACTTTGTGTTTGATATGTTCTGGTTTTATGCTGCTTCAAGTTCTTATATGGAAAAAATATATTCAATAAAATTTATTTTAAAACTTTGACTACTATTACAATAGCTCTTTTTCTATTAAGGGTTTGGGGGTTTTATATTTTGGAAGTATAGCAAGCAAATTCAGTGGGTGGACACCAGATATGTTATAAAAAAAAAAAGGGGAAAAAAAGCATGGGTGCTCTAAATCTATTTATTACACTGAAAGAGAGCATTTTCTGTTTGCTTTGTAAAAGGAGCAGATTTCCTTAGCAGGTTTTCCTTAAAAAAATACTGAGCACAGGACACATTTTAATAATCTTTGTTTCTTTTCTAAAGTTACATTATGATTGTCTTATAGAAGAATACACACCATTTTATTGATATTTCTCTCTTATTTATTGGCACATTTGATATTGAGGAAATTCATATATTATTATATATTAATATTGTGGTAATTGGATTAGATTACTGAATACATTTTTACAGTATCAGGATACATTTTTAAAGCAACCCTCCCAACCCTGAAAAGAGGCGCTTCGTTACATAATAGTGTGTCACTAGTGTGAAGATATCCAAAACCTTTCCAAATCACGGCCTCTGTTGTAATCCATGCCTTTAGTTCCACTTCTTGGGGCCCCTCCGCTGCCGGTACATCGCGGTCAGCTGTTTGAACCCTGCCGCAGTGGAGCTCCCGGTTCCCGCGCTCAGCAGCCTCCTCTCCGGCCCACCTCCTCCTCCTCGGAGGAGGGGCCACTCGCTCCAGCCAACTCGGGAGAAAATGTGTGGAATTCCGCTTCCGCTTTAGGGAGTGGACGGTGATTTTTTTTTTTTAGCTTGACCTCCCAAACAAATTTCATCTCCACGTCAACTCGGACAGTCTTGTGGTAACTGTGCGGGATTAAATTATCGCTACAAAGATGGCTTCTTCGCCTCAGAAATCTCCGTCCTCTCCCAAATCTCCGACGCCCAAATCCCCGTCCTCCAGAAAGAAAGATGACTCTTTCCTCGGGAAACTTGGTGGAACTTTGGCTAGAAGGAAAAAGGCTAAAGAAGGTAAACAGCTACCAAAACTAACATACCGCTGTCTGCTTCTTTATCTTGTTTTCAGAGGTGGGAGTTAATTTATGGAATTATAACGATATTTAGAATGATGACCGACAGCAGTAGTCAGTGCAGGGATAAATCCCACCAACTACACCCAAACATTAGTTAGCTAACACCTTTATAAACTTTAAATTCAGCCTTGAACACACATTTATCTGAGAGAAACACCTTCAACTACAATGTATGGTGGCCTGTGTGTGTTTTCATGGCCGCGGGCTGCGTCTGTTTCCATGTAAGGTATTGAATCCGCTACTTCTGTAATAAGTGAGGAATGAGGCACGAGTAAACACAGGCCCGTCAACGCTCTCCACAGACACACTGAGGGAACATTATGGGCTAAGGTTGTAAGGTTGAGTCCCCAGAGCAGGGTCAGAGGTCAGGGGCAGACCCAGCCAGAGGTGGTACTCAAGTACAAGTTCAGACTCTGGTAAAAGTACAAGTATCGATTCGACTTTGTTCAAATAAAAGTGAAAAAGTACAGTAGGCCTACTCTGAAATGTACTCGAGTATAAAAGTAAAAAGTAGCCCTTAGTAGGATGTTTCTACTGGATGTTTCTGTGCAAACTTAACTGAACCTCATGTCACATTAATATAATATCAATATAATGTTAATTTAAGGGATTAAGAACTTTATTTCTCTTTCAAATACTGACATTCACAGGCAAAGAATGTATTCAATGATCATTATGTAGAACACAAGTAATACTACTACTACTACTACTAATAATAATAATAAGTATTATTATTATTATTATTATTATAATAATAATAATAATAATAAACTTTATTTTCATAGCACCTTTCATACAAGAAATGCTGCTCAAAGTGTTTAACAGCAAAGAAACTATATGCACAAAGTGCTAAAACGACAGAAAGAGCTTAAAACTTAAAAATAAATGTGAACTTGATAATAGTTAAATAAAGATGCATAAAAAGGATAATTGGAACCAAAATTAGCTCAAATAAGGGTGAAAATAAAATACAGAATAATCATTAAAAGGAAATATAACTTATATATAAAATAGATATAATCTAGTAAAAGACAAGATTTTAAATGTAGTGCAGATTAGGCATAAATGAGTTTCATGTCTCCTGAAGATAAATCTAGTTAAATGCTAGTTTTGCTAAGTGTTTTATTTTAATATTAAAATTTTCAGTGAGCTGCTCCCCTGATGTCTTACAGGTAGTGTGCTCCAGAGTTTTGGGCCTGCCTTGACAAAAGGTGCATCTCCGATTTTCTTTTCGCTGTATCTGGGAACGTCCAACAAACCTGCAGCCAAAGATCGCAGTGTTCTTGAGGGCAGATCGTGAACAGTGGAGTTAGCAACGTAGCTTGGTTCTAGCCCATTAAGAGATTTGTAGATAAGGACTAGCACCTCGAAGTCAATTCCAGATGTAACAGGAAGCCAGTTAAATTTCACAGATTATTAAACAGCAGCGCAAGTGGAGAAAAAGTGGAGAAGAATGACGCATGTTTTTCTTGATGTTTCTTGTCTGTTTCATCCTCTTAGTGTTTTACACTTGTTTCTTTGGTCCTGTGTGATCTACACTGATGGATACACCAAAGGATCGTCTTTTCTCAGTGCTATTGGCCATTTAGGTTGAAATGGTCGAAGGTGGATGTTTCCAGTTTAGCTTCTATTTTATTATCTATTCTTAGATTTATGTCGACTATTATGTAAGCACCAGAATACCAAGTCCAATTCCTCCTATGTGTACGCATATTGGGCAGTAAAACATTTCTGATTCTGATTCTGAAATCAGTCTTGATTTTGGGAAAATGCAAAGACGATGCAAAATAGAAATATTATACTTAAGTAAAGAGGCTGTTTGAAAAATGTACGGAGTAAAAAGTACAGATATTTGTCTTAAATTGTAGGGATTAAAAGTATTTTTTTAACAGTAAATACTCCAGTGCCGTACAATTACCAGTAACAGAGTATTTGTACTTTGTTACTTCTCACCTCTGGCTATAGGACAGCAGCTCTGGATGGACACCTTCCTTCTTAAAAGTTACAAATCTTGCCATAATGTCTATAGAAATACTCTAAAAACTCCTTTTAAGCACTCATCTCAGCCTATATTGATGAAGGATTGCTTTGGAAACACACCAGGCTGAGCTCGACATTGATTGGTGCAGGCCAGGTTTTATTATTGAATGAAAAAGGTCTCTCTCAATTGGATGATTACTTTGTGTCATTTAGGATACTGTTGCACAGCTGAGCCCAATTTTATGTTGCCTTTGTCCACAGGACATGCATGCAATCACATTATATTCGTTCTGGCTCGTGTTCGCTGCAGACGCACCGAGTGTGGCGTGTTCCATGATTTAATGGAAAATGTGGGCAGGTCGTTCTTGTGTGGATCATTGATTAAATTTAAGTCCTTGTGACGTTTATGGCAGTCGCTTGCGTGTGCCGGGGAGAGGGGTATGAGAAGGAGTAACGACGGGATGAAAAAGAGAAAAAGGAGAAGGGGTAAAGGAGGATAAGAGAGCTTTAGGATGTGGGTGAGATGGTATGAAAAGAGAAGGTCAGAAGGTTTGAGAGCATTAGCGAGGGCTGTGTGATGCATACAGACGGACACCAACTGTGTGCATGTAGAAAACACGGCACGTAAAGCAGGAGAGTTGGTGTAGTTTTATCCCTTAAAATACAGAATTTACATCGTGGTTAGGTGTTATATTAGAGAGGATGAGCTGCAGGGGAGGGAGCTGGTCCTGCTAGCCAGGAGAGGATGCCCCAGACTGGGGGACGGAGACAGACAGACATGGGCTGTGGAGCGCTCTGCCCTCCAGGTAGGACAAAACATCAGCATGATTTCTACATGTAGCATCATCAGAAGCTATGTCCCTGTCGACGTAGCTTTTTATTGTTATCCTTTATTGAACCAAGTGGAGAGAAACGCATTCTCATTTTATGACACTGGCCCAGATGGGGAGGAGGGGTGAGGACACTGAGGACGCCTCTGCTTATACTGACAACAAATCAAATCTGTGCTGAACATATACAGTGTGTTAGGGGAGGTGAGCAAATGGCTTTTACCACTGGAGCTGATGCAAAAAAAAAAAAAAAAAAAAGTCATAGCAGACTTGTTTGACACACCAGTATGGAGGCACAGCTGGTAAGTGAGATAACTGAGGTAGCGCCCTCATGTCTCCTTCATATTGCATATTAATCTACACAGTATAGTATAGCAGCCCAGGCTTCTACATTCTTGCTCATCCTTAAATAGCACACGTGATAATTACATGCGACTGCGCTAATTGGTATTGTGTGTTTGTATAGCAGCTATATTTCCAGCCACTGACTATTTATAAAAGTTTTCTTAATTCCCCCTTTATGCATGTTTTCTACTGCCACAGCGGCCTATTGGTCAACACTTCCTGTTTTTTTTATGCGTCCGTGAAACAATATGTATGCGGCTGTCATCACCGTATTTGTTGCTGTAGAAACTTTTGAAACTTCGCTGCCGCACTGCGACTCTGTTGATGTCGACGTAAAGGACGTACGGAAGTATGTAGGTGTTGACGGATAGACCGTTTACAGATGGATGTATCCATTTACGTACATAGAGGGAGCATAAATGGGCCTTTAGGCTACTTTCGCATTACCAGGGTGAAATGACTCGATTCCAATTCTTTGCCTTAATGTGGCACAAATCTAACGTTTTTCAGGGCTGTTTGAACACAAAAACCTGATCTTGTAAAAATCAGATTTGAGTCACTTTCATATATGGTCCTAGATCGGATACATATTCGATTTGTGGCCATGTGACATAACACTGTAAGTCAGCAGATCGTGAACAGCTGGCGGAGTGTTTGACGTCCTCCAGAGCAAAATGTCTTGGTGACTCGTGACGAAACGTATCAATGTGCCCATGTTATTGCTATTGCTATTTTGGAGGGCAGATACCTTTACCCTAGAGCTAGATATACTGTATGTCACTGTCATTATGAAGGAGAACTGTCGAGATAATCAATTCTGATTTGAGCAAAACATTTAAAAGAATTGAACAACAAGGCTTGAAATGTGAACATAACCTTAGATTCCTCAAAACAAATGCCATCCATTTACTGGAATTTGTAGATATCTATTTGGGCTGCTCAATACATTGATCAGCCATTATCACCACTGACAGGTTGAGTGAATAACATTGATTATCTCGTTACAATGGCACTTGTCAGTGGGTGGGATATATTAGGTATAAGTGAACATTTTGTCCTTGAAGTTGACGTATTGGAAGCAGGAAAAACGGTGAAGCATAAGGATCTGAGCGACTTTGTCAAGGGTCAAATTGTGAGGTCTAGACGACTGGATCAGAGCATCTCCATGACTGCAGGTCTTGTTAGGTGTTCCCGGTCTGCAGTTGATAGAACCTACCAAAAGTGATCTAAGGAAGGACAACTGGTGAACTGATGACAGGGTAATGGTTTCCCAAAGCTTATTTGATGCACATGGGGAGTGAAGGCTAGCCCGTGTTGTCTGATCCCACAGAGGAGCTACTGTAACACAGATTTCTGAAAAAGTTCATGCTGGTTCTGATAGAAAGGTGTCAGAACACACAGTGCATTGCAGCTTGTTCCGTATGGGGCTGCGTAGCTGCAGACCAGTCAGAGTGCTCATGCCATTTTGTCACAGCACACCCTCAGACGTCTTGTGGAGTCCATGCCTCGACGGGTCAGAGATGTTCAGGTGGCTAAAGGGGACCTACACAAAATTAGGCAGGTGGTTCTGATGTCATGGCTGATCGGTGTGAATCTTCTCAGCATCATTATTGCAATATGCTCATCTGCAATAGTCACATCGCAGGACACACAATGCCAGTTAAGGTAAATTAAGTCAAACATATCTGGATACAAAAGGAAAACTCGCAAGCTTCTCATTTTCCATGACTGATCTAGTCTGTTTATCTTTAAAGCTTGTTTATCTTCCTCCACAAAGACTAAACATTCATTTTAACATCATTACAAACGGTAGCTCACATGTCAATAACACAGCTGTGACACACCAGTCCATTTATTAAGTGTGTTTAGAAATGTGTCGCCTTCTCTCTGCCTGATCACATCCTCTTGTGGAGTTTTAAGTTCTTCTGGATAAACGTTCCTAAATATCATATAAATAATTTAAGATAATTGGTGTAATAGATTTCATTCAAGGCCTTCTCTCTTCGGATCAGGTGGCTTTTACAAAAGGTGCTTTAGACACGGCAGGTCACACGCTAATCAACACTTGACAACCTTAATGACCACATCAGGTGATGTATTGAATATGTTCTTCTTCATTAAATAAACCTAGACGTCCCTTTGCACTGAAAACTGAGACCCTCACTGGGATGGGCTGAAGTCAAAAGAATATTCATGCATATTTAATCTTCAGCTGTTAGTCATCTTTGGATAAATCACATCTTTCTGCGTTGCCCTTATTTTTGCTTTTCATAAAAGCTTCTCTCCTGACATCCTGATGGGATTGTAAGTTTTATTTGAGACTAAAACTGAAGACCAGAGCAGTGGTGGATATGCTGGGTGAGTGGGTGGTAATGTACAGAATACAAAGGGTGAGGCACATGCCACTCCGTAGGAATATTCTCACACCCCCCTGTGATGTTATATATATGTGTGTGTTCATGCAGACACACTGTACATGCAAGTGCTTGTGGATGGTGTTGATTAGAAGGATGTTGTTCTGATGGAGGCAGAGAAATGCACAGGATGTTCACTCCATGCTTTCAGTGCGCACAGACACACACACAGACACACAGACACACACATCCAGATGAGCAGTGATCTGCTCTCCTCAGGTATATGACACACTGAGGAGAAAAGCATGCTGGGCTTCTCTAAAGCCCGCTGAGAAGCAGGAAGCAAACCAGCCTGTGTTTGTCTGACGTCATGTCACTCTCCACAGAGGGTCTGCTAATTGTTGTTTGTCAAATCGGGGAACATTTAAGGAGCCGTCCAAACTGCTGAAGAACACTACAAGTGGTTATTATTCAGACAGGTGTTCTGTCTTTGTCTCGGTTCATCTGCTCCTCAGGCAGCAGTTGTAAGATTGATCGCCATTTTATGTGATTATTTGATGCATATACGTTTGGCTTTATGTTTAGTAGTTGACAAATGAATTTAGTCAACTTTTGTTGTTTTATTTATGTTTTTAGGGCCCGAGCACGAAGCGTGCAAGGACCCTAATGCTCTGCAAGGAATTATTGTTCTCCCCACTGAATTGCATTTTTTCAGAGGCCTGAATATGCTCAGAAACTCATTAAACTTGGCAGAAAATTCAACAGGCAGGGAAACTTGCGTGTGATATGGTGATTGGAAATTGGCGTGGCAAAATGGCTCGCTAGCGCCACCTAAAACACGTGCCTCCAGTTTAACATACATGTACGAAATTCGGTACACATGTGAACCTGACCTAGGCCGACAAAAAAGTCTCTCGGAGACATGGCCAAAACCAAACAGGAAGTCAGCCATTTCGATTTTTGTGGAAATATTTTGCCATTTTTTGCAAATCAAATATTTTAACGAACTCCTCCTAGTGATTTAACCTGATTAAATTTGGTCAGTGCTATCTGAACCCCATAAAGATGGAAAGCTATCAAAATCCTGAGTTTTCTTTTTTTTCAATGTTTAGCCATGAACCAGGAAGTTGTCATAACTCCACTCCCTATGCTCCAAGCTTTACTAAACGTCACATGTTGGTTAAAAGGCCTGCCATAAAGACATTCACATGTCAAAAATATTTTTATTTGTTATAAAATAGAGAAGATTTTCAACCTCAAAACATGATGAGAAACAAAAGTTCAAGGATTGTCCTCATGCCTGACATCTACAGTACACTGCAAAACAGCAGAAATGCCGCCTCTGGTTGAGAAATACTTGTTTGTTTGGCGTTTGTGCTCATGTCATCCAGCTGCTTCACCCTCCAAATGTTGTAAATGTCTGATTCGCTTTGTTTTCAATTAATTGCCCAGCACTAACTGTCTGTCTGATGTATATTAATGTCATGTAATGTTTCTCTTTATTGTAGTGTCTGAGCTTCAGGAAGAAGGAATCAATGCAATCAACCTTCCTCTCAGCCCCTCCCACTATGAGCTGGACCCTGAGGACACCATGCTAGGTAAATCGCTAGGCTCACAGTTCACAATCCCTGTTACACACACACACACACACACATATTTGGTTTATTGGCAAAATATAGTAATTATAAGTTGTTTGCAATAACCAAATCAAACAAGAACAGTTTAAATAGCCCAATATAACAGATACTACAAGCATTTTCCCCAAATATAACACAAAATGCTACATTTACTGACTACTTACATGATGTGTCTCTCATGCACAGTCCAGCACTGTCAGTGTGCATCTCAGGCTCCCTTGGGTCGCACACACTACTGCAACAGAGAGAGAGCAATCAGTCCAATAACAAAAACCTGTCATCCTGACATCCCTAGCTCCAACCCCGCTAACCTGAGCTGCACCCTCTCTCACCTGATACTGTGCACAAAACCAAAACACCAACCCCACAATGTCAAAATATACCACATGTCACATGTAAACAGAACCAAAACATTCTGGATTCACATCCGGATCCTGATTTGTCACAAAGTGTAGTCGACTCTTCCCTGGCCATCCCTCCACAAGGTTTTCTAGAACCTGTCAACAACTTTTTTTTCTACATCTTGCACAAACAAGTATGAGTGATCACATAACCTCTCACCCAATTAAAAAGCCTTTTTAGGACTTTTTAGTTTATCTAAGATGCTGATTCATCTTCTTTTTTGGGGTTGTGCTCCTGCTCTTCTTCACTTTAGCATAAAATGTTCCTTCTCAGCTCTTAACGTTTATCCGGTTTCTATTCCTGTATTAGAGGAGAATGAAGTGCGCACCATGGTGGACCCCAATTCCAAGAATGACCGCAAACTGCAAGAGCTCATGAAGGTAAGATTTAAACGACTTAATCCCTGTTCTACAGTAAAGACATGTATGATATATAAATACAAATCACACATGTAACATCATCACGTCCTTCAAATCTGTTGTGGTGCTGGAGAGCAATCACTGAAGTCGAATCTTGAGCTACAGTTGTGAAAAATGATTTGTTCTCTTTGAATGGATTAAATTCCTCTTACAACAAATTTGAATTCAAAGATAAAACTTCAAGAATATTTCAGGAAGTTGTAAGTATTTAATCTTTTCTCCTGCCCGTGTAGGTGCTGATCGACTGGATAAACGACGTTCTGGTGGGGGAGAGGATCATTGTGAAGGATCTGGCTGAAGATCTGTATGATGGACAGGTCCTGCAGAAACTGTTTGGTACGAAGTTGAACCATACACGTGGAGTAAATGCCACTGAGACAGGAAACTAAACTTGTTGTCCTCTTGCTGTATCATTGAATTTTTCAAAGAGTAAAAGAAAGTGAAGTTTCAACACTGATTGGAAAAAAATGATATATGTTCTGAAGTACTGATCTGTGTCTCCGCCTCTTGTGCCTCAGAAAAGCTGGAGGGTGAGAAGCTGAACGTAGCAGAGGTGACCCAGTCGGAGATCGCCCAGAAACAGAAGCTGCAGACTGTTCTGGAACGTATCAACGACTCGCTAAAACTCTCCACCAGGAGCATTCGCTGGAATGTTGACTGTAAGGATAACGTCTAATATTTTTTCTTTAATTTAATTTAATTTCTTTAATTAACTTTATACATTTGTGTTTTCTGCTTCAGTGAGCCTGTCTGTCCTCAGAGGACGTTCAGCTTAGGTTCTGAACTGTTTCAGTGTATTCTCTCCAGTCACCTGTCTATCTGCTGAAAGGTTGAATGGCTTTGAGATTACAGTGCAGAGTGGAGGGAGATGCAGGTGGAGGTGCTGTATAAGTACTTATAGGGTGAAGTCAGTGAAATGATACACTCCTACACAACTGATCCATCCATCAGTTAAACCTGATGAATTTAAAATGCGTATCTCTAATGGTTTCTACCTAATCTTGGCACAAACCTTAAGTATACGTGCAGACAGATTTTTTTTTTTTTAAAGAATTTTAAAAAAAATTTAAAATTTTAAAAAATCTCTTTCTAAGATGATAAACCATCTGGACTTTTGAAAGACTGCTGCTGTGAAACACAATATGCTTTTGAATACTTGTCACTAAGTAGTGCGTATACCTCCATTAAGGCCCAACTGTCCCTTTGAACATTTCAATTAAATTTAAGCGTAATCCAAATTCCTATTATTAACCTAATAAAGCTGTCCATATAATAACTGGGTGACCATAGCCACGATGTCACTGTCTGTAAATGAAGTATCAGCCAAGCAACAGAACAAATGGATGTAGGAGGAAAGCATGATGGAATATTAGGATATGAAAAAAAATATGGATCCACCCGTTTATGTGGTCTGCTCCAAAATTCAATGTTTCCTTTGTCACGTGACACACTCTTCCACCCAGTTTCCCGATAGGTTTGTCTCAATAATAAATAACAGAAATTTTGAAAAAAATCTCGCAATGGTAAAGAAAGTAGGGGGGAAAATATCCTGGATCCACCCCTGTATCCAGATCCACATCAAAATGTATTGAGTTCTTCCCTGCCACATGTCCAACCCTCCCATCGAGTTTGATGAAAATGGGTCAAGGAATTTTTTGTGTAATCCTGCTAACAAACAAGCAGAAGCCGGTGAAAACATTCCCTCCTTGGTGAAGGTAATAAATGTTGGTGAGAAAAAGATTTTTAAAAAACCTGCAAAAGAAAGGAATATAAAACCAGGGCTTGTAAGAGCATAGTTTAGCTAGCATAGTTTACTCAAGTAAAAGTAAAATCACTTGTGTAAAAATTATTTTTAAAAATAGCTAATTAAAAATGTACTCTGCGTAAATGTTACTTTGTTACATTTTGTGCAACAATATGCAACCAATGGCTGAAAAGCTAACAAAGTATCTATTGAAATATACAAAATGTGTATTGTATTGTATTGTCTCAAAAGTGTCACTTTTTGGCTACCAGCCGTTTTTTTCTTAGAACAACAAATTCCTAATAAGTCTCTCACAGGTCATTTCGTTATTTTAAGAGACAGACGTGACAACAATAGATTCCTTTTCTGCTACCTGTGTATACAACTGATTATCACTATTTTTTGGGATCAACTTTTTATTGGAGTTTAAAGTAAAACAAAACACAAATCAAAAGACAACACACAACATAAAAAACAAAATTCAAAACGACCCCTAGTGATGATAACCACCCCAGGATCTCCACCACTACCTGTAGGATAAATTCTTTGACAATATAAAAGGGTTGTTTACAACATTTCTTCAATCTTAACCGCCATTGCTTGCCATTTTGTAATAGTACTAGTTTCAGCACCATGCATTCTTTCCACTGATATCTCCATATTAATTATGTAAATGTATGTCTTAAGCCATTGAGATTTAGTAAGTTTATGTGGAGGTCAGCATCTTCTTTGCAGCAGTAATGCCCAATAGGAGAAAACGTTGAGTCACACATGTCAATTGTAAAGAGAAGGTTTCATTTAAGAGGAGCACAGTGGGAGAGCATGGCACAGTCAGACCTAGTACATCAGATAAGGTGGCACAAATTTCAACCCAAAAATAGTTTCACATTCTTACATTCCCAATACATATGCATAGAAGTTCCTGTGAGTCCGTCTGAGCACAAGGTGCACTTTGGAGATGATGATAACTCTTCCTCTGAGTCACATAAGTCCTATGAATGTAGCTGAAGTGGATCAGCTGATGGTCTGGATGCTTAGAAGCAGGGAGAGTCAAAGACCATATTTTGTTCCAGTCAAGTTCGTCCGCTGCTCCTCCATTGCAGAGGTTAGCGTGGCCGACAGGGCCTGCTTAAGTGACTCAAACTTCTCATCGCCCTTTACGAGTTCGTGACCTGATTTACTTCTCAAACCTTCAGCAATCTTTTATGCCGACGGTCAGAAATTTAGAATAAATAGTTCTCGAACAAAACTGATGCGTGGAAGTTTAATAATCGATTGAAATTTGGGGAAGATTTGCAGGAGCAATCGCACTAAGCAGCCATCTTGTCTACAGGTCATGTGCCTTTTTAAGTGGTTATCACTATTAAATATAGAACCATCCTCTTCATATAGCCTTACTAGAATCAACCACAGAAGGTGCAACATAAAATAAAGCTCCAGACATGAAATGACTTTCCACCTAAGCAGCAGGAATGAACCATCACTAACAGAAGTATCTGGCCATTCAACTTCTACATCTACAACATGTATCTGTTACAGAGCGTCGGCTGAATGCTGAGTGTCTCCTCTCTGTCCTTGAATGTACTTTAATAATTAAAATGTCCTAAACATTTCCTTCAAATAGAAGTGGTATCGGTGCACGTTAACGTCCAGTGGAATACATGTGAATGGAATTTTAACGGTCTTAAAAATGCAGCATTTTAAAAACGTCTTGCCTATAAATCCTCAGGTTTCCTCAGACGGTAAGATTAGCAGCTGATTCCTGCAGCTGAAGCTGATGGTATATATGTATATTAGAGGCCATTTAAAAACGGTGTAATCATTATGTAGTTTGTCCACCAGAGAGCAACGACAAGTTGATTTTTCAGCTGCACTGTATTTTAAAGGTAACCTTATCAAAAACATAGGTTTTTATGTTTGAGTTGGGAACAATATTACGTCATACATCATAAAAGACTTTTAAACTCATGTCAATATCAAAACCGTAATTAAAAATCTAGTCTTAGTGGAGCGGTAATCCTTGGAGGCAGGACCACATGTGGGCAGACAGTAATACACATCAACTCTTTTTTATTTTTATTTTTTTTTATTTTATTTTATTTTTTAATCTGTCCTGTCCAGCAAGGACATGCAGTATGACGATCTGGGTGCCTTACAGTGTCAGACAGATTTTGCTCTGCAAAGGAGGAGTCTACAGAAACAGCAACGGGTTGGGGAGACAAGGGAGACAACCACAATAACAGCAAAACAAACAACCACAATAACAGCAAAACAAACAACCACAATAACAGCAAAACAAACAACAACAATAACAGCAGTGATGTATATACAATACTATCAACATCATAACCATAACTGTGTAACCTTGTTCACCTTTATGTGCGTGTGTGAGAGAGATTATCACTGGATGTGGTTTTTAAGTGGGGGGTCGTTACAACACCACGCCGACCCCCAGCGGTAGGCAGAGAAGGACCCAAACCACCACAGACCATGAAGGGCCCGAGGCCACATGCCCCAGGGTGAACCGCACGCCCACCCCAAGGGAAAGCCAGCCAGGGGCCACAGAGGAAGCGCCCCAGCCAAGAGCTGGCCCACAGAAGGACAGGAGATGGCAGGCCCCCCCCCCCTAAGCTGGAGCGTAGCCCACAGCCCCAAGACCCCGCCCACTCGAGACCCGCCCAAGCTGCGGGGAGGGGGACAACGCCCCCCACGGCCCGCCACTGACCCCCACCCCACCCGAGAAGGGCGACAAAGCCACAATGAAGCAGCCCCACCCGCCTGGCACCATATCTATCCCCCAAGGTCCGAGGGTGTATGTAATGAGACACAACAGGGCGGGGAGCGGGGCAAAGGCCCCAAAGGGCGAGGCAGAAGCTGCCCTGCCCCAGGGTGCCATCATAACTTCCATGTTTGAAGTCAGGTACTGGTTACATCGACGAGGGCCATTACTGGTTCTTGTTGACAGTGTGGTCAGGCCTAGTAAAATACAAACACAATTCAATAGTTTTCTTGTTACAAGCACATTTCCATTACAGTTAATCCACTGGATCTTGACATCCTCTGATGGTGGGAGTAGATTAAGACACATTGGTTATAACTGTTTATGCTGGAGATACTACATTTAATACGATGATGATGTTTCAGAGCAATGAGACCTACAATGGGATTGGCTGAGTGTATTTAAAAGAAACACACACAACTTCTCATATATATATATAGGGTTGCAAAATTCCGGGAATATTCAAAGTTGGAAACTTTCAATGGGAATTAACGGGAATAAACTGGGAATTTTGGGGTAATTTATACTACTGTATTTACCTTGTCATATACAGACATAAATATAAGCATTTTGTTTTGTCATAAGCACACATGCATGCAAACATTCCTAATACAAATTATAAAAATGACATTTTTGACTCAAGTCTATTTGTGAGTAGAACTTTAATGGATTCTGGAACAACAAAAAACACGAATGTTGAATAAAATTAATTTATTCATTCCCCTCAAATGAGTCCCAAAAAGCATGTAGTTCCTTCTGCATTGGCTGGGGTGAAATGTCTCCACACGTCAGATAGTGCACGTGGCATTGTTCTGTAGAATAAGTTGAGAAAAAAGCTTGTGAAAAACACTAATGCCCAATGCCATGCACAGAGATATAAATAGCTAAACAATTGGAATAGTCTTTAAAAATATTTTACAATTGATGGATAAATGAAAAGAAATAGGCTAGAGGAATAGATAAACAGAAAACTGGCAAGCTAGAAACTATATGAACACATGTTGATTTAGTATTTGTTAGTTGAACTTAAATACCATAGATCAAATATATTTACCACAGTTATATCAAAACTTACCTGACTGGATGTAGTGGATGTAGTCTGGATGTAGTCCTTGGGCCTTGGGGGATTTAGGTTTCAGTTTCCTTATGTCGGACAGCTGATAAGGAAACCAAAACCTAAACCCCCCACTCATCGGTATTAGACACTGAAGCAGGATGTAAACATTGTACTGATTTGTAGCATTCAAAACATTCATTCATTCATTCAAACCCTTATTTATTCTCGAATAGACAGTTGAGGTTACCCTCATTTACAATGTCGCCGAGACTTACAGGCATTTCAATATGCAAAAACAATTAGTAATAAATAAAGAAATCAGTTTACATTGTAAACATATAACATATTCCCAAAAGAACACTTTGCGAATTACTTATGAGGTAGGAAATACATTCAACATGTTTATTAGACCACAAGGACACATACAATGTTTTTTGGGGAGAAAATAGCATTAAATTCTTTTTTTCAAAATTTCCAAAATTCCCGAGCTAAACTTCCTGTGGAAAATTTCTGGAAACTTTCCGCCCCTTTGCAACCCTATATATATATCATATATACCTCAATTCAGCCAGCCTTATTTCACATGCAGTGTTTTACATGCATGAACAAAAATGGTAGATTTGGAGACACCTGCTTCGTTTGTGCACGTTTGTTGGTGTGTTGGTTGGTTGTTAGGTTGGTTGGTTGGTGTGTTGGTTGGTTGGTGTGCTGGTTGGTTGGTGTGCTGGTTGGTTGGTTGGTTGGTTGGTTGGTTGGTTGGTTGGTGTGCTGGTTGGTCGGTTGGTGTGTTGGTTGGTTGGTGTGCTGACTGGTTGGTGGGATGGTTGGTTGGTTTGTTGGTGTGCTGGTTGGTTGATGTGCTGGTTGGTTGGTTGGTGGGCTGGTTGGTTGGTGGGCTGGTTGGTTAGTGGGCTGGTTGGTTGGTGGGCTGGTTGGTGTGCTGGTTGGTGGGCTGGTTGGTGTGCTGGTTGGTTGGTTGGTGGGCTGGTTGGTTGGTTGGTGTGCTGGTGTGTTGGTTGGTTTGTTGGTGTGCTGGTTGGTTGGTTGGTTGGTGGGCTGGTTGGTTTGTTGGTGGGCTGGTTGGTTGGTGGGCTGGTTGGTGTGTTGGTTGGTTTGTTGGTGGGCTGGTTGGTTGGTGTGTTGGTTGGTTGGTTGGTTGGTGTGTTGGTTGGTTGGTTGGTGTGCTGGTTGGTTGGTTGGTTGTTAGGTAGGTTGGTTGGTTGGTTGGTTGGATGGCTGGTAGGACAACACAAATTTGGAAGAAGGATGGAGCATGGGGTTGAAAAGAACCCATTCAATTTTGGTGCAGATCCAGATGGTGGAAATTTTCATAAGTGACTTTAACATTGCAAGATTTTAGGGTATTTTTCACCATTTTCCATAATCATATAAACGGGCGTCCGTAGGATTGTTCAGCATGACAGAGTTATCCGCATTACTGACCTCTATTCTAGTTCACTGATATTTTAAGTTGTCGGAAACAGATGACAGCTGATTAATAATTGCTATATTGTCTTTAGATGCTCTTGCTGTATCAGTGGAGGTGCTTACTGGTACTGTGTGACCTGATGTATACTCTGAGAAGTCAAAATGTTGTGAGGTTATGAGAATTTTAGAATCATCGGACAGAAAACAGAAAAAACCTGCATTGTACTTTTGAATCTCCACCTGGATTTTCCTGCAGCAAATTTGGCCTCGTTATTCGTAGAGACAAAATGTTATTATGAAACAACTTTCATTCTAATTGGTTTTAGTGTCATCTAATGAAGAATCCAGCTCTCAGCATGATTCTCATCTTTCCCCTCATGCATGAAGAAAGCTAGCTACATGCCAGGTTGTTTCATGCCTCATCCTAAAGGATTAGGTCTGAACACACTTGTGCTGCCATTAGACTGATTAGCTCTCTATTGAGCCGAAGGCTTTGAGATTGAGAACAACAGCAAATGTAGCCGTGCATGTCAATAGAGTCTCCTTTGAGGCACTCATTTTCTGACACATTGAGTAATGCCAATCACCACCAGGCTCCCAGCACACTGCCTTTTACTTATTGTCATTAGTTGTTACATACAGTATATATGAGACACAGTTGAGGTTGAGAGGAGAAAATGTATCTAAAGAGCAGGTTGGCTGTAAGATAAAGAGCACAAAGGATTTTGTGAAAGTCATACATTTGAGAATCTATCAAATGAATATAGTTGAAACCAAATCGAATGACGTTTTTAAATGCACCTCCAGTAGAAGTTTGTCCTTGAAAGCTGTTCTCAGGAGATGACTTCATACATGCTGAAGAGCACAATAAATAACATGGAATGTAACTGACTTCACTGCATTGTCCTTTTCATTTGAGCAGCTCTCTCTCTTTTTTTTTTTTTGATTGGTTCCCTTTTGTTTGCCCGTGTTTTCATCTCATATTCTGAAACCTTACAGTGAGGACCCTCTTGTGTAGTGAGGATCTAATAGGTTTTATGAAGGCTGTTAGCTTGCTCTCTGTGATTTGCCATTGCCACGGGGTTCAATCAAAGGCTTTCTTTAGACACTTAATTGATCCTGATTGTTTTGTGTATCCAAAGGTAAATCCTATTTGTTTGCTTGAATAAAGATGTTGCACAGTATGTCTGAGTGAATACAGTCTGTATGGTTGACTTGATCACAGGCACAGGATTTAGAGTTGGTCTATTTCTCGGCACAAAAGCTGTATTTTTGTGACTTTTGTATTATCACTTTAAGGCAACTTGATGCTAGTATTTACCATTGAGCGTATGTGACTTAAGTACACAGCCATAACAATTTAATTGTATGTAAAAATATTTGTCGACTTTATCTCAATTATAAGCAATTTAGACAACATATAGGGTTAATATTTGCCATTTACTAATTCTAAATCATATTTGTTAAGTGCTTTTTTTTGTAAAAAAAAAAGAAAGAAAAAAAAGGATTTCTGTGGACATTTTTTTTTACTTATTGTTACTGTCAAATGTAAGAGTAAAAAGATTTTTTTTCTTTCTATTTGTTTCTTGTTTTCATCAAAAGCCTGAGCACAAGTTATGTTTATGATTAGTTTACCCACAATTCTCATGCCTTAATTACAGTGGTCCAGCAGACCCAAACACCCCATACAGCATGTAGTATATATGTTTTGGGGGTTACAGTTTGCACGACTGAAAAATGTGTTCTTTTACATGTTATTCACAGAAAGTGACCCAAGGCTTTTGATTTTCAGGTTGAAGCAAAAAATTCATTACGCAATTTTTCCTTTATTCAACATTGAAAACGTATTAAACAAACCCAAACATCACACAAGGGTTAAATGTTTACCCATTGACCGATGATGGCGACATCTTTGTCATTTCTTCTGAGGCATGAAGATAATCAAGATGACTTTTTTTTTGGCTAAATCAGTAAAAATGTTAATGCAAATGCTGTGTTTATAATGTATGCTTCATATGCATACTGTTCTGGAACCAGTATTAGGTAAATGTAAAGAAACAGCAAGAAAATAAATATGTACAAATATTTATTTATTAATTTTTTTAAATAGTTTAGTTTTATTTCATTTTTTCTACTATATTTTATTTATTTTTTTGTTTTTTTTTGCAGATATACCCAAATGTTAATTGCTTTGCCTTATATTGCACAACTAGTGCTATGATGTTGGATGTTATGGGGATGGTGATTGATACAAATGTAGATGACAGTGTTCTGATGTTTTCTTAATACAATGACAGTTTTCCTAAAATTAGTTTGGAAAAAATCACAATACAATATTGCAATATATCACAATATATTGAATCGCAACACCTGTATTGTGATATGCATCATATTACAGCCCTAATAACGAGAGTTGATGGCCTTAAATATAAGTGAAAAGGTTAATAATGTTGCTTGTACTAATGCTGATTCACATGTTAATATATTCGCAGTATGTCAACTACTTGCATCATTTATATTATATGTTCCATAATTAATGCATATATTTTCTTTTCCTCACGTTAGCGGTTCATGCTAAGAGTATCGTTGCCATCCTGCACCTGCTGGTGGCGGTGTCGCAACACTTCAGAGCACCAATCAGATTGCCGGACCATGTTTCTATCCAAGTAGTGGTTGTCCAGGTAGGTGTAGCATTGTGTTTGATGGCTTTCCACTATGAATATACAGTGCATGTCTACTAACATGCATAACAAGTCGTCGCCTTAGTTGAGAACCTCATTTTTATTACACCATTTCCACTGCTGTGAATTCATCTTAGGCTTTTCCCACTTCATCTTTCAGCAGACAGTCCATTTTCTCTGTCATATTCAGTAGAATTTTTACAGGCTGTCCTCCATTTGTGTCTTTCAGAAAAGAGAGGGCATCCTTCAGTCCAGACAAATCCAAGAGGAAATCACTGGGAACACAGAGTAAGTTTCACATACACCCCACATTGCACGTGTAGCATATTGTGTACAGTGTTCCCCAATTGTGACGGTTTGGATTTACTTTAATTGCCTATCTGCACAGCCATTAGCTACGACAGCTTGTGTTCCACCACCAAGATAATCTGTGAACCAATTACATGATTCTCATCAAATCCAACAGATTCCACATCTCTCTAAAGAATCTCACGATCGAGATTATCGAAATACATCGATAAATCAGTAAAAAGGACTATGAAATCCTGCTAATTAGCCAATGTACTAGCAATATTTTCGGTGCTGACCCTTGCCCAGCACTCTCGTCCTGAATAATGAGGTTTAAAAATGGAGTAAGTTCAAATCAAATAACCAGTTGAGCAAGACATGATTTGGAAATTGATGGCTAAAGATTCAAGAATACATTGCAGAATCAAATTAACTGAATGGAAAGAATCAAAAGGTCAAAACCAGGACAACCATAGCATCTGGTGGACTAAACACAAGCTAGCTGAACTTGTATGTTCTCTCCAGTTGGACCCCTACACAAGATTGACCCTTTTTGGGCTTGAGAGTTTTTGATTTTCGTTGCATCTGACAGATCTGGATCAATACTGCTAAAGTATTGGGATTTGATACCGACTTTTTAGCTCGGCCTGTCCTTGAAATCCAAAACTGCAGTGGGGCCTGAAACCAAAAACTCTATATATCCTCTTTCTTCTGTATCAGACCTGTGCGGCACACTGTGTTCTAGATATTGTGCAATGGTGAGGAGACAACTATTGTACTTCAACAAGATATGTGATGGCACCTTGAAGTATTAGACAATTCACACACACACACACAGCCCTCCCCCCCCACCCCCCCGTGAGGCTCTCCTGCAGCCTGACAGCAGCAATGAGGGAGATAACAGCCGGCCAAACACACACACACAAGCACACACTCAGGCTCACAAACACTCACGTGGTCTCATTGGAAATACGGTTATTACCACACCACCAGGACCAATGCCCAGACCTGCTTGCTTTTGCCATCGCAGATTACACCGTGAACATGTGTGAGAGTGCTTCTGTGTGTGTACCCACTGAGATATCACTTCCTCAGAGGACACGCACTGCAGCTCTCCCTACCCAACACCACCTGACCCTTTCCAACAGCAACATCCTCCAAAGTGTTAACATTGTAATAATAGACCAGAGGCCCTCCATTCCCATAGAATAGCTGCATGTACAGAAAGGCACGTCTTCATTCATTGTACCAATACCCAGCAGTCATGTTGTGCTGTTCAGATGATTGCATTGTGCTATAGTATGTGGTCACAGCGAACGTCCCACTGATGATGCACAGGTTATTTGAATACCCGAGGTGTATGTGTGTTTATTGTTAATCAAATTATGATGCCCGAGCTAGAACATTGTGTTGTCATTTTAATCCCTCTATTCTCTACATTCCTCTGTGATTGAAATGGAATCGCTTGTCTCTCATTTTCTCTCGTGTTCTATTAATGCTCAAGTGTGAAATTGTCAATAAGCAGAAACTGCATCTGAATTGTGTGTTTAAGATGTTTTGTCTCTTTATTCCCACCCCCCTTCTCTCTCTCTCTCTCTCTCTCTCTCTCTCTCTCTATCTCTCTCTCTCTCTCTCTCTCTCTATCTCTCTCTCCCAGGGCTTTCTCTGGCAGACATGGTATGTTCTCACTCAGAGGAGTCTATTGAACAATATTTTCTTCAAGACAATCTTTGTCCCTCGTTTTGACTGACATTTTTCTTCACAGAGCGTGACGCTTTCGACACCTTGTTCGACCACGCTCCAGACAAACTGAATGTTGTCAAAAAGGTATTGAGGCTTTGCAGTAGCAATTTCAAATCTATCCACCACCATCATGGAGGTTGGATGGGGGAAATAATGGGAAATAATCCCTAAATACGTGCAAATCTAGTCATGGTGTATTGTAAACCCCAAATAGTACTTTTTACTCCAGTGCATGGTACAGGTTTACCTCTGTACAGTTCTGCTGTACAAAAGCAAAGTGCAGTATCTGCAAAAGTGCCACACTGAGAAAAACAGCTTTTTGTGTAAGCATCAACAAAAAAAAAATTTATATCTCTGGTTGGGGCAAAACAATTCACAAAAATTGCAGATACTGCTCTTTGCCTTTGTAGAGTTATCTAACGTCCTCGACTCTGATTAATGAAGCAGGCCCTTGGCAAGGAAATACAAATCAGAGAACAGTGTTGTGGCGTGGCTATAGATCAGTTCACCACTGTTTTTGAGTGCAAATAATCTGATAATATTTGGTCAGTGTGGTTTTATTAATAGTCTTGCCCTCAGAGGTTCTTTCATCTCTTCTCCAGATCAAGTCTCAGACGTAATAGAAAGGAAATCTCTCAAATTTAGCATGAAATCACTATTTTTATTGGCTGTGTTAGCAAACATTAAAGGGGTGGTTCACCTGTAATGTTTTGGTGTGGGTTGCCAAGTGTTGGAGATACCTGCTGTACAGATGTTTGCCTTCAAATGAATATAATGGAACTAGGTGGCGCCTCGTGTTTGGCTCAAAGCACCAAAAACATAAAATAAAACTCAACCACAATTTCATATTCCAGAAGTCATGACCTTGTTCAGGCTCTTTTAACACCACAAGAGACTTTCTTTATATTTAAGAGAAGGCTGACATCTCTACATTTAATATCTCATGTAAGAGGAAAACATGTATCTCTGATTTGGATGTGAACTGTCCCTTTAAAGTATTTTGTGCAAAAGTTAATTTTTGACCTTGAAATAGATTAAAAAGTCACGCTCCTCTTAATAGCTTTTTACTGGTCGTTTGAAGCCATTTACTGGTCTTTGTCAGTGGATAGAGTTTATTTAGTTGTTAAGGAGCCTCCGTGTCAAACTGTACAAACTCCTATTATAGGATTCATGTAAAACAGGGATAGTCGCAGTGGTGAGGACATCCAATATGGCTGCCACAGGCCAAGATGTCACATAACTGCCCTGTGTTTTTCTTACATGTTGTGTGTGGCTGTGTGTCTTCGAGCTTCTGAGTGAACATTCTATTTCCTGTTTTAGAGTTTGCCAGCTTTAGTAATCGATGTTTTCTGTTTTGCTTTCTTAGACATTGATCACATTTGTCAACAAACACTTGAACAAGCTCAACCTAGAGGTGTCTGAGTTGGACACACAGGTAAGTCACACCTACATTCATCTATATACTACATTTATAAAGTACATTCTTTTTATCATATTCAATGCCTTTTTTGGAGCTTCCACGGAAAACTACTTTCGTGTTTGGATTATCAATCAAGATGATCCAAAATTATCATATTAAAATGGAGTTTTGAATGAACACGTCCTTCTTGACATATTTTTAGTCTTTCGCTGACGTGTCTGGAAACAGTTCTTAAAAACAATCCCCCTCCCTGGGATAATGTCTCTTGTCTCTGAACATGTTTAAAGAATATTCTTAATCAGCAGTCATCAGTGTTAACCGACTGTGCTG